>JASTWF010000359.1:150078-479372 GCA_030390025.1 Squalus acanthias | reverse complement strand
TTTGCGAAGAATGTCTGGAGGGAGATGCAGTGGTTTTTTTTGTCGAGCTTCATCCCGAGCAGCTCCGTAACACAGGACTGTTCCCGAGACAAGCACTAACTGCTGGCACATTCCATGATCCAGGGCCACGGGCTGAGGGATGCACGGAGGCCACGATCTGAGGCCCTCCGTCACTGTGGGCTGAGAGACTGAATCCTACAGAACATTCCCTCAGTCCGAATGTTAGCAAAAGAACCAAAATGTATTAAGGAGAATAAACAGCCTGTGTAGCTCAAAGTAAAGCAGAATTCTTTCAAAGTGCAATGGCGTGGATAAAAATGAATTTGCCCGTGCTAACACTAACTGTGCTTCCCATCTTTTGGATGAGACGTTAAACCGAGGCCCCGTCTGCTCACTCAGGTGGACGTAAAAGATTCCATGGCACTATTTTGAAGAAGAGCAGGGGAGTTCTCCCCGGTGTCCCGGGGCCAATATTTATCCCTCAATCAACATCACTAAAACAGATTATCTGGTCATTAACACATTGCTGTTTGTGGGAGCTTGCTGTGCACAAATTGGCTGCCGCGTTTCCCACATTACAACAGGGACTGCACTTCAAAAGTACTTACGCGAAATACTGCGGATGCTGGAAATCTGAAATAAAAACAGAAACTGCTGGAAATGCTCAGCATCTGCAGAGAGACCTGCTGAGTATTTCCAGCATTTTCTGTTTTTATTTCAAAAAGTACTTCATTGGCTGTAAAGCGCTTTGGGGCGTCCGGTGGTCGTCAGCGGTGCTGTAGAAAAGTCTTTCTTTCTTTGTTCATGTAAAAGGAGCATCCTTTGAAGTATTAGAACCAAATGTATTCCACTACTTGGAATGAAGTACTTCAAAACCCCTTTTGAACTGTGTTGCTAACCTGCCCAAAATGTTATGCCAAGGCTTCTTCGGCAGCACCTCCCAAACCCGCAACCTCTACCATCTAGAATGACAAGGGCAGCAGGCGCCTGGGAACACCACCACCTCCAAGTTCCCCATCAAGTCACACACCATCCTGACTTGGAAATATAATCGGCCGTTCCTTCATCGTCGCTGGGTCAAAACCCTGGAACTCCCTCCCTAACAGCACTGTGGGAGTACCTTCACCACACGGACTGCAGCGGTTCAAGAAGGCGGCTCACCACCACCTTCTCGAGGGCGACTAGGGATGGGCAATAAATGCTGGCCTTGCCAGCGACGCCCACATCCCATAAACGAATTAAAAAAAAATATTATGACTAAAGATTATTCCTGGCAAGAAACAAAGGAAGCCACACAGACCAGAAGGTCCCAGCTTCAGTCCCTGGTCTGTGCTGGCAACTGGGCCTTGAGCTCGGGAGAATCAGCCCAGGTTCCAGCTCCCGATCGCTAGTCTGGATATCAGACGAAGGCAGGATCAGAATTCGACTCAGCGGTGACGCTGCCCATTGTCGAATAGCCTGCTGAAACTCAAGGGTTGAATTCCCGATCGCCTGCTGTAACTTCGCCGGAATATCCACGGGAACCCCGGACTGCGGGTCTTTCGCTGAGGTTAAGACGGTCGAGCGGGAGAGCACCCGGGGGAAAGAACGGACTCAGCCAAGACTACATGGGTGAGGTACTAGCGTGTGACTGGTGCCCATTGATCCCGTCTCCCCCAGTAATAGAGGAGGGGCGGGGGGAAATGGAGGAGTGGCCGAGGGAGGGAGTGCTGATCACCTTTACTGTCACTCCTCACTCCCCCGAGCTGGCCAGTCACTCTACATATTGAACACATGTAAACATCGTCTGCGCAGGGTGTCTTAACATAAAGAGCCAGCCTCCTGGCCACTATCTGTCACTCTCCAGGCTTTCAGTGCCTCAGTGAGATAGACAGGGCACACAGGCAGAATTACAGCTGATGCGGGGGGCTGTTTGAAGCACAAGGAGGATGAGGTATCAAATGTAAACCCTGCCCCCTCTCCCTCACCCGTGTTTCAAGGCGCTCTGTCGCTAATTATCAGCTCGCTGTTCTCAGCGAGGGGTAATGGCTGAGGGGCGTAAAAGTCCCAGCAAATGACGGCCTGGCGTAAGTATCGGCCTAAGTCCCGCATGCCCTCATTGGCTGGAACTCCTGCACCGTAATAGTTGCTCCCGCCATAGCTAAGCCGTCACTGCGGTGCGGGCTTGCACCAAACTCCGGCCCATCATTCGCATTTATATGGAGACTTGTTAATAAATCTCACAGGGCTTGGCCTACAATCAAATGACTTCATGTAGTGCAGTTCCTCGGCAAGCACTGCCGTCATGTGGTGCACAGCAAGATCCCAGACACCGCCGCGAGAGGAATGACCAGTTTTTGGTGGCGTGAGCGAGAACTCCCAGCTCTTCCTCAGCGAATCCGGCGGGATCTTTCCTGACCACCTGAACCAATGGCAGAGGCAGGTGGGACCTCGGCGGGTCGGAAGGGTGCCTCTGTGAGGGGAATGGCGCGAGTCTGTGTCTTGGGCGCGGACTTCCGCTCGCAGAGAGGGCAGATCGGCCATGTAGGGCGGCATCCCGACTCGCGGCCCTCGGCTATTAAGAGTAATAACTGGAAAAGTGGGAGGAACGTGAGTGGGAACCAGAAACCTCGGAGGTTCTGATCCGGGAGCGTGTGAAATCATGTTACCTGAGGCTGTCTAGACCTTGCTGCCTATTGTTCAGTCTTCCTGGACATCACTCTGCTCAAGTGGTGAATGGGTGGTACACTTGGCCTCAGTGCCTTGGGATAGGGAATCCCCCTCAGGAGTGGACAGCATCGAACTCGCCTGTGATGCCTAGCAAGGTCAAATATCCTGGTGAGGGGTGGGGAGGCTCGCCCGCTGGAGCGCACGTAGGCAATCGGACCGCACTGCGCACAAACTTCTGACACGCAGTTCGCCTAGGCTGAGGAGTTGGCTCTTCTGAAGAATGGTCACTTGGATGAGCCACTGGGAGGCGAGCTGCTTGTGGCTCTCGTGTCCCAGCAACAGTGAGAGGGGATGGGCAGTTCCCCAGTGAGCAGAGTCCAGCTCGTCCTGAGATTGGAGGGCATTCAATATTACACCCATTGCTTCACAAGCCGAGCTCCTCTCCGTGCAAAGGGCAGTTGGGAGGGTTCAGTGTTAAACGATGACAATGGTCGGGAACCGTTTGCGGTAACAGTCTGCATGATACAAGGATAATTAGCAAAGAGACATCAAATGGAAGACTTGACTGACACTGCCTCAATTATCATGTCCCCTTTGACCCACCCAAACCCTTTCAAGTCAGGAGAACAGCCTCCATGAATCAGACTGGAGACAGGCTGATAGTAATAGCACCTCCACACCGTATTATTAGGCAGAGTACAATGTAACAAAGTCTTGCTGATAACTTATTAACCTGTGACCTCTCGGGCATGTGCACCCCTCCCTCGCCGGGCCATTCATCTCTAAAAGCCACCCCCGAGACTAGCCGGCCTGTCAGGGCCGTGTGTAATTATGGAGTCTCAGCATGAGGCTGCCTAAACACACAGTCAGGGGGCTTTCAAGTGTCGAGTGACAGCGGTTACCACAAGAAGGGGCCAGGCTGCACTGTGTGGTGTAAATTGGTTGCTCAGTAGATTAAAGTGACAACCCCGCTGGGACATGTTAGAAGGTTAAATGGTCGATTGACTCCAGCTCTGTCTCACTTCTACCAACCAACACATGAAGAATCCCTCAGTGCTCGCGCCTGTTTTTCCACCTGAAGGATTGCCTGTTTTACGACACAATTGCACTGTGGGGCCGCTTCCAGTGCCGGTCCTCCGATCGTGCCCACTTCACTTGGCACGGCAGGCTGAGGGTACTGGTGGCATCACTCAAGACAACGTGCACCTACAGCAGGGTCGCCAACTCTGATTGGACATGTTCCTGGTGGTTCCATCACATGACCTCGGGGCTCCAAGCGCCCCGCCCGCTCAAACAGACGTTTTTATCCTTCTCCAATAAACAAAAGTGAAAAATACACAATAGTTTTAACGCCCGTGATGATTTTTCCGCCTGGGTGCTGCTCGCAGCAGGGTCCTGGAGATACAGCTTCAATTCCTGGGGACTCCAGGACAGTCCTGGATCGTTGGCAACCCCCATCCACGGTGGCTTTGTGGGGCAGGTCTGCCCAGTGTGAAAGCAACTCTTGCCCCGAGCTGAGAGCTCAGTCTCCCCACGTCAAGCTGGGTCTGGCCTCTGTCTGTCTCTCTGAGCAGCACTGCCACCAGAAGAGCAGATTCAAAGGTGACTGTCCCCACTGGGACACCTTGCTGAAGTTCAACCATTTCACAGATTGAATCTCCTTTCGGATTATTTCTGCGGGTTTCTTTGACGACTTCAAACGTTGATGGTGTGATCAGGGTTCGAAGGGATTCCTGAGCCCAGCAGTAGAATGGTGCTTTGATGCGGGTATCCTGGGCCCTCAATCTGGGACCCCTGACCAGCAGGGGTCCCGCTCCCCTGCCCCGTGGTGATACAGCAAGTAGCGCCACATCGTGCGCTACCTCTGCCGGCTCTCTTGGGATGCAGGAGAAGTCTGGTCCCGGACACCCCAGGAGCGGTATGTTCTCCTTTAATTTGAGCATTGCTGTGCGCACTGGGAGTACCCCAAGCCTGGCACTGATAGGCTCTCACCTTTAAAATGCCTTGGACAGCTGAACAGGCCCAAAGAGACTTGGGGGTCCAGGTACACAGATCATTAAAATATCATGAACAGATCCAGAAAATAATCCAAAAGGCTAATGGAATGCTGGCCTTTATATCTAGAGGACTAGAATACAAGCGGGTAGAAGTTATGCTGCAGCTTTACAAAGCCCTGGTTAGACCACACCTGGAGCACTGTGAGCAGTTCTGGGCACCACACCTCAGGAAGGATATATTGGCCTTGGAGGGAGTGCCGCGTAGGTTTACCAGAACAATACCCGGACTCCAAGGGTTAAATTATGAGGAGAGATTACACAAACTAGGGTTGTATTGCCTTTAGAAGGGAATTTAGAAGGTTAAGGGGTGATTTGATCGAGGTTTTCAGGATATTAAGGGAAACAGATAGGGTAGATAGAGAGAAACTATTTCCACTGGTTGGGGATTCTAGGACGAGGGGACATAGACTAAAAATTAGAGACAGACCTGTCAGGAGTGAAATTAGGAAACACTTCTACACACAGAGGGAGGTATAAGTTTGGAACTCTCTTCCTCAAATGGCAATTGATGCTAGATCAATTGTTAATTTTAAATCGGAGATTGATAGATTACTGTTAACCAAAGTTATTAAGGGATATGGGCCAAAGACAGGCTGAATGGCCTGCTCCTGTTCCTCATGTAACAGGCTCGAGGGGCTGAATGGCCTCCTCCTGTTCCTGTGTAACAGGCTCGAGGGGCTGAATGGCCTCCTCCTGTTCCTAATGTAACAGGATCGAGTGGCTGAATGGCCTCCTCCTGTTCCTAATGTAACAGGCTTGTGGGGCTGAATGACCTCCTCCTGTTCCTAATGTAACAGGCTCGTGGGGCTGAATGGCCTCCTCCTGTTCCTAATGTAACAGGCTCGAGGGGCTGAATGACCTCCTCCTGTTCCTAATGTAACAGGCTCGTGGGGCTGAATGGCCTCCTCCTGTTCCTAATGTAACAGGCTCGAGGGGCTGAATGGGCCTCCTCCTGTGCCTAATGTAACAGGCTCATGGGGACTGAATGGCCTCCTCCTGTTCCTAATGTAACAGGCTCGAGGGGCTGAATGGCCTCCTCCTGTTCCTCATGTAACAGGCTTGAGGGGCTGAATGGCCTCCTCCTGTTCCTAATGTAACAGGCTCGAGGGTCTGAATGGCCTCCTCCTGTTCCTAATGTAACAGGCTCGCGGGGACTGAATGGCCTCCTCCTGTTCCTAATGTACCAGGCTCGAGCGGCTGAATGGCCTCCTCCTGTTCCTAATGTAACAGGCTCGCGGGGACTGAATGGCCTCCTCCTGTTCCTAATGTACCAGGCTCGAGCGGCTGAATGGCCTCCTCCTGTTCCTAATGTAACAGGCTTGAGGGACTGAACGGCCTCCTCCTGTTCCTAATGTAACAGGCTTAAGGGGGCTGAACGGCCTACTCCTGTTCCTAATGTAACAGGCTCGAGGGGCTGAACGGCCTCCTCCTGTTCCTAATGCAACAGGCTCGAGGGGCTGAATGGCCTCCTCCTGTTCCTAATGTAACAGCCTCGAGTGGGACTGAATGGCCTCTTCCTGTTCCTAATGTAACAGGCTCGAGGGGCTGAATGGCTTCCTCCTGTTCCTAATGTAACAGGCTCGAGGGGCTGAATGACCTCCTCCTGTTGCTAATGTAAGAGGCTCGAGGGGCTGCGTGGCCTCCTCCTGTTCCTAATGTAACAGGCTCCAGGAGCTGAATGGCCTCCTCCTATTCCTAATGTAACAGGCTCGAGGGGCTGAATGGCCTCCTCCTGTTCCTGTGTGACAGGCTCGAGGGGGCTGAACGGCCTCCTCCTGTTCCTAACGTAACAGGCTCGAGGGGCTGAATGGACTTCTCCTGTTCCTAATGTAACAGGCTCGAGGGGGCTGAATGGCCTCCTCCTGTTCCTAATGTATCAGGCTCGAGGGGCTGAATGGCCTCCGCCTGTTCCTGTGTAACAGGCTCGAGGGGGCTGAATGGCCTCCACCTGTTCCTAATGTAACAGGCTCGAGGGGCTGAATGGCCTCCTCCTGTTCCTAATGAAACAGGCTCAAGGGGCTGAATGGCCTCCTCCTGTTCCTAATGTATCAGGCTCGAGGGGCTGAATGGCCTCCTCCTGTTCCTGTGTAACAGGCTCGAGGGGGCTGAATGGCCTCCACCTGTTCCTAATGTAACAGGCTCGAGGGGCTGAATGGACTCCTCCTGTTCCTAATTTAACAGGCTCGAGGGGCTGAATGGCCTCCTCCTGTTCCTAGTGTATCAGGCTTGAGGGGCTGAACGGCCTCCTCCTGTTCCTAATGTAACAGGCTCAAGGGGCTGAATGGCCTCCTCCTGTGAATACTATAACAGGCTCGAGGGGTTGAATGGGCCTCCTCCTGTTCCTAATGTAACAGGCTCGAGGGGGGCTGAATGGCCTCCTCCTGTTCCTCATGTAACAGGCTCGAGGGGGCTGAATGGCCTCCTCCTGTTCCTAATGTAACAGACTCGAGGGACTGAATAGCCTCCTCCTGTTCCTAATGGAACAGGCTCGAGGGGATGAATGGCCTCCTCCTGTTCCTAATGTAACAGGCTCGAGGGGCTGAATGGGCCTCCTCCTGTTCCTAATGTAACAGGCTCGAGGGGCTGAATGGCCTCCTCCTGTTCCTAATGTAACAGGCTCGAGGGGCTGAATGGCCTCCTTCTGCTCCTAATGTAACAGGCTCGAGGGGCTGAATGGCCTCCTCCTGTTCCTAATGTAACAGGCTCGAGGGGCTGAATGGCCTCCTCCTGTTCCTAATGTAACAGGCTCGAGGGGCTGAATGGCCTCCTTCTGCTCCTAATGTAACAGGCTCGAGGGGCTGATTGGCCTCCTCCTGTTCCTAATGTAACAGGCTTGAGGGGCTGCATGGCCTCCTCCTGTTCCTAATGTAACAGGGTCGAGGGGCTGCATGGCCTCCTCCTGTTCCTAATGTAACAGGCTCGAGGGGGATGAATGGCCTCCTCCTGTTCCCGTGTAACAGGCTCGAGGGGCTGAATGGCCTCCTCCTGTTCCTAATGTAACAGGCTCGAGGGGCTGAATGGCCTCCTCCTGTTCCTAATGTAACAGGCGCGAGGGACTGAACGGCCTCCTCCTGTTCCTAATGTAACAGACTCGAGGGGCTGAATGGCCTCCTCCTGTTCCTAATGTAACAGGCTCGAGGGGGCTGAATGGCCTCCACCTGTTCCTAATGTAACATGCTCGAGGGGGGCTGAATGGCCTCCACCTGTTCCTAATGTAACATGCTCGAGGGGGGCTGAATGGCCTCCTCCTGTTCCTAATGTAACAGGCTCGAGGGGGCTGAATGGCCTCCTCCTGTTCCTAATGTAACAGGCTCGAAGGGGGCTGAATGGCCTTCTCCTGTTCCTTATGTAATAGACTCGATGGGCTGAATGGGCCTCCTCCTGTTCCTAATGTAACAGGCTCGAGGGACTGAACGGCCTCCTCCTGTTCCTAATGTAACAGGCTCGAGGGGCTGAATGGCCTCCTCCTGTTCCTAAAGTAATAAGCTCGAGGGGGGCTGAATGGCCTCCTCCTGTTCCTAATGTAACATGCTCGAGGGGGCTGAATGGCCTCCTCCTGTTCCTAATGTTACAGGCTCGAAGGGGGCTGAATGGCCTCCTCCTGTTCCTAATGTAACAGGTTCGATGGGGCTGAATGGCCTCCTCCTGTTCCTAATGTAACAGGTTCGAGGGGCTGAATGGCCACCTCCTGTTCCTAATGTAACAGGCTCGAGGGGCTGAATGGGCCCCCTCCTGTTCCTAATGTAACAGGCTCGAGGTGCTGAATGGGCCTCCTCCTGTTCCTAATGTAAAAGGTTCGATGAGGCTGAATGGCCTCCTCCTGTTCCTAATGTAAAAGGTTCGAGGGTCTGAATGGCCTCCTCCTGTTCCTAAAGTAAAAGGTTCGAGGGGCTGAATGGCCTCCTCCTGTTCCTAATGTAACAGGCTCGAGGGGCTGAACGGGCCTCCTCCTGTTCCTAATGTAACAGGCTCGAGGGGTGCTGAATGGCCTCCTCCTGTTCCTCATGTAACAGGCTCGAGGGGGCTGAATGGCCTCCTCCAGTTCCTAATGTAACAGGCTCGAGGGGCTGAATGGCCTCCTCCTGTTCCTGTGTAACAGGCTCGAAGGGCTGAATGACCTCCTCCTGTTCGTAATGTAACAGGCTCGAGGGGCTGAATGGCCTCCTCCTGTTCCTAATGTAACAGTCTCGAGTGGCTGAACGGCCTCCTCCTGTTCTTAATGTAACAGGCTCGAGGGGCTGAATGGCCTCCTCCTGTTCCTAATGTAACAGGCTCGAGGGGCTGAATGGCCTCCTCCTGTTCCTAATGTAACAGGCTTGAGGGGCTGAATGGCCTCCTCCTGTACGTAATGTAACAGGCTCGAGGGGCTGAATGGCCTCCTCCTGTTCCTAATGTAACAGGGTCGAGGGGCTAAATGGCCTCCTTATGTTCCTAATGTAACAGGCTCGAGGGGCTGAATGGCCTCCTCCTGTTCCTGTGTAACAGGCTCGAGGGGGATGAATGGCCTCCTCCTGTTCCCGTGTAACAGGCTCGAGGGGCTGAATGGCCTCCTCCTGTTCATAGAAACATAGAAACATAGAATCTAGGAGCAGGAGTAGGCTATTCGGCCCGTCGAGCCTGCTCCACCATTCAATACGATCATGGCTGATCATCCAAATCCAATACCCTGTCCCTGCTTTAATCCCCACAGTACACATATCCCACCCTACCCCCGTAACCCCACGTATTTAATTCCCCCTAACATATCCCATCCTATCCCCATAACCCCACATATTTAATCCCCCCCTAACACTAAGGGTCAATTTATCATAGCCAAATCAACCTAACCCGCACATTTTTGGACTGTGGGAGGAAACCGGAGCACCCGGAGGAAACCCACGCAGACACGCAGTTCCTGTGTAACAGGCTCGAGGGGGCTGAATGGCCTCCTCCTGCTCCTAATGTAACAGGCTCGAGGGGCTGAATGGCCTCCTCCTGTTCCTAATGTAACAGGCTCGAGGGGGCTGAATGGCCTCCTCCTGTTCCTAATGTAACAGGCTCGAGGGACTGAACGGCCTCCTCCTGTTCCTAATGTAACAGGCTCGAGGGGCAGAATGGCCTCCTCCTGTTCCTAATGTAACAAGCTCGAGGGGGGCTGAATGGCCTCCTCCTGTTCCTAATGTAACATGCTCGAGGGGGCTGAATGGCCTCCTCCTGTTCCTAATGTAACAGGCTCGAGGGGGCTGAATGGCCTCCTCCTGTTCCTAATGTAACAGGCTCGAAGGGGGCTGAATGGCCTCCTCCTGTTCCTAATGTAATGGACTCGATGGGCTGAATGGGCCTCCTCCTGTTCCTAATGTAACAGGTTCGATGGGGCTGAATGGCCTCCTCCTGTTCCTAATGTAACAGGTTCGAGGGGCTGAATGGCCACCTCCTGTTCCTAATGTAACAGGCTCGAGGGGCTGAATGGCCTCCTCCTGTTTCTGTGTAACAGGCTCGAGGGGCTGAATGGCCACCTCCTGTTCCTAATGTAACAGGCTCGAGGGGCTGAATGGCCTCCTCCTGTTCCTGTGTAACAGGCTCGAGGGGCTGAACGGCCTCCTCCTGTTCCTAATGTAAAAGGTTCGAGGGGCTGAATGGCCTCCTCCTGTTCCTAATGTAAAAGGTTCGAGGGGCTGAATGGCCTCCTCCTGTTCCTAATGTAACAGGCTCGAGGGGCTGAATGGGCCTCTTCCTGTTCCTAATGTAACAGGCTCGAGGGGTGCTGAATGGCCTCCTCCTGTTCCTCATGTAACAGGCTCGAGGGGGCTGAATGGCCTCCTCCTGTTCCTAATGTAACAGGCTCGAGGGGCTGAATGGCCTCCTCCTGTTCCTGTGTAACAGGCTCGAAGGGCTGAATGACCTCCTCCTGTTCCTAATGTAACAGGCTTGAGGGGGCTGAATGGCCTCCTCCTGTTCCTAATGTAACAGGCTCGAGGGGCTGAATGGCCTCCTCCTGTTCCTAATGTAACAGGCTCGATGAGTCTGAATGGCCTCCTCCTGTTCCTAATGTAACAGGCTTGAGGGGCTGAATGGCCTCCTCCTGTTCCTGTGTAACAGGCTCGAGGGGCTGAATGGCCTCCTCCTGTTCCTAATGTAACAGGCTCGAGGGGCTGAATGGGCCTCCTCCTGTTCCTAATGTAACAGGCTCGAGGGGCTGAATGGCCTCCTCCTGTTCCTAATGTAACAGGCTCGAGGGGCTGAATGGCCTCCTTCTGCTCCTAATGTAACAGGCTCGAGGGGCTGAATGGCCTCCTCCTGTTCCTAATGTAACAGGCTCGAGGGGCTGAATGGCCTCCTCCTGTTCCTAATGTAACAGGCTCGAGGGGCTGAATGGCCTCCTTCTGCTCCTAATGTAACAGGCTCGAGGGGCTGATTGGCCTCCTCCTGTTCCTAATGTAACAGGCTTGAGGGGCTGCATGGCCTCCTCCTGTTCCTAATGTAACAGGGTCGAGGGGCTGCATGGCCTCCTCCTGTTCCTAATGTAACAGGCTCGAGGGGGATGAATGGCCTCCTCCTGTTCCCGTGTAACAGGCTCGAGGGGCTGAATGGCCTCCTCCTTTTCCTAATGTAACAGGCTCGAGGGGCTGAATGGCCTCCTCCTGTTCCTAATGTAACAGGCGCGAGGGACTGAACGGCCTCCTCCTGTTCCTAATGTAACAGACTCGAGGGGCTGAATGGCCTCCTCCTGTTCCTAATGTAACAGGCTCGAGGGGGCTGAATGGCCTCCACCTGTTCCTAATGTAACATGCTCGAGGGGGGCTGAATGGCCTCCACCTGTTCCTAATGTAACATGCTCGAGGGGGGCTGAATGGCCTCCTCCTGTTCCTAATGTAACAGGCTCGAGGGGGCTGAATGGCCTCCTCCTGTTCCTAATGTAACAGGCTCGAAGGGGGCTGAATGGCCTTCTCCTGTTCCTTATGTAATAGACTCGATGGGCTGAATGGGCCTCCTCCTGTTCCTAATGTAACAGGCTCGAGGGGCTGAATGGCCTCCTCCTGTTCCTAAAGTAATAAGCTCGAGGGGGGCTGAATGGACTCCTCCTGTTCCTAATGTAACATGCTCGAGGGGGCTGAATGGCCTCCTCCTGTTCCTAATGTTACAGGCTCGAAGGGGGCTGAATGGCCTCCTCCAGTTCCTAATGTAACAGGTTCGATGGGGCTGAATGGCCTCCTCCTGTTCCTAATGTAACAGGTTCGAGGGGCTGAATGGCCACCTCCTGTTCCTAATGTAACAGGCTCGAGGGGCTGAATGGACCCCCTCCTGTTCCTAATGTAACAGGCTCGAGGTGCTGAATGGGCCTCCTCCTGTTCCTAATGTAAAAGGTTCGATGAGGCTGAATGGCCTCCTCCTGTTCCTAATGTAAAAGGTTCGAGGGTCTGAATGGCCTCCTCCTGTTCCTAAAGTAAAAGGTTCGAGGGGCTGAATGGCCTCCTCCTGTTCCTAATGTAACAGGCTCGAGGGGCTGAACGGGCCTCCTCCTGTTCCTAATGTAACAGGCTCGAGGGGTGCTGAATGGCCTCCTCCTGTTCCTCATGTAACAGGCTCGAGGGGGCTGAATGGCCTCCTCCAGTTCCTAATGTAACAGGCTCGAGGGGCTGAATGGCCTCCTCCTGTTCCTGTGTAACAGGCTCGAAGGGCTGAATGACCTCCTCCTGTTCGTAATGTAACAGGCTCGAGGGGCTGAATGGCCTCCTCCTGTTCCTAATGTAACAGTCTCGAGTGGCTGAACGGCCTCCTCCTGTTCTTAATGTAACAGGCTCGAGGGGCTGAATGGCCTCCTCCTGTTCCTAATGTAACAGGCTCGAGGGGCTGAATGGCCTCCTCCTGTTCCTAATGTAACAGGCTTGAGGGGCTGAATGGCCTCCTCCTGTACGTAATGTAACAGGCTCGAGGGGCTGAATGGCCTCCTCCTGTTCCTAATGTAACAGGGTCGAGGGGCTAAATGGCCTCCTTATGTTCCTAATGTAACAGGCTCGAGGGGCTGAATGGCCTCCTCCTGTTCCTGTGTAACAGGCTCGAGGGGGATGAATGGCCTCCTCCTGTTCCCGTGTAACAGGCTCGAGGGGCTGAATGGCCTCCTCCTGTTCATAGAAACATAGAAACATAGAATCTAGGAGCAGGAGTAGGCCATTCGGCCCGTCGAGCCTGCTCCACCATTCAATACGATCATGGCTGATCATCCAAATCCAATACCCTGTCCCTGCTTTAATCCCCACAGTACACATATCCCACCCTACCCCCGTAACCCCACGTATTTAATTCCCCCTAACATATCCCATCCTATCCCCATAACCCCACATATTTAATCCCCCCCTAACACTAAGGGTCAATTTATCATAGCCAAATCAACCTAACCCGCACATTTTTGGACTGTGGGAGGAAACCGGAGCACCCGGAGGAAACCCACGCAGACACGCAGTTCCTGTGTAACAGGCTCGAGGGGGCTGAATGGCCTCCTCCTGCTCCTAATGTAACAGGCTCGAGGGGCTGAATGGCCTCCTCCTGTTCCTAATGTAACAGGCTCGAGGGGGCTGAATGGCCTCCTCCTGTTCCTAATGTAACAGGCTCGAGGGACTGAACGGCCTCCTCCTGTTCCTAATGTAACAGGCTCGAGGGGCTGAATGGCCTCCTCCTGTTCCTAATGTAACAAGCTCGAGGGGGGCTGAATGGCCTCCTCCTGTTCCTAATGTAACATGCTCGAGGGGGCTGAATGGCCTCCTCCTGTTCCTAATGTAACAGGCTCGAGGGGGCTGAATGGCCTCCTCCTGTTCCTAATGTAACAGGCTCGAAGGGGGCTGAATGGCCTCCTCCTGTTCCTAATGTAATGGACTCGATGGGCTGAATGGGCCTCCTCCTGTTCCTAATGTAACAGGTTCGATGGGGCTGAATGGCCTCCTCCTGTTCCTAATGTAACAGGTTCGAGGGGCTGAATGGCCACCTCCTGTTCCTAATGTAACAGGCTCGAGGGGCTGAATGGCCTCCTCCTGTTCCTGTGTAACAGGCTCGAGGGGCTGAATGGCCACCTCCTGTTCCTAATGTAACAGGCTCGAGGGGCTGAATGGCCTCCTCCTGTTCCTGTGTAACAGGCTCGAGGGGCTGAACGGCCTCCTCCTGTTCCTAATGTAAAAGGTTCGAGGGGCTGAATGGCCTCCTCCTGTTCCTAATGTAAAAGGTTCGAGGGGCTGAATGGCCTCCTCCTGTTCCTAATGTAACAGGCTCAAGGGGCTGAATGGGCCTCTTCCTGTTCCTAATGTAACAGGCTCGAGGGGTGCTGAATGGCCTCCTCCTGTTCCTCATGTAACAGGCTCGAGGGGGCTGAATGGCCTCCTCCTGTTCCTAATGTAACAGGCTCGAGGGGCTGAATGGCCTCCTCCTGTTCCTGTGTAACAGGCTCGAAGGGCTGAATGACCTCCTCCTGTTCCTAATGTAACAGGCTTGAGGGGGCTGAATGGCCTCCTCCTGTTCCTAATGTAACAGGCTCGAGGGGCTGAATGGCCTCCTCCTGTTCCTAATGTAACAGGCTCGATGAGTCTGAATGGCCTCCTCCTGTTCCTAATGTAACAGGCTTTAGGGGCTGAATGGCCTCCTCCTGTTCCTGTGTAACAGGCTCGAGGGGCTGAATGGCCTCCTCCTGTTCCCGTGTAACAGGCTCGAGGGGCTGAATGGCCTCCTCCTGTTCCTGTGTAACAGGCTCGAGGGGGCTGAATGGCCTCCTCCTGTTCCTGTGTAACAGGCTCGAGGGGGCTGAATGGCCTCCTCCTGCTCCTAATGTAACAGGCTCGAGGGGCTGAATGGCCTCCTCCTGTTCCTGTGTAACAGGCTCGAGGGGGCTGAATGGCCTCCTCCTGCTCCTAATGTAACAGGCTCGATGGGGCTGAATGGCCTCCTCCTGTTCCTAATGTAACCGGCTCGAGGGACTGAACGGCCTCCTCCTGTTCCTATTGTTACAAGCTCGAGGGGCTGAATGGCCTCCTCCTGTTCCTAAAGTAACAAGCTCGAGGGGGGCTGAATGGCCTCCTCCTGTTCCTATTGTAACATGCTCGAGGGGGGCTGAACGGCCTCCTCCTGTTCCTAATGTAAAAGGTTCGAGGGGCTGAATGGCCTCCTCCTGTTCCTAATGTAAAAGGTTCGAGGGGCTGAATGGCCTCCTCCTGTTCCTAATGTAACAGGCTCGAGGGGGCTGAATGGCCTCCTCCTGTTCCTAAAGTTACAGGCTCGAAGGGGGCTGAATGGCCTCCTCCTGTTCCTAATGTAATAGACTCGATGGGCTGAATGGGCCTCCTCCTGTTCCTAATGTTACAGGTTCGAGGGGCTGAATGGCCACCTCCTGTTCCTAATGTAACAGGCTCGAGGGGCTGAATGGGCCCCCTCCTGTTCCTAATGTAACAGGCTCGAGGTGCTGAATGGGCCTCCTCCTGTTCCTAATGTAAAAGGTTCGATGAGTCTGAATGGCCTCCTCCTGTTCCTAATGTAAAAGGTTCGAGGGGCTGAATGGCCTCCTCCTGTTCCTAATGTAACAGGCTCGAGGGGCTGAATGGGCCTCCTCCTGTCCCTAATGTAACAGGCTCGAGGGGGCTGAATGGCCTCCTCCAGTTCCTAATGTAACAGGCTCGAGGGGCTGAATGGCCTCCTCCTGTTCCTGTGTAACAGGGTCGAAGGGCTGAATGACCTCCTCCTGTTCCTAATGTAACAGGCTCGAGGGGGCAGAATGGCCTCCTGCTGTTCGTAATGTAACAGGCTCGAGGGGCTGAATGGCCTCCTCCTGTTCCTAATGTAACAGGCTCGAGGGGCTGAATGGCCTCCTCCTGTTCCTAATGTAACAGGCTTGAGGGGCTGAATGGCCTCCTCCTGTTCCTAATGTAACAGGCTCGAGGGGGCTGAACGGCCTCCTCCCGTTCCTAATGTAAAAGGCTCGAGAGGGGCTGAATGGCCTCCTTCTGTTCCTAATGTAACAGGCTCGAGGGGCTGAATGGCCTCCTCCTGTTCCTAATGTAACAGTCTCGAGTGGCTGAATGGCCTCCTCCTGTTCCTAATGTAACAGGCTTGAGGCGCTGAATGGCCTCCTCCTGTTCCTAATGTAACAGGCTCGAGGGGCTGAATGGCCTCGTCCTGTTCCTGATGTAACAGGCTCGAGGGGCTGAATGGCCTCCTCCTGTTCCTAATGTAACAGGCTCGAGGGGCTGAATGGGCCTCCTCCTATTCCTAATGTAACAGGCTCGAGGAGGCTGAATGGCCTCCTCCTGTTCCTAATGTAACAGGCTCGAGGGGCTGAATGGCCTCCTCCTGTTCCTAATGTAACAGGCTCGAGTGGTTGAATGGCCTCCTCCTGTTCCTAATGTAACAGGCTCGAGGGGACTGAATGGCCTCCTTCTGTTCCTAATGTAACAGGCTCGAGGGGGCTGAATGGCGTCCTCCTGTTCCTAATGTAACAGGCTCGAGGAGGCTGAATGGCCTCGTCCTGTTCCTAATGTAACACGCTCGAGGGGCTGAATGGCCTCCTCCTGTTCCTAATGTAACAGGCTCGAGGGGATGAATGGCCTCCTTCTGTTCCTAATGTAACAGGCTCGAGGGGCAGAATGGCCTCCTCCTGTTCCTCATGTAACAAGCTCGAGGGGCTGAATGGCCTCCTCCTGTTCCTATTGTAACAGGCTCAAGGGAGCTGAACGGCCTCCTCCTGTTCCTAATGTAACAGGCTCCAGGAGCTGAATGGCCTCCTCCTGTTCCTAATGTAACAGGCTCGAGGGGCTGAATGTGCCTCCTCCTATTCCTAATGTAACAGGCTCGAGGGGCTGAATGGCCTCCTCCTGTTCCTAATGTAACAGGCTCGAGGGGCTGAATGGCCTCCTCCTGTTCCTAATGTAACAGGCTCGAGGGGACTGAATGGCCTCCTTCTGTTCCTAATGTAACAGGCTCGAGGGGCTGAATGGCCTCCTCCTGTTCCTGTGTAACAGGGTCGAAGGGCTGAATGACCTCCTCCTGTTCCTAATGTAACAGGCTCGAGGGGGCAGAATGGCCTCCTGCTGTTCGTAATGTAACAGGCTCGAGGGGCTGAATGGCCTCCTCCTGTTCCTAATGTAACAGGCTCGAGGGGCTGAATGGCCTCCTCCTGTTCCTAATGTAACAGGCTCGACGGGCTGAACGGCCTCCTCCTGTTCCTAATGTAACAGGCTCGAGGGGCTGAATGGCCTTCTCCTGTTCCTAATGTAACAGGCTTGAGGGGCTGAATGGCCTCCTCCTGTTCCTAATGTAACAGGCTCGAGGGGGCTGAACGGCCTCCTCCCGTTCCTAATGTAAAAGGCTCGAGAGGGGCTGAATGACCTCCTTCTGTTCCTAATGTAACAGGCTCGAGGGGCTGAATGGCCTCCTCCTGTTCCTAATGTAACAGTCTCGAGGGGCTGAATGGCCTCCTCCTGTTCCTAATGTAACAGGCTTGAGGCGCTGAATGGCCTCCTCCTGTTCCTAATGTAACAGGCTCGAGGGGCTGAATGGCCTCGTCCTGTTCCTAATGTAACAGGCTCGAGGGGCTGAATGGCCTGCTCCTGTTCCTAATGTAACAGGCTCGAAGGGCTGAATGGGCCTCCTCCTATTCCTAATGTAACAGGCTCGAGGAGGCTGAATGGCCTCCTCCTGTTCCTAATGTAACAGGCTCGAGGGGCTGAATGGCCTCCTCCTGTTCCTAATGTAACAGGCTCGAGTGGTTGAATGGCCTTCTCCTGTTCCTAATGTAACAGGCTCGAGGGGACTGAATGGCCTCCTTCTGTTCCTAATGCAACAGGCTCGAGGGGCTGAATGGCCTCCTCCTGTTCCTAATGTAACAGTCTCGAGGGGGCTGAATGGCGTCCTCCTGTTCCTAATGTAACAGGCTCGAGGAGGCTGAATGGCCTCGTCCTGTTCCTAATGTAACACGCTCGAGGGGCTGAATGGCCTCCTCCTGTTCCTAATGTAACAGGCTCGAGGGGATGAATGGCCTCCTTCTGTTCCTAATGTAACAGGCTCGAGGGGCTGAATGGCCTCCTCCTGTTCCTCATTTAACAAGCTCGAGGGGCTGAATGGCCTCCTCCTGTTCCTATTGTAACAGGCTCAAGGGAGCTGAACGGCCTCCTCCTGTTCCTAACGTAACAGGCTCCAGGAGCTGAATGGCCTCCTCCTGTTCCTAATGTAACAGGCTCGAGGGGCAGAATGTGCCTCCTCCTATTCCTAATGTAACAGGCTCGAGGGGCTGAATGGCCTCCTCCTGTTCCTAATGTAACAGGCTCGAGGGGCTGAATGGCCTCCTCCTGTTCCTAATGTAACAGGCTCGAGGGGACTGAATGGCCTCCTTCTGTTCCTAATGTAACAGGCTTGAGGGGCTGAATGGTCTCCTCCTGTTCCTAATGTAACAGGCTCGAGGGGGCTGAATGGACTCCTCCTGTTCCTAATGTAACAGGCTCGATGAGGCTGAATGGCCTCCTCCTGTTCCTAATGTAACACGCTCGAGGGGCTGAATGGCCTCCTCCTGTTCCTAATGTAACAGGCTCGAGGGGCTGAATGGCCTCCTTCTGTTCCTAATGTAACAGGCTCGAGGGGCTGAATGGCCCACTCCTGTTCCTAATGTAACAGGCTCGAGGGGGCTGAATGGCCT
Source organism: Squalus acanthias (assembly GCA_030390025.1). Taxonomy (NCBI): domain Eukaryota; kingdom Metazoa; phylum Chordata; class Chondrichthyes; order Squaliformes; family Squalidae; genus Squalus; species Squalus acanthias. The sequence continues at coordinate 461,024 of JASTWF010000359.1, read as the reverse complement.
CCTCTCGTTCCTAATGTACCAGGCTCGAGGGGGCTGAACAGCCTCCTCCTGTTCCTAATGTAACAGGCTCGAGGGGGCTGAATGGCCTCCTCCTGTTCCTAATGTAACAGGCTCTAGGGGGCTGAATGGCCTCCTCCTGTTCCTAATGTTACAGGCTCGAGGGGCTGAACGGCCTCCTCCTGTTCCTAATGTAACAGGCTCGAGGGGGCTGAACGGCCTCCTCTGGTTCCTAATGTAACAGGCTCGAGGGGCTGAATAGCCTCCTCCTGTTCCTCATGTAACAGGCTCGAGGGGCTGAATGGCCTCCTCCTGTTCCTAATGTAACAGGCTCGAGGGGGCTGAATGGCCTCCTCCTGTTCCTAATGTAACAGGCTCGAGGGGGCTGAATGGCCTCCTCCTGTTCCTAATGTAACAGGCTCGAGGGGGCTGAATGGCCTCCTCCTGTTCCTAATGTAACAGGCTCGAGGGGCTGAACGGCCTCCTCCTGTTCCTAATGTAACAGGCTCGAGGGGGCTGAACGGCCTCCTCCTGTTCCTAATGTAACAGGCTCGAGGGGCTGAATGGCCTCCTCCTGTTCCTCATGTAACAGGCTCGAGGGGCTGAATGGCCTCCTCCTGTTCCTAATGTAACAGGCTCGAGGGGGCTGAATGGCCTCCTCCTGTTCCTAATGTAACAGGCTCGAGGGGCTGAACGGCCTCCTTCTGTTCCTATGTTCCGAACAAAGAACAATAAAAATTCCGCCATTGAGCCAGCGATGCTGATGTGTCAGTGTGGCTGAGTTGGTAGCACTCTCTCCTCTGAGTCAGAGGGTTGTGGTTTCAAACCCCAGTCCTAGGACTTAAACATATGATCTAGTCTGATAGTTCAGTGTGACACTAAGGGTGAGACACAAGACACAAGATCCCACAGCACTATTAGCACAATAGCAGGGGAGTTCTCCCCGGTGTGCTGGCCAAGATATTACCATTAACCAACATCACCAAAACAAGCCACCTGGCCATTTATTACATTGCTGTTTATGGGAGCTTCCTGTGCGCACGTTGCCTGCCTGCTTTCTTTCAGTAATCATGCCATTTCAGCAGTGTGCCTTACACTACTGAACCTCGAACATTTCCGACACAAGTCCTTCTGATTCCATCACTGACTGGCAGTTACTGATTAGAGTGAGGGGTTGGATGAGCAGGATCGCTGCCTCCAAGGTGGAGCTTCTCACTCGCAGGTCTTGCCTGTAGGCTGCCGCCCGTCTCCTGGAAACAGAACTCGGCGGGAAGCACGTGTTGGCCAGCGGGCGGGAGTGGGATAGTGGGGATCTGATCGAGCTGATTCTCCCTGGGGTACGGTTGGTTTCTCTCTCCTGAAGGTGCTGACTCTCACTGGGGTACGGTTGGTTTCTCTCTCTCCTCTCCTGAAGGTGCTGACTCTCACTGGGGTACGGTTGGTTTCTCCTCTCCTGAAGGTGATGACTCTCACTGGGGTACGGTTGGTTTCTCTCTCCTCTCCTGAAGGTGCTGACTCTCACTGGGGTACGGTTGGTTTCTCTCTCCTCTCCTGAAAGTGCTGACTCTCACTGGGGTACGGTTGGTTTCTCTCTCCTCTCCTGAAGGTGCTGACCCTCACTGGGGTACAGTTGGTTTCTCTCTCCTCTCCTGAAGGTGCTGACTCTCACTGGGCTACGGTTGGTTTCTCTCTCTCCTGAAGGTGCTGACTCTCACTGGGGTACGGTTGGTTTCTCTCTCCTCTCCTGAAGGTGCTGACTCTCACTGGGATACGGTTGGTTTCTCTCTCCTGAAGGTGCTGACTCTCACTGGGGTACGGTTGGATTCTCTCTCCTGAATGTGCAGACTCTCACTGGGGTACGGTTGGTTTCTCTCTCCTCTCCTGAAGGTGCTGACTCTCACTGGGGTACGGTTGGATTCTCTCTCCTCTCCTGAAGGTGCTGACTATCCCTGGGGTACGGTTGGTTTCTCTCTCCTCTCCTGAAGGTGCTGACTCTCACTGGGGTACGGTTGGTTTCTCTCCTCTCCTGAAGGTGCTGACTCTCACTGGGGTACGGTTTATTTCTCTCTCTCCTCTCCTGAAGGTGCTGACTATCACTGGGGTACGGTTGTTTTCTCTCTCTCCTGAAGGTGCTGACTCTCACTGGGGTACGTTTGGTTTCTCTCTCCTCTCCTGAAGGTGCTGACTCTCCCTAGGGTACGGTTGGTTTCTCTCTCCTCTCCTGAAGGTGCTGACTCTCACTGGGGTACGGTTGGTTTCTCTCTCCTCTCCTGAAGGTGCTGACTCTCACTGGGGTACGGTTGGTTTCTCCTCTCCTGAAGGTGCTGACTCTCACTGGGGTACGGTTGGTTTCTCTCTCCTCTCCTGAAGGTGCTGACTCTCACTGGGGTACGGTTGGTTTCTCCTCTCCTGAAGGTGCTGACTCTCACTGGGGTACGGTTGGTTTCTCTCTTCTCTCCTGAAGGTGCTGACTCTCACTGGGGTACGGTTGGTTTCTCTCTCCTCTCCTGAAGGTGCTGACTCTCACTGGGGTACGGTTGGTTTCTCTCTCCTCTCCTGAAGGTGCTGATTCTCACTGGGGTACGGTTAGTTTCTCCTCTCCTGAAGGTGCTGACTCTCACTGGGGTACGGTTCGTTTCTCTCTCCACTCCTGAAGGTGCTGACTCTCACTGGGGTACTGTTGGTTTCTCTCTCCTCTCCTGAAGGTGCTGACTCTCAGTGGGGTACGGTTGGTTTCTCTCTCCTCTCCTGAAGGTGCTGACTCTCACTGGGGTACGGTTGGTTTCTCTCTCCTCTCCTGAAGGTGCTGACTCTCACTGGGGTATGGTTGGTTTCTCTCTCCTGAAGGTGCTGACTCTCACTGGGGTACGGTTGGTTTCTCTCTTCTCTCCTGAAGGTGCTGACTCTCACTGGGGTACGGTTGGTTTCTCCTCTCCTGAAGGTGCTGACTCTCACTGGGGTACGGTTGGTTTCTCTCTTCTCTCCTGAAGGTGCTGACTCTCACTGGGGTACGGTTGGTTTCTCCTCTCCTGAAGGTGCTGACTCTCACTGGGGTACGGTTGGTTTCTCTCTCCTCTCCTGAAGGTGCTGACTCTCCCTGGGGTACGGTTGGTTTCTCCTCTCCTGAAGGTGCTGACTCTCACTGGGGTACGGTTGGTTTCTCTCTCCTCTCCTGAAGATGCTGACTCTCACTGGGGTACGGTTGGTTTCTCTCTCCTCTCCTGAAGGTGCTGAATCTCACTGGGGTACGGTTGGTTTCTCTCTCCTTTCCTGAAGGTGCTGACTCTCACTGGGGTACAGTTGGTTTCTCTCCTCTCCTGAAGGTGCTGACTGTCACTGGGGTACGGTTGGTTTCTCTCTCCTCTCCTGAAGGTGCTGACTCTCACTGGGGTACGGTTGGTTTCTCTCTCCTCTCTGAAGGTGCTGACTCTCACTGGGGTACGGTTGGTTTCTTCTCCCTGAAGGTGCTGACTCTCACTGGGGTACGGTTGTTTTTTCTCTCCTCTCCTGAAGGTGCTGACTCTCACTGGGGTACGGTTGGTTTCTCCTCTCCTGAAGGTGCTGACTCTCACTGGGGAACGGTTGGTTTCTCTCTCCTCTCCTGAAGGTGCTGACTCTCACTGGGGTACGGTTGGTTTCTCCTCTCCTGAAGGTGCTCACTCTCACTGGGGTACGGTTGGTTTCTCTCTCTCCTGAAGGTGCTGACTCTGCCTGGGGTACGGTTGGTTTCTCTCTCTCCTGAAGGTGCTGACTCTCACTGGGATACGGTTGGTTTCTCTCTCCTCTCCTGAAGGTGCTGACTCTCACTGGGATACGGTTGGTTTCTCTCTCCTGAAGGTGCTGACTCTCACTGGGGTACGGTTGGATTCTCTCTCCTGAAGGTGCTGACTCTCACTGGGGTACGGTTGGTTTCTCTCTCCTCTCCTGAAGGTGCTGACTCTCACTGGGGTACGGTTGGTTTCTCTCTCCTCTCCTGAAGGTGCTGACTCTCACTGGGGTATGGTTGGATTCTCTCTCCTCTCCTGAAGGTGCTGACTCTCACTGGGGCACGGTTGGATTCTCTCTCCTCTCCTGAAGGTGCTGACTCTCACTGGGGTACGGTTGGTTTCTCCTCTCCTGAAGATGCTGACTCTCCCTGAGGTACGGTTGGTTTCTCTCTCTCCTGAAGGTGCTGACTCTCACTGGGGTACGGTTGGTTTCTCTCTCCTCTCCTGAAGATGCTGACTCTCCCTGAGGTACGGTTGGTTTCTCCTCTCCTGAAGGTGCTGACTCTCACTGGGGTACGGTTGGTTTCTCTCTCCTCTCCTGAAGGTGCTGACTCTCACTGGGGTACGGTTGGTTTCTCTCCTCTCCTGAAGGTGCTGACTCTCACTGGGGTACGGTTGGATTCTCTCTCCTCTCCTGAAGGTGCTGACTCTCACTGGGGTACAGTTGGTTTCTCTCTCTCCTGAAGGTGCTGACTCTCACTGGGGTACGGTTGGATTCTCTCTCCTCTCCTGAAGGTGCTGACTCTCACTGGGGTACGGTTGGTTTCTCCTCTCCTGAAGGTGCTGACTCTCACTGGGGTACGGTTCGTTTCTCTCTCCTCTCCTGAAGGTGCTGACTCTCACTGGGGTACGGTTGGTTTCTCTCCTCTCCTGAAGGTGCTGACTCTCACTGGGGTACGGTTGGTTTCTCCTCTCCTGAAGGTGCTGACTCTCACTGGGGTACGGTTGGTTTCTCCTCTCCTGAAGGTGCTGACTCTCCCTGGGGTACGGTTGGTTTCTCTCTCCTCTCCTGAAGGTGCTGACTCTCACTGGGGTACGGTTGGTTTCTCTCTCCTCTCCTGAAGGTGCTGACTCTCACTGGGGTACGGTTGGTTTCTCTCTCCTCTCCTGAAGGTGCTGACTCTCACTGGGGTACGGTTGGTTTCTCTCTCCTCTCCTGAAGGTGCTGACTATCACTGGGGTACGGTTGGTTTCTCTCTCCTCTCCTGAAGGTGCTGACTCTCACTGGGATACGGTTGGTTTCTCTCTCCTCTCCTGAAGGTGCTGACTATCACTGGGGTACGGTTGGTTTCTCTCTCCTCTCCTGAAGGTGCTGACTCTCACTGGGGTACGTTTGGTTTCTCTCTCCTGAAGGTGCTGACTCTCACTGGGGTACGGTTGGTTTCTCTCTCCTCTCCTGAAGGTGCTGACTCTCACTGGGGTACGGTTGGTTTCTCCTCTCCTGAAGGTGCTGACTCTCACTGGGGTACGGTTGGTTTCTCTCTCTCCTGAAGGTGCTGACTCTCACTGGGGTACGGTTGGTTTCTCCTCTCCTGAAGGTGCTGACTCTCACTGGGGTACGGTTGGTTTCTCTCTCCTCTCCTGAAGGTGCTGACTCTCACTGGGGTACGGTTGGTTTCTCTCTCCTCTCCTGAAGGTGCTGACTCTCACTGGGGTACGGTTGGTTTCTCCTCTCCTGAAGGTGCTGACTCTCACTGGGGTACGGTTGGTTTCTCTCTCCTCTCCCGAAGGTGCTGACTCTCACTGGGGTACGGTTGGTTTCTCTCTCCTCTCCTGAAGGTGCTGACTCTCACTGGGGTACGGTTGGTTTCTCTCTTCTCTCCTGAAGGTGCTGGCTCTCACTGGGGTACAGTTGGTTTCTCTCTCTCCTCTCCTGAAGGTGCTGACTCTCACTGGGGTACGGTTGGTTTCTCTCTCCTCTCCTGAAGGTGCTGACTCTCACTGGGGTACGGTTGGTTTCTCTCCCCTCTCCTGAAGGTGCTGACTCTCACTGGGGTACGGTTGGTTTCTCTCTCCTCTCCTGAAGGTGCTGACTCTCACTGGGGTACGGTTGGTTTCTCTCTCCTCTCCTGAAGGTGCTGACTCTCACTGTGGTACGGTTGGTTTCTCTCTCCTCTCCTGAAGGTGCTGAATCTCACTGGGGTACGGTTGGTTTCTCTCTCCTTTCCTGAAGGTGCTGACTCTCACTGGGGTACAGTTGGTTTCTCTCCTCTCCTGAAGGTGCTGACTGTCACTGGGGTACGGTTGGTTTCTCTCTCCTCTCCTGAAGGTGCTGACTCTCACTGGGGTACGGTTGGTTTCTCTCTCCTCTCTGAAGGTGCTGACTCTCACTGGGGTACGGTTGGTTTCTTCTCCCTGAAGGTGCTGACTCTCACTGGGGTACGGTTGTTTTTTCTCTCCTCTCCTGAAGGTGCTGACTCTCACTGGGGTACGGTTGGTTTCTCCTCTCGTGAAGGTGCTGACTCTCACTGGGGTACGGTTGGTTTCTCTCTCCTCTCCTGAAGGTGCTGACTCTCACTGGGGAACGGTTGGTTTCTCTCTCCTCTCCTGAAGGTGCTGACTCTCACTGGGGTACGGTTGGTTTCTCCTCTCCTGAAGGTGCTCACTCTCACTGGGGAATGGTTGGTTTCTCTCTCCTCTCCTGAAGGTGCTGACTCTCACTGGGGTACGGTTGGTTTCTCTCTCCTCTCCTGAAGGTGCTGACTCTCACTGGGGTACGGTTGGTTTCTCTCTCCTCTCCTGAAGGTGCTGACTCTCACTGGGGTACGGTTGGTTTCTCCTCTCCTGAAGGTGATGACTCTCCCTGGGGTACGGTTGGTTTCTCTCTCTCCTGAAGGTGCTGACTCTCACTGGGATACGGTTGGTTTCTCTCTCCTGAAGGTGCTGACTCTCACTGGGGTACGGTTGGATTCTCTCTCCTGAAGGTGCTGACTCTCACTGGGGTACGGTTGGTTTCTCTCTCCTCTCCTGAAGGTGCTGACTCTCACTGGGGTACGGTTGGTTTCTCTCTCCTCTCCTGAAGGTGCTGACTCTCACTGGGGTATGGTTGGATTCTCTCTCCTCTCCTGAAGGTGCTGACTATCCCTGGGGTACGGTTGGTTTCTCTCTCCTCTCCTGAAGGTGCTGACTCTCACTGGGGTACGGTTGGTTTCTCCTCTCCTGAAGATGCTGACTCTCCCTGAGGTACGGTTGGTTTCTCTCTCTCCTGAAGGTGCTGACTCTCACTGGGGTACGGTTGGTTTCTCTCTCCTCTCCTGAAGGTGCTGACTCTCACTGGGGTACGGTTGGTTTCTCTCTCCTCTCCTGAAGGTGCTGACTATCACTGGGGTATGGTTGGTTTCTCTCCTCTCCTGAAGGTGCTGACTCTCACTGGGGTATGGTTGGATTCTCTCTCCTCTCCTGAAGGTGCTGACTCTCACTGGGGTACGGTTGGTTTCTCCTCTCCTGAAGGTGCTGACTCTCACTGGGGTACGGTTCGTTTCTCTCTCCTCTCCTGAAGGTGCTGACTCTCACTGGGGTACGGTTCGTTTCTCTCTCCTCTCCTGAAGGTGCTGACTCTCACTGGGGTACGGTTGGTTTCTCCTCTCCTGAAGGTGCTGACTCTCACTGGGGTACGGTTGGATTCTCTCTCCTCTCCTGAAGGTGCTGACTATCACTGGGGTACGGTTGGTTTCTCTCTCCTCTCCTGAAGGTGCTGACTCTCCCTGGGGTACGGTTGTTTTCTCTCTCCTGAAGGTGCTGACTCTCACTGGGGTACGTTTGGTTTCTCTCTCCTCTCCTGAAGGTGCTGACTCTCACTGGGGTACGGTTGTTTTCTCTCTCCTGAAGGTGCTGACTCTCCCTGGGGTACGGTTGGTTTCTCTCCCCTCTCCTGAAGGTGCTGACTATCCCTGGGGTACGGTTGGTTTCTCTCCTCTCCTGAAGGTGCTGACTCTCACTGGGGTACGGTTGGTTTCTCCTCTCCTGAAGGTGCTGACTCTCACTGGGGTACGGTTGGTTTCTCCTCTCCTGAAGTTGCTGACTCTCACTGGGGTACGGTTGGTTTCTCTCTCCTGAAGGTGCTGACTCTCACTGGGGTACGGTTGGTTTCTCTCTCCTGAAGGTGCTGACTCTCACTGGGGTACGGTTGGTTTCTCCTCTCCTGAAGGTGCTGACTCTCCCTGGGGTACGGTTGGTTTCTCCTCTCCTGAAGGTGCTGACTCTCACTGGGGTACGGTTGGTTTCTCCTCTCCTGAAGGTGCTGACTCTCACTGGGGTACGGTTGGTTTCTCTCTCCTCTCCCGAAGGTGCTGACTCTCACTGGGGTACGGTTGGTTTCTCTCTTCTCTCCTGAAGGTGCTGACTCTCACTGGGGTACGGTTGGTTTCTCTCTCCTCTCCCGAAGGTGCTGACTCTCACTAGGGTACGGTTGGTTTCTCTCCTCTCCTGAAGGTGCTGACTCTCACTGGGGTACAGTTGGTTTCTCTCTCTCCTCTCCTGAAGGTGCTGACTCTCACTGGGGTACGGTTGGTTTCTCTCTCCTGAAGGTGCTGACTCTCACTGGGGTACGGTTGGTTTCTCTCTCTTCTCCTGAAGTTGCTGATTCTCACTGGGGTACGGTTGGTTTCTCTCTCTCCTGAAGGTGCTGACTCTCACTGGGGTACGGTTCGTTTCTCTCTCCACTCCTGAAGGTGCTGACTCTCACTGGGGTACGGTTGGTTTCTCTCTCCTCTCCTGAAGGTGCTGACTCTCACTGGGGTACGGTTGGTTTCTCCTCTCCTGAAGGTGCTGACTCTCACTGGGGTACGGTTGGTTTCTCCTCTCCTGAAGGTGCTGACTCTCACTGGGGTACGGTTGGTTTCTCTCTCCTCTCCTGAAGGTGCTGACTCTCACTGGGGTACGGTTGGTTTCTCCTCTCCTGAAGGTGCTGACTCTCACTGGGGTACGGTTGGTTTCTCTCCCCTCTCCTGAAGGTGCTGACTCTCACTGGGGTACGGTTGGTTTCTCTCTCTCCTCTCCTGAAGATGCTGACTCTCCCTGGGGTACGGTTGGTTTCTCCTCTCCTGAAGGTGCTGACTCTCACTGGGGTACGGTTGGTTTCTCCTCTCCTGAAGGTGCTGACTCTCACTGGGGTACGGTTGGTTTCTCTCTCCTCTCCTGAAGGTGCTGACTCTCACTGGGGTACGGTTGGTTTCTCTCTCCTCTCCTGAAGGTGCTGACTCTCACTGGGGTACGTTTGGTTTCTCTCTCCTCTCCTGAAGGTGCTGACTCTCACTGGGGTACGGTTGGTTTCTCTCTCCTATCCTGAAGGTGCTGACTCTCACTGGGGTACGGTTCGTTTCTCTCTCCTCTCCTGAAGGTGCTGACTCTCACTGGGGTACGGTTGGTTTCTTTCTCCTCTCCTGAAGGTGCTGACTCTCACTGGGGTACGGTTGGTTTCTCTCTTCTCTCCTGAACGTGCTGACTCTCACTGGGGTACGGTTGGTTTTTCTCTCTCTCCTGAAGGTGCTGACTCTCACTGGGGTACGGTTGGTTTCTCCTCTCTTGAAGGTGCTGACTCTCACTGGGGTACGGTTGGTTTCTCTCTCCTCTCCTGAAGGTGCTGACTCTCTCTGGGGTATGGTTGGTTTCTCTCTTCTCTCCTGAAGGTGCTGACTCTCTCTGGGGTACAGTTGGTTTCTCTCTCTCCTCTCCTGAAGGTGCTGGCTCTCACTGGGGTACGGTTGGTTTCTCTCCTCTCCTGAAGGTGCTGACTGTCACTGGGGTACGGTTGGTTTCTCTCTCCTCTCCTGAAGGTGCTGACTCTCACTGGGGTACGGTTGGTTTCTCTCTCCTCTCCTGAAGGTGCTGACTCTCACTGGGGTACGGTTGGTTTCTTCTCTCCTGAAGGTGCTGACTCTCACTGGGGTACGGTTGGTTTCTTCTCTCCTGAAGGTGCTGACTCTCACTGGGGTACGGTTGGTTTCTCCTCTCGTGAAGGTGCTGACTCTCCCTGGGGTACGGTTGGTTTCTCTCTCTCCTGAAGGTGCTGACTCTCACTGGGGAACGGTTGGTTTCTCTCTCCTCTCCTGAAGGTGCTGACTCTCACTGGGGTACGGTTGGTTTCTCTCTCCTCTCCTGAAGATGCTGACTCTCACTGGGGAACGGTTGGTTTCTCTCTCCTCTCCTGAAGGTGCTGACTCTCACTGGGGCACGGTAGGTTTCTCTCTCTCCACTCCTGAAGGTGCTGACTCTCACTGGGGTACGGTTGGTTTCTCTCTCCTCTCCTGAAGGTGCTGACTCTCACTGGGGTACGGTTGGTTTCTCTCTCTCCTGAAGGTGCTGACTCTCACTGGGGTACGGTTGGTTTCTCTCTCCTCTCCCGAAGGTGCTGACTCTCACTGGGGTACGGTTGGTTTCTCTCTCTCCTGAAGGTGCTGACTCTCACTGGGGTACGGTTGGTTTCTCTCTTCTCTCCTGAAGGTGCTGACTATCACTGGGGTACGGTTGGTTTCTCCTCTCCTGCAGGTGCTGACTCTCACTGGAGCACGGTTGGTTTCTCTCTCCTGAAGGTGCTGACTCTCACTGGGGTACGGTTGGTTTCTCTCTCCTCTCCTGAAGGTGCTGACTCTCACTGGGGTATGGTTGGTTTCTCCTCTCCTGAAGGTGCTGACTCTCACTGGGGTACGGTTGGTTTCTCTCCTCTCCTGAAGGTGCTGACTCACACTGGGGTACGGTTGGTTTCTCTCTCCTCTCCTGAACGTGATGACTCTCACTAGGGTACGGTTGGTTTCTCTCCTCTCCTGAAGGTGCTGACTCTCCCTGGGGTACGGTTGGTTTCTCTCTCCTCTCCTGAAGGTGCTGACACTCACTGGGGTACGGTTGGTTTCTGTCACCTCTCCTGAAGGTGCTGACTCTCGCTGGGGTACGGTTGGTTTCTCTCTCCTCTCCTGAAGGTGCTGACTCTCACTGGGGTACGGTTGGTTTCTCTCTCCTCTCCTGAAGGTGCTGACTCTCACTGGGGTACGGTTGGTTTCTCTCTCCTCTCCTGAAGGTGCTGTCTCTCACTGCTGTACCGGTCACCTTTCTGTTCCTTGCCTGTGCTTCAACGTGAACCTTAACCGGCTATTTGACCATGGATGGAGCCTCACAGTCAGATTTGATCTTTCCCTGACTTCTAACCACACCCGTGGTTACTAGCAGCAGTCGGCAGTGTGGGAATCCAGGCTGATCTCCCCACCAACCCTCCCACCCCAGCGCTACTGTGCCCACATTGGTGCCCGGAATACTGCCATGTTTGAGATCAGCTGACGTTTCCTACATTATAACAGTGACTACAATTCAAAAGTACTTCATTTTCTGTAAAACGCTTTGGGATGTCCTGCGGCCGTGAAGGGCCCTATAGGAATGCAAGTCTTTCTTTTTTCTTTCTAACAGTGCAGACTGTCACTGGATGCTGTTTCACTGTACAGCGATAGCTGAATCATTGAGGAGGGCTGTGCTTAAACTAGTTTGGAGAGATTTATTTTGTTTAGTGTAAAACATCATAAAAGAATGTTCCGATAAACATCAGCCTGTGATAAATCCTGAACTTAAAAAAAGAAACCAAGACTTGCGTGTCTATCACATCTTTCACAAACAGCAACATGACAGACAATCTGTTTCAATTATGTTGTGTGAGGGAAAACTATTGGTCCAGGGCACCGGGGAGAACTCCCCTGCTCTTCTTCAATGTAGTGCAATGGGATCTTTAACATCCACCTCAGAGGGCAGACAGGGCCTCGGTTTAACGTCTCATCTGAAAGATGGCACATCCGACAGTGCGGCGCTCCCTCAGTACTGCCCCTCTGACAGTGCAGCACTCCCTCAGTACTGCCCCTCCGACAGTGCAGCGCTCCCCAGTACTGCCTCTCCGACAGTGCGGCGCTCCCTCAGTACTGCCTCTCCGACAGTGCGGCGCTCCCTCAGTACTGCCCCTCCGACAGTGCGGCGCTCCCCCAGTACTGCCCCTCCGACAGTGCGGCGCTCCCTCAGTACTGCCTCTCCGACAGTGCGGCGCTCCCTCAGTACTGCCTCTCCGACAGTGCGGCGCTCCCTCAGTACTGCCCCTCCGACAGTGCGGCGCTCCCCCAGTACTGCCCCTCCGACAGTGCGGCGCTCCCTCAGTACTGCCCCTCTGACAGTGCGGCGCTCCCTCAGTACTGTCCCTCCGACAGTGCAGCGCTCCCTCAGTACTGCCCCTCTGACAGTGCGTCGCTCCCTCAGTACTGCCCCTCCGACAGTGCGGCGCTCCCTCAGTACTGCCTCTCCGACAGTGTGACGCTCCCGAAGTACTGCCGCTCCGACAGTGCAGCGCTCCATCAGTACTGCCCTTCCGACAGTGCGGCGTTCCCTCAGTACTGCCCCTCCGACAGCGCCGTGCTCCCTCAGTACTGCCCCTCCAACAGTGCCGCGCTCCCTCAGTACTGCCCCTCCGACAGTGCGGCGCTCCCTCAGTACTGCCTCTCCGACAGTGTGACGCTCCCTAAGTACTGCCGCTCCGAAAGTGCAGCGCTCCCTCAGTACTGCCCTTCCGACAGTGCGGCGTTCCCTCAGTACTGCCCCTCCGACAGCGCCGTGCTCCCTCAGTACTGCCCCTCCAACAGTGCGGCGCTCCCTCAGTACTGCCCCTCCGACAGTGCGGCGCTCCCTCAGTACTGCCCATCCGACAGTGCAAAACTCCCTCAATACTGCCCCTCCGACAGTGCAGCGCTCCCTCAGTACTGCCCCTCCGACAGTGCGGCGCTCCCTCAGTACTGCCCCTCCGACAGTGCGGCGCTCCCTCAGTACTGACCCTCCGACATTGCGGCACTCCCTCAGTACTGCCCCTCCGACAGTGCAACGCTCCCTCAGTACTGCCCCTCCGACAGTGCGGCGCTCCCTCAGTACTGCCCCTCCGACAGTGCGGCGCTCCCTCAGTACTGACCCTCCGACAGTGCGGCGCTCCCTCAGTACTGACCCTCCGACAGTGCGGCGCTCCCTCAGTACTGCCCCTCTGACAGTGCGGCGCTCCCTCAGTACTGCCCCTCCGACAGTGCGGCGCTCCCTTAGTACTGCCTCTCCGACAGTGTGACGCTCCCTCAGTACTGCCCCTCCGACAGTGCGGCACTCCCTCAGTGCTGCCCCTCCGACAGTGCAGCACTCCCTCAGTGCTGCCCCTCCGACAGTGCAACACTCCCTCAGTGCTGCCCCTCCGAGAGTGCGGCACTCCCTCAGTGCTGCCCCTCCGACAGTGCAACACTCCCTCAGTGCTGCCCCTCCGACAGTGCGGCACTCCCTCAGTACTGCCCCTCCGACAGTGCAGCACTCCCTCAGTACTGCCCCTCCGACAGTGCAGCGCTCCCTCAGTACTGACCCTCCGACAGTGCGGCGCTCCCTCAGTACTGCCCCTCCGACAGTGCGACGTTCCCTCAGTACTGCCTTTCCGACAGTGCAGCGCTCCCTCAGTACTGCCCCTCAAACAGTGCGGCGCTTCCTCAGTACTGCACCTCCGACAGTGCCGCACTCCCTCAGTACTGCCCCTCTGACAGTGCGGCGCTCCCTCAGTACTGCCCCTCCGACAGTGCGGCGCTCCCTCAGTACTGCCTCTCCGACAGTGTGACGCTCCCTAAGTACTGCCGCTCCGACAGTGCAGCGCTCCCTCAGTACTGCCCTTCCGACAGTGCGGCGTTCCCTCAGTACTGCCCCTCCGACAGCGCCGTGCTCCCTCAGTACTGCCCCTCCAACAGTGCGGCGCTCCCTCAGTACTGCCCCTCCGACAGTGCGGCGCTCCCTCAGTACTGCCCATCCGACATGTGCAAAACTCCCTCAATACTGCCCCTCCGACAGTGCAGCGATCCCTCAGTACTGCCCCTCCGACAGTGCGGCGCTCCCTCAGTACTGCCCCTCCGACAGTGCGGCGCTCCCTCAGTACTGACCCTCCGACATTGCGGCACTCCCTCAGTACTGCCCCTCCGACAGTGCGGCGCTCCCTCAGTACTGCCCCTCCGACAGTGCGGCGCTCCCTCAGTACTGCCCCTCCGACAGTGCGGCGCTCCCTCAGTACTGACCCTCCGACAGTGCGGCGCTCCCTCAGTACTGACCCTCCGACAGTGCGGCGCTCCCTCAGTACTGCCCCTCTGACAGTGCGGCGCTCCCTCAGTACTGCCCCTCCGACAGTGCGGCGCTCCCTTAGTACTGCCTCTCCGACAGTGTGACACTCCCTCAGTACTGCCCCTCCGACAGTGCAGCACTCCCTCAGTGCTGCCCCTCCGACAGTGCAACACTCCCTCAGTGCTGCCCCTCCGAGAGTGCGGCACTCCCTCAGTGCTGCCCCTCCGACAGTGCAACACTCCCTCAGTGCTGCCCCTCCGAGAGTGCGGCACTCCCTCAGTACTGCCCCTCCGACAGTGCAGCACTCCCTCAGTACTGCCCCTCCGACAGTGCAGCGCTCCCTCAGTACTGACCCTCCGACAGTGCGGCGCTCCCTCAGTACTGCCCCTCCGACAGTGCAGCACTCCCTCAGTACTGCCCCTCCGACAGTGCCGCGCTCCCTCAGTACTGCCCTCCGACAGTGCGTCGCTCCCTCAGTACTGCCACTCTGACAGTGCAGCACTCCCTCAGTACAGCCCCTCCGACAGTGCGGCGCTCCCTCAGTACTGCCCCTCCGACAGTGCGGCGCTCCCTCATTACTGCCCCTCCGACAGTGCGACGTTCCCTCAGTACTGCCTCTCCGACAGTGCAGCGCTCCCTCAGTTTCTGCCCCTCAAACATTGCGGCGCTTCCTCAGTACTGCCCCTCCGACAGTGCCGCACTCTCTCAGTCCTGCCCCTCCGACAGTGCATCGCTCCCTCAGTACTGCCCGTCCGACAGTGCGGCACTCCTGCAGTACTGCCCCTCCGACAGTGCAACACTCCCTCATTGCTGCCCCTCTGACAGTGCGGCACTCCCTCAGTACTGCCCCTCCGACAGTGCAGCTCTCCCTCAGTACTGCCACTCCGACGGTACGGCGCTCCCTCAGTACTGCCCCTCCGACAGTGCCGCGCTCCCTCAGTAGTGCCCTCCGACAGTGCGGCGTTCCCTCAGTACTGCCCCTCCGACAGTGCAGCGCTCCCTCAGTACTGCCCCTCAAACAGTGCAGCGCTTCCTCAGTACTGCCCCTCCGACAGTGCAACACTCCCTCATTACTGCCCCTCCGACAGTGCAACACTCCCTCAGTGCTGCCCCTCCGACAGTGCGGCACTCCCTCAGTCCTGCCCCACCGACAGTGCAACACTCCCTCAGTACTGCCCTTCTCACAGTGCAGCACTCCCTCAGTGCGGCCCCTCCAACAGTGCTGCACTACCTCAGTGCTGCCCCTCCGACAGTGTATCGCTCCCTCAGTTCTGCCACTCCGACAGTGCGGCACTCCCTCAGTACTGCCACTCCGACAGTGCAACACTCACTCAGTGCTGACCCTCCGACAGGGCAACACTCCCTCAGTGCTGCCCCTCCGACAGTGCGGCACTCCCTCAGTACTGCCCCTCCGACAGTGCGGCACTCCCTCAGTACTGCCCCTCCGACAGTGGAGCACTCCCTCAGTACTGCCCCTCCGACAGTACGGCACTCCCTCAGTACTGCCCCTCCGACATTGCCGCGCTCCCTCAGTACTGCCCTGCGACAATGCAGCACTCCCTCAGTACAGCCACTCCGACAGTGCGGCGCTCCCTCAGTACTGCCCCTCCGACAGTGCGGCGCTCCCTCAGTACTGCCCCTCCGACAGTGCGGAGTTTCCTCAGTACTGCCCCTCCGACAGTGCAACACTCCCTCAGTACTGCCCCTCCGACAATGCAACACTGCCTCAGTGCTGCCCCTCCGACAGTGCGGCACTCCCTCAGTCCTGCCCCTCCGACAGTGCAACACTCCCTCAGTGCTGCCCCTCCGACAGTGCGGCACTCCCTCAGTCCTGCCCCTCCGACAGTGCAACACTCTCTCAGTGCTGCCCCTCCGACAGTGCGGCACTCCCTCAGTCCTGCCCCTCCGACAGTGCAACACTCCCTCATTGCTGCCCCTCTGACAGTGCGGCACTCCCTCAGAACTGACCTTCCGACAGTGCAGAACTCCCTCAATGAGGCCCCTCCAACTGTGCGGCACTCCCTCAGTACTGCTCTTCCGACAGTGCAACAGTCCCTCAGTACTGCCCCTCCGACAGTGCATCGCTCCCTCAGTACTGCCCGTCCGACAGTGTGGCACTCCTGCAGTACTGCCCCTCCGACAGTGCAACACTCCCTCATTGCTGCCCCTCTGACAGTGCGGCACTCCCTCCGTACTGCCCCTCTGACAGTGCAACACTCCCTCAGCTCTGCCCCTCCGACAGTGCAGCACTCCCTCAGTGCGACCCCTCCGACAGTGCAGCACTCCCTCAGTACTGCCCCTCCGACAGTGCCGCACTCCCTCAGTACTGCCCCTCCGACAGTGCGGCGCTCTCTCAGTACTGCCCCCTGACAGTGCGGCGCTCCCTCAGTACTGCCCCTCCAAAAGTGCAGCGCTCCCTCAGTACTGCCCCTCCGACAGTGTGACGCTCCCTCAGTACTGCCCCTCCGACAGTGCGGCACTCCCTCAGTACTGCCCCTCCGACAGTGCAGCCCTCCCTCAGTGCTGCCCCTCCGACAGTGCAACACTCCCTCAGTGCTGCCCCTCCGAGAGTGCGGCACTCCCTCAGTGCTGCCCCTCCGACAGTGCAACACTCCCTCAGTGCTGCCCCTCCGAGAGTGCGGCACTCCCTCAGTACTGCCCCTCCGACAGTGCAGCACTCCCTCAGTACTGCCCCTCCGACAGTGCAGCGCTCCCTCAGTACTGACCCTCCGACAGTGCGGCGCTCCCTCAGTACTGCCCCTCCGACAGTGCAGCACTCCCTCAGTACTGCCCCTCCGACAGTGCCGCGCTCCCTCAGTACTGCCCTCCGACAGTGCGTCGCTCCCTCAGTACTGCCACTCTGACAGTGCAGCACTCCCTCAGTACAGCCCCTCCGACAGTGCGGCGCTCCCTCAGTACTGCCCCTCCGACAGTGCGGCGCTCCCTCATTACTGCCCCTCCGACAGTGCGACGTTCCCTCAGTACTGCCTCTCCGACAGTGTGACGCTCCCTAAGTACTGCCGCTCCGACAGTGCAGCGCTCCCTCAGTACTGCCCTTCCGACAGTGCGGCGTTCCCTCAGTACTGCCCCTCCGACAGCGCCGTGCTCCCTCAGTACTGCCCCTCCAACAGTGCCGCGCTCCCTCAGTACTGCCCCTCCGACAGTGCGGCGCTCCCTCAGTACTGCCCATCCGCGTGTGCAAAACTCCCTCAATACTGCCCCTCCGACAGTGCAGCGCTCCCTCAGTACTGCCCCTCCGACAGTGCGGCGCTCCCTCAGTACTGCCCCTCCGACAGTGCGGCGCTCCCTCAGTACTGACCCTCCGACATTGCGGCACTCCCTCAGTACTGCCCCTCCGACAGTGCAGCGCTCCCTCAGTACTGCCCCTCCGACAGTGCGGCGCTCCCTCAGTACTGCCCCTCCGACAGTGCGGCGCTCCCTCAGTACTGACCCTCCGACAGTGCGGCGCTCCCTCAGTACTGACCCTCCGACAGTGCGGCGCTCCCTCAGTACTGCCCCTCTGACAGTGCGGCGCTCCCTCAGTACTGCCCCTCCGACAGTGCGGCGCTCCCTTAGTACTGCCTCACCGACAGTGTGACGCTCCCTCAGTACTGCCCCTCCGACAGTGCGGCACTCCCTCAGTACTGCCCCTCCGACAGTGCAACACTCCCTCAGTGCTGCCCCTCCGAGAGTGCGGCACTCCCTCAGTGCTGCCCCTCTGACAGTGCAACACTCCCTCAGTGCTGCCCCTCCGAGAGTGCGGCACTCCCTCAGTACTGCCCCTCCGACAGTGCAGCACTCCCTCAGTACTGCCCCTCCGACAGTGCAGCGCTCCCTCAGTACTGACCCTCCGACAGTGCGGCGCTCCCTCAGTACTGCCCCTCCGACAGTGCAGCACTCCCTCAGTACTTCCCCTCCGACAGTGCCGCGCTCCCTCAGTACTGCCCTCCGACAGTGCGTCGCTCCCTCAGTACTGCCACTCTGACAGTGCAGCACTACCTCAGTACAGCCCCTCCGACAGTGCGGCGCTCCCTCAGTACTGCCCCTCCGACAGTGCGGCGCTCCCTCATTACTGCCCCTCCGACAGTGCGACGTTCCCTCAGTACTGCCTTTCCAACAGTGCAGCGCTCCCTCAGTACTGCCCCTCAAACATTGCGACGCTTCCTCAGTACTGCCCCTCCGAGAGTGCCGCACTCCCTCAGTCCTGCCCCTCCGACAGTGCATCGCTCCCTCAGTACTGCCCGTCCGACAGTGCGGCACTCCTGCAGTAATGCCCCTCCGACAGTGCAACACTCCCTCATTGCTGCCCCTCTGACAGTGCGGCACTCCCTCAGTACTGCCCCTCCGACAGTGCAGCTCTCCCTCAGTACTGCCACTCCGACGGTACGGCGCTTCCTCAGTACTGGCCCTCCGACAGTGCCGCGCTCCCTCAGTAGTGCCCTCCGACAGTGCGGCGTTCCCTCAGTACTGCCCCTCCGACAGTGCAGCGCTCCCTCAGTACTGCCCCTCAAACAGTGCAGCGCTTCCTCAGTACTGCCCCTCCGACAGTGCAACACTCCCTCATTACTGCCCCTCCGACAGTGCAACACTCCCTCAGTGCTGCCCCTCCGACAGTGCGGCACTCCCTCAGTCCTGCCCCACCGACAGTGCAACACTCCCTCAGTACTGCCCTTCTCACAGTGCAGCACTCCCTCAGTGCGGCCCCTCCAACAGTGCTGCACTACCTCAGTGCTGCCCCTCCGACAGTGTATCGCTCCCTCAGTTCTGCCCCTCCGACAGTGCGGCACTCCCTCAGTACTGCCACTCCGACAGTGCAACACTCACTCAGTGCTGACCCTCCGACAGGGCAACACTCCCTCAGTGCTGCCCCTCCGACAGTGCGGCACTCCCTCAGTACTGCCCCTCCGACAGTGCGGCACTCCCTCAGTACTGCCCCTCCGACAGTGGAGCACTCCCTCAGTACTGCCCCTCCGACAGTACGGCACTCCCTCAGTACTGCCCCTCCGACATTGCCGCGCTCCCTCAGTACTGCCCTGCGACAATGCAGCACTCCCTCAGTACAGCCACTCCGACAGTGCGGCGCTCCCTCAGTACTGCCCCTCCGACAGTGCGGCGCTCCCTCAGTACTGCCCCTCCGACAGTGCGGAGTTTCCTCAGTACTGCCCCTCCGACAGTGCAACACTCCCTCAGTACTGCCCCTCCGACAATGCAACACTGCCTCAGTGCTGCCCCTCCGACAGTGCGGCACTCCCTCAGTCCTGCCCCTCCGACAGTGCAACACTCCCTCAGTGCTGCCCCTCCGACAGTGCGGCACTCCCTCAGTCCTGCCCCTCCGACAGTGCAACACTCTCTCAGTGCTGCCCCTCCGACAGTGCGGCACTCCCTCAGTCCTGCCCCTCCGACATTGCAACACTCCCTCATTGCTGCCCCTCTGACAGTGCGGCACTCCCTCAGTACTGACCTTCCGACAGTGCAGAACTCCCTCAATGAGGCCCCTCCGACTGTGCGGCACTCCCTCAGTACTGCTCTTCCGACAGTGCAACAGTCCCTCAGTACTGCCCCTCCGACAGTGCATCGCTCCCTCAGTACTGCCCGTCCGACAGTGTGGCACTCCTGCAGTACTGCCCCTCCGACAGTGCAACACTCCCTCATTGCTGCCCCTCTGACAGTGCGGCACTCCCTCCGTACTGCCCCTCTGACAGTGCAACACTCCCTCAGCTCTGCCCCTCCGACAGTGCAGCACTCCCTCAGTGCGACCCCTCCGACAGTGCAGCACTCCCTCAGTACTGCCCCTCCGACAGTGCCGCACTCCCTCAGTACTGCCCCTCCGACAGTGCGGCGCTCTCTCAGTACTGCCCCCCGACAGTGCGGCGCTCCCTCAGTACTGCCCCTCCAAAAGTGCAGCGCTCCCTCAGTACTGCCCCTCCGACAGTGCAGCGCTCCCTCAGTACTGCCCCTGAAACACTGCAGCGCTTCCTCAGTACTGCCCCTCCGACAGTGCAACACTCCCTCATTACTGCCCATCCGACAGTGCAACACTCCCTCAGTGCTGCCCCTCCGACAGTGCGGCACTCCCTCAGTCCTGCCCCACCGACAGTGCAACACTCCCTCAGTACTGACCTTCCGACAATGCAGCTCTCCCTCTGTGCTGCCCCTCCGACAGTGCGGCACTCCCTCAGTACTGCCCCTCTGACAGTGCAACACTCCGCCAGTACTGCCCTTCTCACAGTGCAGCACTCCCTCAGTGCGGTCCCTCCAACAGTGCTGCACTCCCTCAGTGCTGCCCCTCCGACAGTGTATCGCTCCCTCAGTACTGCCCCTCCGACAGTTCGGCACTCCCTCAGTACTGCCACTCCGACAGTGCAACACTCACTCAGTGCTGACCCTCCGACAGTGCGGCGCACCCTCAGTACTGCCCCTCCGACAGTGCGGCGCTCCATCAGTACTGCCCCTCCAACAGTGCGGCGCTCCCTCAGTACTGCCCCCCGACAGTGCTGCGCTCCCTCAGTACTGCCCCTCCGACATTGCAGCACTCCCTCAGTACTGCCCCTCCTACAGTGCAGCGCTCCCTCAGTACTGCCCCTCCGACAGTGCGGCGCTCCCTCAGTACCGCCCCTCCGACAGTGCGGCGCTCCCTCATTACCGCCCCTCCGACAGTGCAACACTCCCTCAGTGCTGCCCCTCCGACAGTGCGGCACTCCCTCAGTACTTCCCCTCTGACAGTGCAACACTCCCTCAGTACTGCCCCTCCGACAGTGCAGCACTCCCTCAGTCCGGCCCCTCCGACAGTGCAGCACTCCTTCAGTACTGCCCCTCCGACAGTGCCGCACTCCCTCAGTACTGCCCCTCCAACAGTGCAGCGCTCCCTCAGTACTGCCCCTTCCACAGTGAGGCGCTCCCTCAGTACTGACCCTCCGACAGTGCGGCGCTCCCTCAGTACTGCCCCTCCGACAGTGCGGCGCTCCCTCATTACCGCCCCTCCGACAGTGCAGCGCTACCTCAGTGCTGACCCTCCGAAAGTGCGGCGCTCCCTCAGTACTGACCCTCCAACAGTGCAGCGCTCCCTCAGTACTGCCCCTCCGACAGTGCAGCGCTCCCTCAGTACTGACCCTCCGACAGTGCGGCGCTCCCTCAGTACTGCCCTTCCGACAGTGTGGCACTCCCTCATTACTGCCCCTCCGACAGTGCAGCACTCCCTCAGTACTGCCCCTCCGACAGTACGGAGCTCCCTCAGTACTGCCCCTCCGACAGTGCCGCGCTCCCTCAGTACTGTCCTACGACAGTGTGGCGCTGCCTCAGTACTGCTCCTCCGACAATGCAGCAGTCCCTCAGTACAGCCCCTCCGACAGTGCGGCGCTCCCTCAGTACTGCCCCTCCAACAGTGCAGCGCTCCCTCAGTACTGCCCCTTCCACAGTGCGGCGCTCCCTCAGTACTGACCCTCCGACAGTGCGGCGCTCCCTCAGTACTGCCCCTCCGACAGTGCGGCGCTCCCTCATTACCGCCCCTCCGACAGTGCAGCGCTACCTCAGTGCTGACCCTCCGAAAGTGCGGCGCTCCCTCAGTACTGACCCTCCGACAGTGCAGCGCTCCCTCAGTACTGCCCCTCCGACAGTGCAGCGCTCCCTCAGTACTGACCCTCCGACAGTGCGGCGCTCCCTCAGTACTGCCCCTCCGACAGTGCCGCGCTCCCTCAGTACTGTCCTACGACAGTGTGGCGCTGCCTCAGTACTGCCCCTCCGACAATGCAGCACTCCCTCAGTACAGCCCCTCCGACAGTGCGGCGCTCCCTCAGTACTGCCCCTCCGACAGTGCGGCGCTCCCTCAGTACTGCCCCTCCGACAGTGCGGCGTTTCCTCAGTACTGCCCCTCCGACAGTGCAGCGCTCCCTCAGTACTGCCCCTCCGACAGTGCAGCGCTCCCTCAGTACTGCCCCTCCGACAATGCAACACTGCCTCAGAGCTGCCCCTCCGACAGTGCGGCACTCCCTCAGTCCTGCGCCTCCGACAGTGCAACACTCCCTCTGTGCTGCCCCTCCGACAGTGCGGCACTCCCTCTGTGCTGCCCCTCCGACAATGCAACACTGCCTCAGAGCTGCCCCTCCGACAGTGTGGCGCTCCCTCAGTACTGCACCTCCGACAGTGCAGCACTCCCTCAGTACTGCCCCTCCGACAGTGCAGCACTCCCTGAGTACTGCCCCTCCGACTGGGCGGCGCTCCCTCAGTGCTGCCCCTCCGACAGTGCGGCGCTCCCTCATTACCGCCCCTCCGACAGTGCAGCGCTCCCTCAGTACTGATCCTCCGACAGTGCGGCGCTCCCTCAGTACTGACCCTCCAACAGTGCGGCGCTCCCTCAGTACTGACCGTCCGATAGTGCGGCGCTCCCTCAGTACCGCCCCTCCGGCAGTGCGGCGCTCCCTCAGTACTGCCCCTCCGACAGTGCGGCGCTCCCTCAGTACTGACCCTCCAACAGTGCGGCGCTCCCTCAGTACTGCCCCTCCGGCAGTGCGGCGCTCCCTCAGTACTGACCCTCTGACAGTGCGGCGCTCCCTCAGTACTGCCCTTCCGACAGTGTGGCACTCCCTCAGTACTGCCCCTCCGACAGTGCAGCACTCCCTCAGTACTGCCCCTCCGACAGTACGGAGCTCCCTCAGTACTGCCCCTCCGACAGTGCCGCGCTCCTCAGTACTGCCCTCCGACAGTGTGGCGCTCCCTCAGTACTGCCCCTCCGACAATGCAGCACTCCCTCAGTACAGCCCCTCCGACAGTGCGGCGCTCCCTCAGTACTGCCCCTCCGACAGTGCGGTGCTCCCTCAGTACTGCCCCTCCGACAGTGCGGCGTTTCCTCAGTACTGCCCCTCCAACAGTGCGGCGCTCCCTCAGTCCTGCCCCTCAAACAGTGCAGCGCTTCCTCAGTACTGCCCCTCAAACAGTGCAGCACTCCCTCAGTACTGCCCCTCCGACAGTGCAACACTGCCTCAGTACTGCCCCTCGGACAATGCAACACTGGCTCAGTGCTGCCCCTCCGACAGTGCAGCACTCCCTCAGTACAGCCCCTCCGACAGTGCGGCGCTCCCTCAGTACTGCCCCTCCGACAGTGCGGTGCTCCCTCAGTACTGCCCCTCCGACAGTGCTGCGTTTCCTCAGTACTGCCCCTCCGACAGTGCGGCGCTCCCTCAGTCCTGCCCCTCAAACAGTGCAGCGCTTCCTCAGTACTGCCCCTCAAACAGTGCAGCACTCCCTCAGTACTGCCCCTCCGACAGTGCAACACTGCCTCAGTACTGCCCCTCGGACAATGCAACACTGGCTCAGTGCTGCCCCTCCGACAGTGCAACACTCCCTCAGTACTGCCCCGCCGACAGTGCTACACTCTCTCAGTGCTGCCCGTCCGACAATGCGGCACTCCCTCAGTCCTGCCCCTCCGACAGTGCAGCACTCCCTCAGTACTGCCCCTCTGACAGTGCAACACTCCCTCAGTACTGCCCCTCCGACAGTGCAGCACTCCCTCAGTGCAGCCCCTCCGACAGTGCAGCACTCCCTCAGTGCGGCCCCTCCAACAGTGCGGCACTCCCTCAGTACTGCCGCTCCGACAGTGCAACACTCCCTCAGTGCTGCCCCTCCGACAGTGCATCGCTCCCTCAGTACTGCCCCTCCGACAGTGCGGCACTCCCTCAGTACTGCCCCTCCGACAGTGCAACACTCCCTCAGTGCTGCCCCTCCGACAGTGCCGCACTCCCTCAGTACTGCCCGTCCGACAATGCGGCACTCCCTCAGTACTGCCCCTCCGACAGTGCGGCACTTCCTCAATCCTGCCCCTCCGACAGTGCAACACTCCCTCAATGCTGCCCCTCTGACAGTGCGGCACTCCCTCAGTACTGACCTTCCGACAGTGCAGCACTCCCTCTGTGCGGCCCCTCCGACAGTGCAGCACTCCCTCAGTGCGGCCCCTCCGACAGTGCGTCACTCCCTCAGTACTGCCCCTCTGACAGTGCAACACTCCCTCAGTACTGCCCCTCCGACCGTGCAACACTCCGTCAGTGCTGCCCCTCCGACAGTGCATCGCTCCCTCAGTACTGCCCCTCCGACAGTGCGGCACTCCCTCAGTACTGCCCCTCCGACAGTGCAACACTCTCTCAGTGCTGCCCGTCCGGCAATGCGGCACTCCCTCAGTCCTGCCCCTCCGACAGTGCAGCACTCCCTCAGTCCTGCCCCTCCGACAGTGCAACACTCCCTCAATACTGCCCCTCTGACAGTGCGGCACTCCCTCAGTACTGACCTTCCGACAGTGCAGCACTCCCTCTGTGCGGCCCCTCCGACAGTGCAGCACTCCCTCAGTGCGGCCCCTCCGACAGTGCGTCACTCCCTCAGTACTGCCCCTCTGACAGTGCAACACTCCCTCAGTACTGCCCCTCCGACAGTGCAGCACTCCCTCAGTGCGGCCCCTCCGACAGTGCAGCACTCCCTCAGTGCGGCCCCTCCGACAGTGCGGTACTCCCTCAGTACTGCCGCTCCGACAGTGCAACACTCCCTCAGTGCTGCCCCTCCGACAGTGCATCGCTCCCTCAGTACTGCCCCTCCGACAGTGCGGCACTCCCTCAGTACTGCCCCTCCGACAGTGCGGCACTCCCTCAGTACTGCCCCTCCGACAGTGCCGCACTCCCTCAGTACTGCCCCTCCGACAGTGCGGCGCTCCCTCAGTACTGGTACTGGAGTGTCAGCCTAGATTATGTCGTCAAGTCTCTGGAGTGGGCCTTGAACCGACGCCCTTCTGACTCAAGTGTCCTACCCACTGAGGCAGGGCTAATACTTGGACTGATCAACAGCCATGCCTCAGGGAGACCCGCACGGCACTTTATCAAATGGAGATTGTGATATGAGGTTTATGAGAGTAGTGCCACAGAGTTCCAGCGCAGTGACACAAGGTACGGGCAGGTTGTGCGACAGCAGTGTGACACGAGCAACTTTGGGCTGATGTTGTCCTTCAAGTTGACTCGGTGCAGTAGAAGTCAGGATCAAAGTTCACATCCCAAGGGATGTCTTTGATGAAAGCCTGGCCCCCCTCCCCCGCTCGGTGTGAACTGTCGCTGCAGGAAGCTGGCTTGCTGCTGACGCTGTAATCGCTTAGACCTCAACACTTCAAAGGGTTGTTTACTAAACAATGTGTAAACAGCAGTGTGGGTGAACTGGTCTCCCCCGCCCTGATTATCCCTCGCCCTCCCACCTCACACAGTAATTACAGGCAGGCTTGTGACAGTTAAGCCGCTGAAATAAAGAGGAACAATGCGAGCTGACCCGAGTTCCAATGCGAGGTGCTGTCACGCTCTCTTCCTCCCAAGGCACTTCACAGGAGCGTAAATCAGACAAAGTTGGACACCGAGCCACATTGGAGATATTAGGGCAGGTGAGCAAATGCTAAAACCTGCCTCTTTGACCAAGTTTTTGGTCTCCTGTCCGAATATCTCTTTGTGTGGCTCGGCGTCTGATTACACTCCTGTGAAACGCCTTGGGAAGTTTTGCTACGTTTAAGTCGCTATATAAATGCAAGTTGTTGTTGTTAAGGACGGTCTTAAAGGAGGAGCGCGAGGTAGAAAGAGAGAGAGGTTTAGGGAGGGAATTCCAGAGCTTAGGGCCTAGACTGCTGAAGGTACGGCCGCCAATGGTGGAGCGATGGAAATTGGGGATACTCAAGAGGCCAGAATTAGAGGATGTGACAGAGATAGGCGGGCTTGGTGATGACCAGGGTATAAGGTCGGAAGCTCAGCTTGGGGTCAAAGAGGATGCCAAGGTTGTGAAGGGTCTGGTTCAGCCTCAGACAGTGGGCCAGGGAGGGGGATGGAATATTACACAGGGTCCCCACCAAGCAAGTGAGAGGCTGGCTGCTTGGAGACAAAGGCAATGCCCTGCACACTTGACTCATGACTCCGCTCAGGAACCTACACTCAACGACCAAACTGCGCTACAATCTGATCCATGAGTCAACGGGACTCCTAATCGAGCAGGCCTCCTCCTTCCATGGGCCTGGATCAGGCCCTTTGTGGGCCTCCTTCCCTCAGGGACAAAAAGTTGGATCCTCCTTTGCCGGATTACAGACAGTAACACCTCAACTGAAGAGCCTGTAATTCTGTGGGCTCAGTGTCCTGAACAAGCACCAGCCACATTGTTACCGACACAAGATGGCTGCATTGACCCTTTCAATTGCTGCAGCAGTACTGGAATTTCCTCCCCCCGCCCTCACCATCTCCTTCATGCACCAATGACAATCTGCCGTTACAGGGCACAATCAGAGCTGGCCGCGCACCGTGAATATTTCATGAAGGTGCCTCGAGGAAAGCTGGGCTGGTTACACCGGCAGTTCTGGGTCTCTTCCAGTGATACACCTGCCCCCCCAAGGGAATCAAGCGGCCGGTTGGAGCAGATCTCACTTGAACTCAAGCTGTTCTCTCATTTTGTTTCTTGAAACATTTACTTCACTTGGGCTACAAATCTTATTTGAAGCAGGTTTTATTTCTACTGCAACACAGATCAATATATCGGCAGCAGCCATTTCTCAATAGGATCTGACATTAGGGATGTGATCAGTGCGGTGATAGAGGAAGAGGACGGAGATGAAATGAGACCAAGGAAAAGGAATGAAGAAATATCTGAAAGAAACAAAAAAAGACTTGCATTTCTCCAGCGCCTTTCACAACCACCGGACGTCTCAAAGCGCTTTACAGCCAGTGAATATTTTTGGAGTGTAGTCACTGTTGTAATGTAGGAAACGCAGCAGTCAATCTGCGCACAGCAAGCTCCCACAAACAGTAATGTGACAATGACCAGATCATCTGTTTTGTTACGTTGATTTAGGGATAAATTTTGGCTCAGGACACCGGGAGAACTCCCCTGCTCTTCTTCGAAATAGTGCCGTGGGATCTTTTATATCCACCTGAGAGAGCAGACGGGGCCTTGGTTTACCGTCTCATCCGAAAGACGGCACCTCCGACAGTGCAGCACTCCCTCAGTACTGCCCGTGACAGTGCAGCGCTCCCTCAGTACTGCCCCTCCGACAGTGCAGCGCTCCCTCAGTACTGCCCCTCCGACAGTGCGGCGCTCCCTCAGTACTGCCCCTCCGACAGTGCGGCGCTCCCTCAGTATTGCCCCTCCCACAGTGCAGCTCTCCCTCAGTACTGCCCCTCTGACAGTGCGGCGCTCCCTCAGTACTGCCCCTCCGACAGTGCAGCGCTCCCTCAGTACTGCCCCTCCGACAGTGCAGCTCTCCCTCAGTACTGCCCCTCCGACAGTGCAGCTCTCCCTCAGTACTGCCCCTCTGACAGTGCGGCGCTCCCTCAGTACTGACCCTCCGACAGTGCGGCGCTCCCTCAGTACTGCCCCTCCGACAGTGCGGCGCTCCCTCAGTACTGCCCCTCTGACAGTGCGGCGCTCCCTCAGTACTGCCCCTCCGACAGTGCAGCGCTCCCTCAGTACTGCCCCTCCGACAGTGCAGCTCTCCCTCAGTACTGCCCCTCTGACAGTGCAGCGCTCACTCAGTACTGCCCCTCCGACAGTGCAGCGCTCCCTCAGTACCGCCCCTCTGACAGTGCAGCGCTCCCTCAGTACTGCCCCTCCGACAGTACGGCGCTCCCTCAGTACTGCCCCGCGACAGTGCGGCGCTCCCTCAGTACTGCCGCTCCGACAGTGCGGCGCTCCCTCAGTACTGCCCCGCGACAGTGCAGCGCTCCCTCAGTACTGCCCCTCCGACAGTGCGGCGCTCCCTCAGTACTGCCCCTCCGACAGTGCAGCACTCCCTCAGTACTGCCCCTCCGACAGTGCAGCATTTCCTCAGCACTGACCCTCCGACAGTGCAGCGCTCCCTCAGTACTGCCCCTCCGACAGTGCAGCACTTCCTCAGCACTGACCCTCCGACAGTGCAGCGCTCCCTCAGTACTGCCCCTCCGACAGTGCAGCGCTCCCTCAGTACTGCCCCTCCAACAGTGCAGCGCTCCCTCAGTACTGCCCCTCCAACAGTGCAGCGCTCCCTCAGTACTGCCCCTCCGACAGTGCAGCACTCGCTCAGTACTGCACAAGCCAGAGTTCCACTGCACTTTCAGTGTAACTACTTGTTTGCACATGTCACAGGCTTATATTCAAGCTCATTTTAAAGTTTTTTGCTTATTCCGGCATAATATGACTGGATCATAAGCTTTGCCTGAACATAAGAACATAAGAAATAGGAGCAGGAGTAGGCCAATTGGCCCCTCGAGCCTGCTCCGCCATTCAATAAGATCATGGCTGATCTGATCCTAACCGCCAATCTACTATCACAGAACCATCTCCTGAATCTAACAGAATTGGACACACGAAATAGGAGCAGGATCAGGCTACACAGCCCCTGGGCCCGCTACGCTACCCACAGGGCCATGACCGATCCGAACCTAGACTCATGTCCAAATTCCTGCCCGCTCCCCGTAACCCTTAATTCCCTTTACTTCTAGGAAACTGTCTATTTCTGTTTTAAATTTATGTAATGATGTAGCTTCTACAGCTTTTTGGGGCAGCATATTCCATGGACCTACCACCCTCTGAGTGAAGTAGTTCCTTCTCATCTCAGTTTTGAAAGAGCAGCCCCTTATTCTAAGACTATGCCCCCTAGTTCTAGTTTCACCCATCATCGGGAACATCCTCCCCGCATCCACCCGATCCAACCCCTTCACAATCTTATATGTTTCAATAAGATCGCCTCTCATTCTTCTGAACTCCAATGAGTAGAGTCCCAATCTACCCAACCTCTCCTCATATGTCCATCCCCTCATCCCTGGGATTAACCGAGTGAACCTTCTTTGTACTGACTCGAGAGCAAGTATGTCTTTTCTTAAGTATGGACACCAAAACTGTATGCAGTATTCCAGGTGTGGTCTCACCAATACCTTGTACAACTGAAGCAATACCTCCCTATTTTTATATTCCATCCCCCTAGCAATGAAAGCCAACATTCCATTGGCCTTCTTAATCACTTGCTGCACCTGCATACTAACCTTTTGAGTTTCGTGCACTAGGACCCCCAGATCCCTTTGTACTTCAGTACTTTCCAATTTCTTGCCATTAAGATAATAACTTGCTCTACTATTTTTCCTGCCAAAGTGCATAACCTCACACTTTCCAGTATTGTATGCCATCTGCCAAATCTCTGCCCACTTACTGAGCCTGTCTATGTCCCCTTGCAGATTTTTTATGTCCTCCTCACTCACTACTTTCCCTCCCATCTTAGTATCATCTGCAAACTTTGATATGTTACACTCGGTCCCCTCCTCCAAATCGTTAATATAGATTGTAAAGAGTTGGGGACCCAGCACTGACCCCTGCGGAACACCACTAGTTACTGATTGCCAGTCTGAGAATGAACCATTTATCCCAACTCTCTGCCTTCTGTTAGATAGCCAATCCTCTATCCATGCCAGAATATTACCCCCAATCCCGTGATTTTTTATTTTAAGCAATAATCTTTTGTGTGGCACCTTGTCAAATGCCTTTTGGAAGTCTAAATACACCACATCCAATGGTTCCCCTTTATCCACCCTGTATGTTACTTCCTCAAAGAACTCCAGCAAATTTGTCAAACATGACTTCCCCTTCATAAAACCATGCTGACTTTGTCCTATTAAATTATGATTATCCAAATGTCCCATTACTGTCTCCTTAATAATGGACTCCAAAATTTTACCTACCACAGATGTTAGGCTAACCGGTCTATAGTTTCCAGCCTTCTGTCTACTGCCCTTTTTAAATAAGGGTGTTACATTAGCAGTTTTCCAGTCTGCCGGGATCTTTGCTGAGTCCAGGGAGTTTCGGAAAATTATTACCAATGCATCCACAATCCCTACCGCCACTTCCCTCAAGACCCTAGGATGTAAGCCATCAGGTCCAGGTGATTTACCCGCCTTGAGTCCCATTATTTTACCGAGTACCACTTCCTTAGTGATTTTGATCGTGTTTAGCTCCTCCCCCCCTATAGCCCCCTGTGAATCTCCAACCCCCTGTTGGGATATTCTTAGTGTCCTCTACTGTAAAGACTGATACAAAATATTCATTCAGTGTATTTGCCATCTCCATATTTCCCACCATTAATTTCCTGGTCTCATCCTCTAAGGGACCAACATTTACTTTAGCCACCCTTTTTCTTTTTATATAACTATAAAAACTCTTACTATCTGTTTTTATATTTTTTGCTAATTTACTTTCATAATCTATCTTCCCTTTCTTAATCAATCTTTTTGTTATTTTTTGCTGTCTTTTAAAGTTTTCCCAATCCTCTATCCTCCCACTAGATTTGGCTACCTTATAAGCCCTTGTTTTTAGTCGAATACTATCCTTAATTTCTTTACTTAGCCACGGATGACTGTCTTTTCTTTTACACCCTTTTCTTCTCAGTGGAATATATATTTTTTGGAAGTTGTAAAATAACTCCTTAAATGTACACCACTGATCATGTATCGTCTTACCCTTTAATCTATTTTCCCAATCCACTCTACTCAATTCCGCTCGCATACCTTCATAGTCTCCTTTATTCAAGCTTAGCACGCTTGTTTGAGATCCAACCTTCTCACCCTCTAATTGAATATGGAATTCAACCATGTTATGGTCACTCATTCCAAGGGGATCCTTTACTAGGACATTTTTAATTAATCCTGTCTCGTTGCACAGGACCAGATCTAAGGTTGCTTGCCCCCTGGTCGGTTCAGTTACATACTGCTCAAGAAACCCATCCCTAATACACTCAATGAACTCATCC
This sequence comes from Squalus acanthias, assembly GCA_030390025.1. Lineage (NCBI taxonomy): Eukaryota > Metazoa > Chordata > Chondrichthyes > Squaliformes > Squalidae > Squalus > Squalus acanthias. Next base: position 430,409 of record JASTWF010000359.1, on the reverse strand, counting down.
TCAAGGCAGCCCTGCCCAATTTGATTTGTCCAATTAATATGATAGTTAAAATCCCCCATAGATGTTCCCTTATTACAAGCCTCAACTATTTCCTGATTGATACTCCGTCCAACAGATTTGCAACTGTTCGGAGGCCTATAGACTGCGCCCACTAGTGTTTTTTTCCCCTTATTATTCCTTATCTCCACCCAAACTGTTTCATTATCCTGATCTTTTGACCCAATATCATTTCTCTGTATTACAGTGATTCCTTCCTTTATTAACATAGCCACCCCACCTCCCCTTCCTTCCTGCCTGTCCTTCCTGATCGTTAAATAACCTGGTATGTTTAATTCCCAGGCATTGTCACCCTGCAGCCATGTTTCTGTAATGGCCACAAGATCATACCCATATGTAGTTATTTGTGCCATTAACTCGTCTATTTTGTTACGAATGCTACGTGCATTCAGATAGAGAACTTTCAAATATGTTTTGTGACACTTAGTTCCTGCTTTTACCCTTTTTATTACTTTACCTTTTACTCCATACCTTCTGCCCCTTCCTGACACACTCTGGTTTTTAATTTCCCCACTGCTACCTAAGTCTATGACCTTCTCTGTTGTCATTTTTATTATTTGCTCTCTAGGAACCTCCCCCCCCCAACTAGTTAGTTTAAAGCCCTCTCTACAGCCCTAGTTATATGATCCAGCAGGACTCTAGTCCCAGCACTGGCCAAGTGAAGCCCGTCCCAACGGAACAGCTCCCTCCTGCCCCAGTACTGGTGCCAGTGTCCCAGGAAGCAAAACCCATTTCTCCCACACCAGTCTTTGAGCCACTCATTTAACTCTCTAATTTTATTTGTCCTAGCCAAATTCGCTCGTGGCTCAGGTAATAATCCAGAGATTATTACCCTTGAGGTTCTGTTTTTTAATTTGACCCCTAGCTGCTCATACTCCTTTAACAGAACCGGCTTCCTTGTCCTATCTACGTCGTTTGTACCAACATGGACCACGACAACTGGATCCACCCCCTCCCACTGCAAGTTTCTTTCCAGCCCAGAGGAGATGTCCTTAACCCTGGCACTGGGCAGGCAACACAGCCTACGGGACTCTTGCTCTCAGCTGCAGAGAACTCTATCTATCCCCCTAATAATACTATCCCCTACCACTACAACATTTCTATTTACTCCCCCCTCTTGAATGGCCCCCCGTTCCACGGTGCTGTGGCCAGGTTGCTCATCCTCCCTGCAGTCCCTGCTCCCGTCCCCACAGGGAGTAAGAACCTCGAACCTGTTGGACAAGAGCAAGGGGCTGTCTGGGGCTGTGTCAGGTTTTTAGAAGCTGCTGGTCAGCTTTTGCTCATTTCCTAAGTTGGGCAGGTATGCAGAGGAGCGACCATTTTGACGTGTCTGAAGATTGCATCCACGCAAGGTCAGTGCAGTAGGTGCCAGTGAGACAATGTCAACCTGGAGCTGGCACGTGTCAAATCGAACAAGCTCATGTGTTTCTTCATCGCTGAGATAGAGACCATCCTTTCAGCTGCCTCCGCTGCTCCCCCTCCCCTTGCCCATTAAACCAACCGCCCCTCAGTCCCTCCACCATAGCCCTCTATAGTTTATTTCTCGCATCTTGCCCATGAGACCCGTCTTCTGCTCCTACAACCCGATCCCCATGTTAGCTGATATTGTGAATGATTCTCTCTCCTCAGGTACTGTCCCTGTCCCTTTCAAAACCACCATCCATACCCCTGACTCAACAAACCCAACCTCGACCCTCGATTCTCTCTGGCTACCGCCCTATCTCCAAGCTCCCTTTCCTTTCCAAAGTCCTTGAACATGTTGTCACCTCTAAAATCCGAGCCCATCTTTTCCAGAACTCCATGTTTGAATCCCTCCAATCAGGTTTCCGCCCCTGCCACAGCACTGAAACAGCCTTAATCAAAGTCACAAATGGCGTCCTATGTGACTGTGACCGTGGTAAACTAGCCCTCCTCGTCCTTCTCCACCTGTCTGCATCCTTTGACACTGTTGACCACATTGTCCTCCTTCAATGCCTCTCCTCCGTTGTCCATTTCGCTGGGCCTGCCCTTGCTTGAATCTGCTCTTATCTATCCGAGCATAGCCAGAGGTCCTCTGAAAATGTCTTCTCTTCCCACGTCTGCACACTCAATTACTTCATTGGCCCCACATTCTAGAATTCCCTCCATACGCTCCTCTGCCACTCCCTCTTTGCTTAAGACCCATCAACTTGACCGAACTTTTGGTCACCCTCCCAATTTGACCTTCTTTGGCTCAGTGGTCAATTTTCCTTCCATATCTATGAAGTGCCTTGGGAGGCTTGAGCACAAAAATCCAGGCTGAAACTCCAGTGCAGTGCTGAGGGAGTGCTGCACTGTTGGAGGCGCCATCTTTTGGATGAGGCGTTAAACTGAGGCCCCGCCTGCTCTCTCAGGTGGACGTAAAAGATCCCATGGCACTATTCCAAAGAAGAGCTGGGGAGTTCTCCACGGTGTCCTGGCAACATCACTAAAACATTATCTGGTCATTATCACATTGCTGTTTGTGGGAGCTTGCTGTGCACAAATTGGCTGCTGCGTTTCCTACATTACAACAGTGACTACACTTCAAATAGTACTTCATGGGCTGTAAAGCGCTTTGGGACGTCTGGTGGTGGTGAAAGGCGCTATAGAAATGCAAGTCTTTCTTTTCTTTTACTTCAAAGGTGCTATATAAATGCAAGTTGTTGTTTATTGTTTCCCCTGGCTGGGGAGTCTAGAGCCAGGGGTCACAGTCTCAGAATAAGGGGTCAGCCACTTAGGACTGAGATGAGGAGAAATTTCTTCATTCAGAGGGTGGTGAATCTTTGGTATTCTCTACCCCAGAGGGCTGTGGAGGCTCAGTCATTGAGTATATTCAAGACAGAGATCGATAGATTTTTGAATATTAAGGGCATCAAGGGATATGGGGATAATGCAGGAAAGTGGAGTTGCGGTAGAAGATCAGCCATGATCTTATTGAATGGCGGAGCAGGCTCGAGGGGCCGAATGGCCGACTCCTGCTCCTATTTCTTATGTTCTTATAATGACCCTGTGGTTCCATGGGGGTTCATACTGGTCTCCATGGTAACTTCAATGGGACATAACTGGAACCATCTCAGGAAGCAGGGCAGACCCAGTGATATAGGGTTTCCCCCGTTTCTGGAAGTGTTCTGGTTGCAACAGGCAGACTATTGGACCGTCCCTAATAATGCAGGAGAGGGCCTGAGGAGGCAGAATCAGGGCAGGGACCCCCAAGTGTGAGTTCCTGCTCCTGAGGATCACTGGGAGCCAAGCGTAGTAGGTGGCTGGCACACTGAGAAAGCTGAGGTGTTCTAGCCTCCACGAGGGGGGGCTGGGGGTGGGAGTCTAGGCCCAGCAAGTGTCTTGGTTACCCAAAGAAGAAAAAACAATGATCCTGGATCCCATTGCTCGATAGGAGCACCGCCAGACTCAGGGGAGTGGGCCTAGGCACCCCCTCCCCCACACACGGAAGTAGCTAGCTGAATTTCCACTGGTACGGAACATGCGGGCACCAAAGATACACCCCAAGTGGCACTTGATGCGGACGATGTGCGGTCCAACTGACTCCACCAATTGTGGTGGGGGTCAATGGTGAAGGGCACTGATAGGCGCGATCCTGACATAGCCATCGGGATGGTCACCCGTTGAATGTTGGGACTAATGTCTTGGCCTAATGACACTCTTGTTCCGGCTCATGTTGGGGACAGCAGCAAGCAGTGCTGTGCTGGCATTAGCAAGAGGTTTGTGACAAGTTCCTTTAAGTACAGTTCATCTGAAGGAATGGTTCCTGCTGATATAAAATATGACACATCTTGCTGACAGATGCTCGTCTGCTTCATGTCACATCACATAGCACATGGCGCCGTGACAAATGTTAGTGCACAAAGAGACCACACTGGCTTTAAATATTTCTCTGTCATAAATAGAACATCTAAAGCAGGCAATGTAATATAGCCATTCCAGACACGATGCAAACTTTCGCAGAAGCCCAGCTCAGCTGCATGCATCCCAGAGGATGCAGTTAGTGAGCTTGAAAAGGCAGCACCCCATAAATCGCAGGGCACGAGTGAGGGAGACCGAGTGCTATCAGCAGAGAAGGAGCAGCTACCTGAAGCCCAGAGGGTCACATGGCTGCCCTCAATGAATCCTGTACTTTCGGATGTCCAGCAACACAGTGAAACTTAAATAAAGCCAATTACATAGGTATGAGGGGCGAGTTGGCTAAGGTAGATTGGAAAAATAGATTAAAAGGTATGGCGGTAGATAAGCAGTGGCTAGCATTTAAAGAAATATTTCATAATTCTCAACACAAATACATTCCATTGAGAAACAAGAAATCCACGGGAAAAGTGATCCATCCGTGGCTAACTAAAGAAGTTAAGGATAGCATTAGATTGAAAGAAGAAGCTTATAATGTTGCAAAGAATAATAGTAAGCCTGAGGATTGGGAGAGTTTCAGAAACCAGCAAAGGATGACCAAAAAATTGATAAAAAGGGAAAAAATAGAATGAGAGAAAACTAGCAAGAAATATAAAAGCAGATTGTAAGAGTTTCTACAAGTATGTAAAAAGGAAAAGAGTGGCAAAAGTAAACGTTGGTCCCATAGAGACTGACATAGGAGAAATTATTGGGAATAAGGAAATGAGAAACATTAAACAAATATTTTGTATCTGTCTTCACAGTAGAAGACACAAAAAGCATACCAAAAATTATGGGGAACCAAGGGTCTAATGAGGGTGAGGAACTTAACGTAATTAATATAAGTAGAGAAAACGTACTAGAGAAACTAATGGGACTAAAAGCCGACAAATCCCCTCGACCAGACGGCCTACATCCGAGGGTTCTAAAAGAGGTGGCTGCAGAGATAGTGGATGCATTGGTTTTGATCTTCCAAAATTCCCTAGATTCTAGAACTGTCCCAGCAGACTGGAAGGTCACAAATGTAAACACCGCTATTCAAGAAAGGAGGGAGAGAGAAAATAGGGAACTACAGGCCACTTAGCCTGACATCAGTCGTTGGGAAAATGCTGGAATTCATTGTTAAGGAAGTGGTATCAAGTAATTTAGAAAATCATAACCTGATTAGGCAGAGCCAACATGGTTTTATGAAAGGGAAATCGTGTTTGACAAATTTATTAGAGTTTTTTGAGGATGTAACTAGCAGGGTAGATAAAGGAGAACCAGTGGATGTAGTATATTTGGATTTCCAAAAGGCATTCGATAAGGTGTCACATAAAAGATTATTACACAAGATTAGGGCTCATGGGATTGGAGGTAATATAGCAGCATGGATAGAGGATTGGTTAACGGACTGAAAACAGAGAGTAGGGATAAACTGATCTTTTTCAGGTTGGCAGGCTGTAACTAGTGGGGTGCCACAAGGATCAGTGTTGGGGCCTCAGCTACTTACAATCTGTATTAATGACCTAGATGAAGGGACCGAGTGTAATGTATAGAAACATAGAACAAAAAAACATAGGAGCAGGAGTAGGCCATTCGGCCCTTCGAGCCTGCTCCGCCATTCAATATGATCATGGCTGATCCTCTATCTCAATACCATATTCCCGCTCTCTCCCCATACCCCTTGATGCCTTTTGTGCCTAGAAATCTATCTATCTCCTTCTTAAATATATTCAGTGACTTGGCCTCCACAGCCTTCTGTGGTAGAGAATTCCACAGGTTCACCACCCTCTGAGTGAAGAAATTTCTCCTCATCTCAGTCGTAAATGTCCTACCCCGTATCCTGAGACTGTGACCCCTCGTTCTAGACCCCCCAGCCAGGGGAAACATCCTCCCTGCATCCAGTCTGTCTAGCCCTGTCAGAATTTTATACGTTTCAATGAGATCCCCTCTCATTCTTCTAAACTCTAGTGAATACAGGACTAGTCGACCCAATCTCTCCTCATACGACAGTCCTGCCATCCCAAGAATCAGTCTGGTGAACCTTCGCTGCACTCCCTCTATAGCAAGTATATCCTTTCTTAGGTAAGGAGACCAAAACTGCATACAGTACTCCAGGTGTGGTCTCACCAAGGCCCTGTATAACTGTAGCAAGACATCCTTGCTCCTGTACTCAAATCCTCTTGCAATGAAGGCCAACATACCATTTGCCTTTCTAACTGCTTGCTGCACCTGCATGTTTGCTTTCAGTGACTGGTGTACAAGGACACCCAGGTCCCTTTGTACATCAACATTTCGCAATCTATCACCATTTAAATAATATTCTGCCTTTCTGTTTTTCCTACCGAAGTGGATAACTTCATATTTATCCACGTTATACTGCATCTGCCATGTATTTGCCCATTCACTCAACTTGTCTAAATCACCTTCAAGTCTCTTTGCATCCTCCTCACAACTCACAATCCCACCGAGTTTCGTGTTGTCAGCAAACTTGGAAATATTGCATTTGGTTCCCTCATCCAAATCATTGATATATATTGTGAATAGCTGGGCCCAAGCACTGATCCCTGCGGTACCCCACTAGTCACCGCCTGCCACCCCGAAAAAGACCCATTTATTCCTATTCTCTGTTTCCTGTCTGTTAACCAATTTTCAATCCATGCCAGTATATTACCCCCAATCCCATGTGCATTAATTTTGCACACTACCCTCTTATGCGGGACTTTATCAAAGGCCTTCTGAAAATCCAAATACACAACATCCACTGGTTCTCCCTTATCTATTCTACCAGTTACATCCTCAAAAAACTCCAGTAGATTTGTCAAACACGATTTCCCTTTAATAAATCCAAGTTTGCCGATGATACAAAGCTAGGTGGGACAGTAAGCTGTGAGGAGAACATAATGAGTCTGCAAAGGGATATAGATAGACTAAGTGAGTGGGCAGTAAGGTGGCAGATAGAGTATAATGTAGGAAATGTGAGGTTATTCACTTTGGTGGGAAGAATAGAAAAACAGAATATTTTTTAAATGGTGAGAAACTTTCAAATGTTGGTGTTCAGAGAGATTTGGGTGTCCTTGTGCAAGAAACACAGAAAGCTAGAAATAAGCAAGGCAAATGGCATGTTGGCCTTAATTGTAAGGGGGTTGGAGTATAAGAGTGAGGAAGTCTTGCTAAAACTGTACAGGGCCTTGGTGAGAACACACCTGGAGTACTGTGCACAGTTCTGGTCTCCTTATCTAAGGAAGGATATACTTGCCTTAGAGGGGGTGCAATGAAGGTTCACTTGATTGATTCCTGGGATGAAAGGGCTGTCCTATGATGAGAGATTGCGTAGATTGTGTTGAATGGGCCGATACTCCCTGGAGTTTAGAAGAATGAGAGGTGATCTCATTGAAACAGACAGGATTCTGAGGGGGATTGACAGGGTAGATGCTGAGAGGTTGTTTCCCCTGGCTGGAGTGTCTAGAACTAGGGGGCATAGTCTCAGGATAAGGGGACGGCCATTTAAGACTGAGATGAGGAGGAATTTCTTCACTCAGAGGGTTGTGAATCTTTGGAATTCTCTACCCCAGAGGGCTGTGGAGGCTCAGTCTTTGAGTATATTCAAGGCCGAGATCGATAGATTTTGGGACTCTAGGGGAATCGAGGGATATGGGGATCGGGCGGGAAAGTGGAGTTGAGGTCGATGATCAGCCACGATCTTATTGAATGGCGGAGCAGGCTCGAGGGGCCGTATGGCCGACTCCTGCTCTTACTTCTGATGGTCTTATGTTCTAAATTGAGCAGCAATGATGCCATGGTCCTGTTGATGCGGAGTGGGAAGGTGCTGAGAGTGCTGGTGCTGTGCAACGTTAGATCAGTCAACTGTTTCATATAATTGTGGGGAGCCAAAGGGCTGATATGGAGCAACTCTGCAGCTGCTTCACTGAGCTGGAGCCTGAGGTGGCAATTAATCTCAGTCATGATCACAGTGCTGTGCCTCAGACTGCAGATACAGATGGTGGAAAAATGGGAGACTGTGGGTAAGAATGGGTTAGAGTGAGAGACTGTAGGTAAGAATGGGTTAGAGTGGGAGACTGTGGGTAAGAATGGGTTAGAGTGGGAGACTGTGGGTAAGAATTGGTTAGAGTGAGAGACTGTGGGTAAGAATGGGTTAGAGTGAGAGACTGTGGGTAAGAATGGGTTAGAGTGAGAGACTGTGGGTAAGAATGGCTTAGAGTGGGAGACTGTGGGTAAGAATGGGTTAGAGTGAGAGACTGTGGGGAAGAATGGGTTAGAGTGGGAGACTGTGGGTAAGAATGGGTTAGAGTGAGAGACTGTGGGTAAGAATGGGCTAGAGTGAGAGACTGTGGGTAAGAATGGGTTAGAGTGAGAGACTGTGGGTAAGAATGGGCTAGAGTGAGAGACTGTGGGTAAGAATGGGTTAGAGTGAGAGACTGTGGGTAAGAATGGGTTAGAGTGAGAGACTGTGGGTAAGAATGGGTTAGAGTGGGAGACTGTGGGTAAGAATGGGTTAGAGTGAGAGACTGTGGGTAAGAATGGGCTAGAGTGAGAGACTGTGGGTAAGAATGGGTTAGAGTGAGAGACTGTGGGTAAGGATGGGTTAGAGTGGGAGACTGTGGGTAAGAATGGGTTAGAGTGAGAGACTGTGGGTAAGGATGGGCTAGAGTGAGAGACTGTGGGTAAGAATGGGTTAGAGTGAGAGACTGTGGGTAAGAATGGGTTAGAGTGAGAGACTGTGGGTAAGAATGGGTTAGAGTGGGAGACTGTGGGTAAGAATGGGTTAGAGTGAGAGACTGTGGGTAAGAATGTGTTAGAGTAGGAGAGTCTGTGGATAAGAATGGGTTAGAGTGAGAGACTGTGTGCAAGAATGGGTTAGAGTGGGAGACTGTGGGTAAGAATGGGTTAGAGTGAGAGACTGTGGGTAAGAATGGGTTAGAGTGGGAGAGACTGTGGGTAAGAATGGGGTGGAGTGAGAGACTCTGGGTAAGAATGTGTTAGAGTGGGAGACTGTGGGTAAGAATGGGTTAGAGTGAGAGACTGTGGATAAGAATGGGTTAGAGTGAGAGACAGTGGGTAAGAATGGGTTAGAGTGAGAGACTGTGTGCAAGAATGGGTTAGAGTGGGAGACTGTGGGTAAGAATGGGTTAGAGTGAGAGACTGTGGGTAAGAATGGGTTAGAGTGGGAGAGACTGTGGGTAAGAATGGGGTGGAGTGAGAGACTGTGGGTAAGAATGTCTTAGAGTGGGAGACTGTGGGTAAGAATGGGTTAGAGTGAGAGACTGTGGATAAGAATGGGTTAGAGTGAGAGACTGTGGGTAAGAATGGGTTAGAGTGAGAGACTGTGGGTAAGAATGGGTTAGAGTGAGAGACTGTGGGTAAGAATGGGTTAGAGTGAGAGACTGTGGGTAAGAATGGGTTAGAGTGAGAGACTGAGGCTAAGAATGGGTTAGAGTGAGAGACTGTGGGTAAGAATGGGTTAGAGTGAGAGACTGTGGGTAAGAATTGGTTAGAGTGAGAGACTGTGGGTAAGAATGGGTTAGAGTGAGAGACTGTGGGTAAGAATGGGTTAGAGTGAGAGACTGTAGGTAAGAATGGGTTAGAGGGAGAGACTGTGGGTAAGAATGGGTTAGAGTGGGAGACTGTGGGTAAGAATGGGTTAGAGTGGGAGACTGTGGGTAAGAATGGGTTAGAGTGAGAGACTGTGGGTAAGAATGGGTTAAAGTGGGAGACTGTGGGTAAGAATGGGTTAGAGTGAGAGACTGTAGGTAAGAATGGGTTAGAGTGGGAGATTATGTGTAAGAATGGGTTAAAGTGGGAGACTGTGGGTAAGAATGGGTTAGAGGGGGAGACAGTGGATAAGAATGGGTTAGAGTGAGAGACTGTGTGTAAGAATGGGTTAGTGTGAGAGACTGTGGGTAAGAATGGGTTAGAGTGAGAGACTGTGGGTAAAAATGGGTTAGAGTGAGAAACTGTGGGTAAGAATGTGTTAGAGTGAGAGACTGTGGGTAATAATGTGTTAGAGTGAGAGACTGTGAGTAAGAATGGGTTAGAGTGAGAGACTGTGGGTAAGAATGGGTTAGAGTGAGAGACTGTGAGGACGAATGGGTTAGAGTGAGAGACTGTGGGTAAGAATGGGTTAAAGTGCGCGACTGTGGGTAACAATGGGTTAGAGTGAGAGACTGTGGGTAAGAATGGGTTCGAGTGGAAGACTGTGGGTAAGAATGGGTTAGAGTGGGAGACTGTGGGTAAGAATGGGTTAGAGTGAGAGACTGTGGGTAAGAATGGGTTAGAGTGAGAGACTGTGGGTAAGAATGGGTTGGAGTGGGAGACTGTTGGTAAGAATGGGTTAGAGTGAGAGACTGTGAGTAAGAATGGGTTAGAGTGAGAGACTGTGGGTAAGAATGGGTTAAAGTGGGAGACTGTGGGTAAGAATGGGTTAGAGTGAGAGACTGTGGGTAAGAATGGGTTAGAGTGGGAGATTGTGTGTCAGAATGGGCTAGAGTGAGAGACTGTGGGTAAGAATGGGTTAGAGTGGGAGATTGTGGGTAAGAATGGGTTAAAGTGGGAGACTGTTGGTAAGAATTGGTTAGAGGGGGAGACAGTGGATAAGAATGTGTTAGAGTGAGAGACTGTGGGTAAGAATGGGTTAGAGTGAGAGACTGTGGGTAGGAATGGGTTAGAGTGGGAGACTGTGGGTAAGAATGGGTTAGAGTGGGAGACTGTGGGTAAGAATTGGTTAGAGTGAGAGACTGTGGGTAAGAATGGGTTAGAGTGAGAGACTGTGGGTAAGAATGGGTTAGAGTGAGAGACTGTGGGTAAGAATGGGTTAGAGTGAGAGACTGTGGGTAAGAATGGCTTAGAGTGGGAGACTGTGGGTAAGAATGGGTTAGAGTGAGAGACTGTGGGGAAGAATGGGTTAGAGTGGGAGACTGTGGGTAAGAATGGGTTAGAGTGAGAGACTGTGGGTAAGAATGGGCTAGAGTGAGAGACTGTGGGTAAGAATGGGTTAGAGTGAGAGACTGTGGGTAAGAATGGGCTAGAGTGAGAGACTGTGGGTAAGAATGGGTTAGAGTGAGAGACTGTGGGTAAGAATGGGTTAGAGTGAGAGACTGTAGGTAAGAATGGGTTAGAGTGGGAGACTGTGGGTAAGAATGGGTTAGAGTGGGAGACTGTGGGTAAGAATTGGTTAGAGTGAGAGACTGTGGGTAAGAATGGGTTAGAGTGAGAGACTGTGGGTAAGAATGGGTTAGAGTGAGAGACTGTGGGTAAGAATGGCTTAGAGTGGGAGACTGTGGTAAGAATGGGTTAGAGTGAGAGACTGTGGGGAAGAATGGGTTAGAGTGGGAGACTGTGGGTAAGAATGGGTTAGAGTGAGAGACTGTGGGTAAGAATGGGCTAGAGTGAGAGACTGTGGGTAAGAATGGGTTAGAGTGAGAGACTGTGGGTAAGAATGGGCTAGAGTGAGAGACTGTGGGTAAGAATGGGTTAGAGTGAGAGACTGTGGGTAAGAATGGGTTAGAGTGAGAGACTGTGGGTAAGAATGGGTTAGAGTGGGAGACTGTGGGTAAGAATGGGTTAGAGTGAGAGACTGTGGGTAAGAATGGGCTAGAGTGAGAGACTGTGGGTAAGAATGGGTTAGAGTGAGAGACTGTGGGTAAGGATGGGTTAGAGTGGAGACTGTGGGTAAGAATGGGTTAGAGTGAGAGACTGTGGGTAAGAATGTGTTAGAGTAGGAGAGTCTGTGGATAAGAATGGGTTAGAGTGAGAGACTGTGTGCAAGAATGGGTTAGAGTGGGAGACTGTGGTAAGAATGGGTTAGAGTGAGAGACTGTGGGTAAGAATGGGTTAGAGTGGGAGAGACTGTGGGTAAGAATGGGGTGGAGTGAGAGACTCTGGGTAAGAATGTGTTAGAGTGGGAGACTGTGGGTAAGAATGGGTTAGAGTGAGAGACTGTGGATAAGAATGGGTTAGAGTGAGAGACAGTGGGTAAGAATGGGTTAGAGTGAGAGACTGTGTGCAAGAATGGGTTAGAGTGGGAGACTGTGGGTAAGAATGGGTTAGAGTGAGAGACTGTGGGTAAGAATGGGTTTAGAGTGGGAGAGACTGTGGGTAAGAATGGGGTGGAGTGAGAGACTGTGGGTAAGAATGTCTTAGAGTGGGAGACTGTGGGTAAGAATGGGTTAGAGTGAGAGACTGTGGATAAGAATGGGTTAGAGTGAGAGACTGTGGGTAAGAATGGGTTAGAGTGAGAGACTGTGGGTAAGAATGGGTTAGAGTGAGAGACTGTGGGTAAGAATGGGTTAGAGTGAGAGACTGTGGGTAAGAATGGGTTAGAGTGAGAGACTGAGGCTAAGAATGGGTTAGAGTGAGAGACTGTGGGTAAGAATGGGTTAGAGTGAGAGACTGTGGGTAAGAATTGGTTAGAGTGAGAGACTGTGGGTAAGAATGGGTTAGAGTGAGAGACTGTGGGTAAGAATGGGTTAGAGTGAGAGACTGTAGGTAAGAATGGGTTAGAGGGAGAGACTGTGGTAAGAATGGGTTAGAGTGGGAGACTGTGGGTAAGAATGGGTTAGAGTGGGAGACTGTGGGTAAGAATGGGTTAGAGTGAGAGACTGTGGGTAAGAATGGGTTAAAGTGGGAGACTGTGGGTAAGAATGGGTTAGAGTGAGAGACTGTAGGTAAGAATGGGTTAGAGTGGGAGATTATGTGTAAGAATGGGTTAAAGTGGGAGACTGTGGGTAAGAATGGGTTAGAGGGGGAGACAGTGGATAAGAATGGGTTAGAGTGAGAGACTGTGTGTAAGAATGGGTTAGTGTGAGAGACTGTGGGTAAGAATGGGTTAGAGTGAGAGACTGTGGGTAAAAATGGGTTAGAGTGAGAAACTGTGGGTAAGAATGTGTTAGAGTGAGAGACTGTGGGTAATAATGTGTTAGAGTGAGAGACTGTGAGTAAGAATGGGTTAGAGTGAGAGACTGTGGGTAAGAATGGGTTAAAGTGCGCGACTGTGGGTAACAATGGGTTAGAGTGAGAGACTGTGGGTAAGAATGGGTTCGAGTGGAAGACTGTGGGTAAGAATGGGTTAGAGTGGGAGACTGTGGGTAAGAATGGGTTAGAGTGAGAGACTGTGGGTAAGAATGGGTTAGAGTGAGAGACTGTGGGTAAGAATGGGTTGGAGTGGGAGACTGTTGGTAAGAATGGGTTAGAGTGAGAGACTGTGAGTAAGAATGGGTTAGAGTGAGAGACTGTGGGTAAGAATGGGTTAAAGTGGAGACTGTGGGTAAGAATGGGTTAGAGTGAGTGACTGTGGGTAAGAATGGGTTAGAGTGGGAGATTGTGTGTCAGAATGGGCTAGAGTGAGAGACTGTGGGTAAGAATGGGTTAGAGTGGGAGATTGTGGGTAAGAATGGGTTAAAGTGGGAGACTGTTGGTAAGAATTGGTTAGAGGGGGAGACAGTGGATAAGAATGTGTTAGAGTGAGAGACTGTGGGTAAGAATGGGTTAGAGTGAGAGACTGTGGGTAGGAATGGGTTAGAGTGGGAGACTGTGGGTAAGAATGGGTTAGAGTGGGAGACTGTGGGTAAGAATTGGTTAGAGTGAGAGACTGTGGGTAAGAATGGGTTAGAGTGAGAGACTGTGGGTAAGAATGGGTTAGAGTGAGAGACTGTGGGTAAGAATGGGTTAGAGTGAGAGACTGTGGGTAAGAATGGCTTAGAGTGGGAGACTGTGTGTAAGAATGGGTTAGAGTGAGAGACTGTGGGGAAGAATGGTTAGAGTGGGAGACTGTGGGTAAGAATGGGTTAGGAGTGAGAGACTGTGGGTAAGAATGGGCTAGAGTGAGAGACTGTGGGTAAGAATGGGTTAGAGTGAGAGACTGTGGGTAAGAATGGGCTAGAGTGAGAGACTGTGGGTAAGAATGGGTTAGAGTGAGAGACTGTGGGTAAGAATGGGTTAGAGTGAGAGACTGTAGGTAAGAATGGGTTAGAGTGGGAGACTGTGGGTAAGAATGGGTTAGAGTGGGAGACTGTGGGTAAGAATTGGTTAGAGTGAGAGACTGTGGGTAAGAATGGGTTAGAGTGAGAGACTGTGGGTAAGAATGGGTTAGAGTGAGAGACTGTGGGTAAGAATGGCTTAGAGTGGGAGACTGTGGGTAAGAATGGGTTAGAGTGAGAGACTGTGGGGAAGAATGGGTTAGAGTGGGAGACTGTGGGTAAGAATGGGTTAGAGTGAGAGACTGTGGGTAAGAATGGGCTAGAGTGAGAGACTGTGGGTAAGAATGGGTTAGAGTGAGAGACTGTGGGTAAGAATGGGCTAGAGTGAGAGACTGTGGGTAAGAATGGGTTAGAGTGAGAGACTGTGGGTAAGAATGGGTTAGAGTGAGAGACTGTGGGTAAGAATGGGTTAGAGTGGGAGACTGTGGGTAAGAATGGGTTAGAGTGAGAGACTGTGGGTAAGAATGGGCTAGAGTGAGAGACTGTGGGTAAGAATGGGTTAGAGTGAGAGACTGTGGGTAAGGATGGGTTAGAGTGGGAGACTGTGGGTAAGAATGGGTTAGAGTGAGAGACTGTGGGTAAGAATGTGTTAGAGTAGGAGAGTCTGTGGATAAGAATGGGTTAGAGTGAGAGACTGTGTGCAAGAATGGGTTAGAGTGGGAGACTGTGGGTAAGAATGGGTTAGAGTGAGAGACTGTGGGTAAGAATGGGTTAGAGTGGGAGAGACTGTGGGTAAGAATGGGGTGGAGTGAGAGACTCTGGGTAAGAATGTGTTAGAGTGGGAGACTGTGGGTAAGAATGGGTTAGAGTGAGAGACTGTGGATAAGAATGGGTTAGAGTGAGAGACAGTGGGTAAGAATGGGTTAGAGTGAGAGACTGTGTGCAAGAATGGGTTAGAGTGGAGACTGTGGGTAAGAATGGGTTAGAGTGAGAGACTGTGGGTAAGAATGGGTTAGAGTGGGAGAGACTGTGGGTAAGAATGGGGTGGAGTGAGAGACTGTGGGTAAGAGTGTCTTAGATTGGGAGACTGTGGGTAAGAATGGGTTAGAGTGAGAGACTGTGGATAAGAATGGGTTAGAGTGAGAGGCTGTGGGTAAGAATGGGTTAGAGTGAGAGACTGTGGGTAAGAATGGGTTAGAGTGAGAGACTGTGGGTAAGAATGGGTTAGAGTGAGAGACTGTGGGTAAGAATGGGTTAAAGTGGGAGACTGTGGGTAAGAATGGGTTAGAGTGAGAGACTGTGGGTAAGAATGGGTTAGAGTGGGAGATTGTGTGTCAGAATGGGCTAGAGTGAGAGACTGTGGGTAAGAATGGGTTAGAGTGGGAGATTGTGGGTAAGAATGGGTTAAAGTGGGAGACTGTTGGTAAGAATTGGTTAGAGGGGGAGACAGTGGATAAGAATGTGTTAGAGTGAGAGACTGTGGGTAAGAATGGGTTAGAGTGCGAGACTGTGGGTAGGAATGGGTTAGAGTGGGAGACTGTGGGTAAGAATGGGTTAGAGTGGGAGACTGTGGGTAAGAATTGGTTAGAGTGAGAGACTGTGGGTAAGAATGGGTTAGAGTGAGAGACTGTGGGTAAGAATGGGTTAGAGTGAGAGACTGTGGGTAAGAATGGGTTAGAGTGAGAGACTGTGGGTAAGAATGGCTTAGAGTGGGAGACTGTGGGTAAGAATGGGTTAGAGTGAGAGACTGTGGGGAAGAATGGGTTAGAGTGGGAGACTGTGGGTAAGAATGGGTTAGAGTGAGAGACTGTGGGTAAGAATGGGCTAGAGTGAGAGACTGTGGGTAAGAATGGGTTAGAGTGAGAGACTGTGGGTAAGAATGGGCTAGAGTGAGAGACTGTGGGTAAGAATGGGTTAGAGTGAGAGACTGTGGGTAAGAATGGGTTAGAGTGAGAGACTGTAGGTAAGAATGGGTTAGAGTGGGAGACTGTGGGTAAGAATGGGTTAGAGTGGGAGACTGTGGGTAAGAATTGGTTAGAGTGAGAGACTGTGGGTAAGAATGGGTTAGAGTGAGAGACTGTGGGTAAGAATGGGTTAGAGTGAGAGACTGTGGGTAAGAATGGCTTAGAGTGGGAGACTGTGGGTAAGAATGGGTTAGAGTGAGAGACTGTGGGGAAGAATGGGTTAGAGTGGGAGACTGTGGGTAAGAATGGGTTAGAGTGAGAGACTGTGGGTAAGAATGGGCTAGAGTGAGAGACTGTGGGTAAGAATGGGTTAGAGTGAGAGACTGTGGGTAAGAATGGGCTAGAGTGAGAGACTGTGGGTAAGAATGGGTTAGAGTGAGAGACTGTGGGTAAGAATGGGTTAGAGTGAGAGACTGTGGGTAAGAATGGGTTAGAGTGGGAGACTGTGGGTAAGAATGGGTTAGAGTGAGAGACTGTGGGTAAGAATGGGCTAGAGTGAGAGACTGTGGGTAAGAATGGGTTAGAGTGAGAGACTGTGGGTATGGATGGGTTAGAGTGGGAGACTGTGGGTAAGAATGGGTTAGAGTGAGAGACTGTGGGTAAGAATGTGTTAGAGTAGGAGAGTCTGTGGATAAGAATGGGTTAGAGTGAGAGACTGTGTGCAAGAATGGTTAGAGTGGGAGACTGTGGGTAAGAATGGGTTAGAGTGAGAGACTGTGGGTAAGAATGGGTTAGAGTGGGAGAGACTGTGGGTAAGAATGGGGTGGAGTGAGAGACTCTGGGTAAGAATGTGTTAGAGTGGGAGACTGTGGGTAAGAATGGGTTAGAGTGAGAGACTGTGGATAAGAATGGGTTAGAGTGAGAGACAGTGGGTAAGAATGGGTTAGAGTGAGAGACTGTGTGCAAGAATGGGTTAGAGTGGGAGACTGTGGGTAAGAATGGGTTAGAGTGAGAGACTGTGGGTAAGAATGGGTTAGAGTGGGAGAGACTGTGGGTAAGAATGGGGTGGAGTGAGAGACTGTGGGTAAGAATGTCTTAGAGTGGGAGACTGTGGGTAAGAATGGGTTAGAGTGAGAGACTGTGGATAAGAATGGGTTAGAGTGAGAGCTGTGGGTAAGAATGGGTTAGAGTGAGAGACTGTGGGTAAGAATGGGTTAGAGTGAGAGACTGTGGGTAAGAATGGGTTAGAGTGAGAGACTGTGGGTAAGAATGGGTTAGAGTGAGAGACTGAGGGTAAGAATGGGTTAGAGTGAGAGACTGTGGGTAAGAATGGGTTAGAGTGAGAGACTGTGGGTAAGAATGGGTTAGAGTGAGAGACTGTGGGTAAGAATGGGTTAGAGTGAGAGACTGTGGGTAAGAATGGGTTAGAGTGAGAGACTGTAGGTAAGAATGGGTTAGAGGGAGAGACTGTGGGTAAGAATGGGTTAGAGTGGAGACTGTGGGTAAGAATGGGTTAGAGTGGGAGACTGTGGGTAAGAATGGGTTAGAGTGAGAGACTGTGGGTAAGAATGGGTTAAAGTGGGAGACTGTGGGTAAGAATGGGTTAGAGTGAGAGACTGTAGGTAAGAATGGGTTAGAGTGGGAGACTGTTGGTAAGAATGGGTTAGAGTGGGAGACTGTGGGTAAGAATTGGTTAGAGTGAGAGACTGTGGGTAAGAATGGGTTAGAGTGAGAGACTGTGGGTAAGAATGGGTTAGAGTGAGAGACTGTGGGTAAGAATGGCTTAGAGTGGGAGACTATGGGTAAGAATGGGTTAGAGTGAGAGACTGTGGGGAAGAATGGGTTAGAGTGGGAGACTGTGGGTAAGAATGGGTTAGAGTGAGAGACTGTGGGTAAGAATGGGCTAGAGTGAGAGACTGTGGTAAGAATGGGTTAGAGTGAGAGACTGTGGGTAAGAATGGGCTAGAGTGAGAGACTGTGGGTAGAATGGGTTAGAGTGAGAGACTGTGGGTAAGAATGGGTTAGAGTGAGAGACTGTGGTTAAGAATGGGTAAGAGTGGAGACTGTGGGTAAGAATGGGTTAGAGTGAGAGACTGTGGGTAAGAATGGGCTAGAGTGAGAGACTGTGGGTAAGAATGGGTTAGAGTGAGAGACTGTGGGTAAGGATGGGTTAGAGTGGGAGACTGTGGGTAAGAATGGGTTAGAGTGAGAGACTGTGGGTAAGGATGGGCTAGAGTGAGAGACTGTGGGTAAGAATGGGTTAGAGTGAGAGACTGTGGGTAAGAATGGGTTAGAGTGAGAGACTGTGGGTAAGAATGGTTAGAGTGGGAGACTGTGGGTAAGAATGGGTTAGAGTGAGAGACTGTGGGTAAGAATGTGTTAGAGTAGGAGAGTCTGTGGGATAAGAATGGGTTAGAGTGAGAGACTGTGTGCAAGAATGGGTTAGAGTGGGAGACTGTGGGTAAGAATGGGTTAGAGTGAGAGACTGTGGGTAAGAATGGGTTAGAGTGGGAGAGACTGTGGGTAAGAATGGGGTGGAGTGAGAGACTCTGGGTAAGAATGTGTTAGAGTGGGAGACTGTGGGTAAGAATGGGTTAGAGTGAGAGACTGTGGATAAGAATGGGTTAGAGTGAGAGACAGTGGGTAAGAATGGGTTAGAGTGAGAGACTGTGTGCAAGAATGGGTTAGAGTGGGAGACTGTGGGTAAGAATGGGTTAGAGTGAGAGACTGTGGGTAAGAATGGGTTAGAGTGGGAGAGACTGTGGGTAAGAATGGGGTGGAGTGAGAGACTGTGGGTAAGAATGTCTTAGAGTGGGAGACTGTGGGTAAGAATGGGTTAGAGTGAGAGACTGTGGATAAGAATGGGTTAGAGTGAGAGACTGTGGGTAAGAATGGGTTAGAGTGAGAGACTGTGGGTAAGAATGGGTTAGAGTGAGAGACTGTGGGTAAGAATGGGTTAGAGTGAGAGACTGTGGGTAAGAATGGGTTAGAGTGAGAGACTGAGGGTAAGAATGGGTTAGAGTGAGAGACTGTGGGTAAGAATGGGTTAGAGTGAGAGACTGTGGGTAAGAATGGGTTAGAGTGAGAGACTGTGGGTAAGAATGGGTTAGAGTGAGAGACTGTGGGTAAGAATGGGTTAGAGTGAGAGACTGTAGGTAAGAATGGGTTAGAGGGAGAGACTGTGGGTAAGAATGGGTTAGAGTGGGAGACTGTGGGTAAGAATGGGTTAGAGTGGGAGACTGTGGGTAAGAATGGGTTAGAGTGAGAGACTGTGGGTAAGAATGGGTTAGAGTGAGAGACTGTGGGTAAGAATGGGTTAGAGTGAGAGACTGTAGGTAAGAATGGGTTAGAGTGGGAGATTATGTGTAAGAATGGGTTAAAGTGGGAGACTGTGGGTAAGAATGGGTTAGAGGGGGAGACAGTGGATAAGAAAGGGTTAGTGTGAGAGACTGTGGGTAAGAATGGGTTAGAGTGAGAGACTGTGGGTAAAAATGGGTTAGAGTGAGAACTGTGGGTAAGAATGTGTTAGAGTGCGAGACTGTGGGTAAGAATGGGTTAGAGTGAGAGACTGTGAGTAAGAATGGGTTAGAGTGAGAGACTGTGGGTAAGAATGGGTTAGAGTGAGAGACTGTGGGTACGAATGGGTTAGAGTGAGAGACTGTGGGTAAGAATGGGTTAGAGTGCGAGACTGTGGGTAAGAATGGGTTAGAGTGAGAGACTGTGGGTAAGAATGGGTTAGAGTGAGAGACTGTGGGTAAGAATGGTTAGAGTGGGAGACTGTGGGTAAGAATGGGTTAGAGTGAGAGACTGTGGGTAAGAATGGGTTAGAGTGAGAGACTTGTGGGTCAGAATGGGCTAGAGTGAGAGACTGTGGGTAAGAATGGGTTAGAGTGGGAGACTGTGGGTAAGAATGGGTTAGAGTGGGAGACTGTGGGTAAGAATGGGTTAGAGTGGAGACTGTGGGTAAGAATGGTTAGAGTGAGAGACTGTGGGTAAGAATGGGTTAGAGTGAGAGACTGTGTGCAAGAATGGGTTAGAGTGGGAGACTGTGGGTAAGAATGGGTTAGAGTGAGAGACTGTGGGTAAGAATGGGTTAGAGTGGGAGAGACTGTGGGTAAGAATTGGTTAGAGGGGGAGACAGTGGATAAGAATGTGTTAGAGTGAGAGACTGTGGGTAAGAATGGGTAAGAGTGAGAGACTGTGGGTAGGAATGGGTTAGAGTGGGAGACTGTGGGTAAGAATGGGTTAGAGTGGGAGACTGTGGGTAAGAATTGGTTAGAGTGAGAGACTGTGGGTAAGAATGGGTTAGAGTGAGAGACTGTGTGCAAGAATGGGTTAGAGTGGGAGACTGTGGGTAAGAATGGGTTAGAGTGAGAGACTGTGGGTAAGAATGGGTTAGAGTGGGAGAGACTGTGGGTAAGAATGGGGTGGAGTGAGAGACTCTGGGTAAGAATGTGTTAGAGTGGGAGACTGTGGGTAAGAATGGGTTAGAGTGAGAGACTGTGGATAAGAATGGGTTAGAGTGAGAGACAGTGGGTAAGAATGGGTTAGAGTGAGAGACTGAGTGCAAGAATGGGTTAGAGTGGGAGACTGTGGGTAAGAATGGGTTAGAGTGAGAGACTGTGGGTAAGAATGGGTTAGAGTGGGAGAGACTGTGGGTAAGAATGGGTGGAGTGAGAGACTGTGGGTAAGAATGTCTTAGAGTGGGAGACTGTGGGTAAGAATGGGTTAGAGTGAGAGACTGTGGATAAGAATGGGTTAGAGTGAGAGACTGTGGGTAAGAATGGGTTAGAGTGAGAGACTGTGGGTAAGAATGGGTTAGAGTGAGAGACTGTGGGTAAGAATGGGTTAGAGTGAGAGACTGTGGGTAAGAATGGGTTAGAGTGAGAGACTGTGGGTAAGAATGGGTTAGAGTGAGAGACTGTGGGTAAGAATGGGTTAGAGTGAGAGACTGTGGGTAAGAATGGTTAGAGTGAGAGACTGTAGGTAAGAATGGGTTAGAGGGAGAGACTGTGGGTAAGAATGGGTTAGAGTGGGAGACTGTGGGTAAGAATGGGTTAGAGTGGGAGACTGTGGGTAAGAATGGGTTAGAGTGAGAGACTGTGGGTAAGAATGGGTTAGAGTGGGAGACTGTGGGTAAGAATGGGTTAGAGTGAGAGACTGTAGGGTAAGAATGGGTTAGAGTGAGAGACTGTGGGTAAGAATGGGTTAGAGTGGGAGACTGTGGGTAAGAATGGGTTAGAGTGAGAGACTGTGGGTAAGAATGGGTTAGAGTGAGAGACTGTGGGTAAGAATGGGTTAGAGTGAGAGACTGTGGGTAAGAATGGGTTAGAGTGAGAGACTGTGGGTAAGAATGGGTTAGAGTGAGAGACTGTGGGTAAGAATGGGTTAGAGTGGGAGACTGTGGGTAAGAATGGGTTAGAGTGAGAGACTGTGGGTAAGAATGGGCTAGAGTGAGAGACTGTGGGTAAGAATGGGTTAGAGTGAGAGACTGTGGGTAAGATGGGTTAGAGTGGGAGACTGTGGGTAAGAATGGGTTAGAGTGAGAGACTGTGGGTAAGAATGGGTTAGAGTGAGAGACTGTGGGTAAGATGGGTTAGAGTGGGAGACTGTGGTAAGAATGGGTTAGAGTGAGAGACTGTGTGCAAGAATGGGTTAGAGTGGGAGACTGTGGGTAAGAATGGGTTAGAGTGAGAGACTGTGGGTAAGAATGGGTTAGAGTGGGAGAGACTGTGGGTAAGAATTGGTTAGAGGGGAGACAGTGGATAAGAATGTGTTAGAGTGAGAGACTGTGGGTAAGAATGGGTTAGAGTGAGAGACTGTGGGTAGAATGGGTTAGAGTGGGAGACTGTGGGTAAGAATGGGTTAGAGTGGGAGACTGTGGGTAAGAATTGGTTAGAGTGAGAGACTGTGGGTAAGAATGGGTTAGAGTGAGAGACTGTGGGTAAGAATGGGTTAGAGTGGGAGACTGTGGGTAAGAATGGGTTAGAGTGAGAGACTGTGGGTAAGAATGGGTTAGAGTGGGAGAGACTGTGGGTAAGAATGGGGTGGAGTGAGAGACTCTGGGTAAGAATGTGTTAGAGTGGGAGACTGTGGGTAAGAATGGGTTAGAGTGAGAGACTGTGGATAAGAATGGGTTAGAGTGAGAGACAGTGGGTAAGAATGGGTTAGAGTGAGAGACTGAGTGCAAGAATGGGTTAGAGTGGGAGACTGTGGGTAAGAATGGGTTAGAGTGAGAGACTGTGGGTAAGAATGGGTTAGAGTGGAGAGACTGTGGGTAAGAATTGGGTGGAGTGAGAGACTGTGGGTAAGAATGTCTTAGAGTGGGAGACTGTGGGTAAGAATGGGTTAGAGTGAGAGACTGTGGATAAGAATGGGTTAGAGTGAGAGACTGTGGGTAAGAATGGGTTAGAGTGAGAGACTGTGGGTAAGAATGGGTTAGAGTGAGAGACTGTGGGTAAGAATGGGTTAGAGTGAGAGACTGTGGGTAAGAATGGGTTAGAGTGAGAGACTGTGGGTAAGAATGGGTTAGAGTGAGAGACTGTGGGTAAGAATGGGTTAGAGTGAGAGACTGTGGGTAAGAATGGGTTAGAGTGAGAGACTGTAGGTAAGAATGGGTTAGAGGGAGAGACTGTGGGTAAGAATGGGTTAGAGTGGGAGACTGTGGTAAGAATGGGTTAGAGTGGGAGACTGTGGGTAAGAATGGGTTAGAGTGAGAGACTGTGGGTAAGAATGGGTTAAAGTGGGAGACTGTGGGTAAGAATGGGTTAGAGTGAGAGACTGTAGGTAAGAATGGGTTAGAGTGGGAGACTGTGGGTAAGAATGGGTTAGAGTGGGAGACTGTGGGTAAGAATGGGTTAGAGTGAGAGACTGTGGGTAAGAATGGGTTAGAGTGAGAGACTGTGGGTAAGAATGGGTTAGAGTGAGAGACTGTGGGTAAGAATGGGTTAGAGTGAGAGACTGTGGGTAAGAATGGGTTAGAGTGAGAGACTGTGGGTAAGAATGGGTTAGAGTGGGAGACTGTGGGTAAGAATGGGTTAGAGTGAGAGACTGTGGGTAAGAATGGGCTAGAGTGAGAGACTGTGGGTAAGAATGGGTTAGAGTGAGAGACTGTGGGTAAGAATGGGCTAGAGTGAGAGACTGTGGGTAAGAATGGGTTAGAGTGAGAGACTGTGGGTAAGAATGGGTTAGAGTGAGAGACTGTGGGTAAGAATGGGTTCGAGTGGGAGACTGTGGGTAAGAATGGGTTAGGGTGAGAGACTGTGGGTAAGAATGGGCTAGAGTGAGAGACTGTGGGTAAGAATGGGTTAGAGTGAGAGACTGTGGGTAAGGATGGGTTAGAGTGGGAGACTGTGGCTAAGAATGGGTTAGAGTGAGAGACTGTGGGTAAGGATGGGGTGGAGTGAGAGACTGTGGGTAAGAATGTCTTAGAGTGGGAGACTGTGGGTAAGAATGGGTTAGAGTGAGAGACTGTGGATAAGAATGGGTTAGAGTGAGAGACTGTGGGTAAGAATGGGTTAGAGTGAGAGACTGTGGGTAAGAATGGGTTAGAGTGAGAGACTGTGGGTAAGAATGGGTTAGAGTGAGAGACTGTGGGTAAGAATGGGTTAGAGTGAGAGACTGAGGGTAAGAATGGGTTAGAGTGAGAGACTGTGGGTAAGAATGGGTTAGAGTGAGAGACTGTGGGTAAGAATGGGTTAGAGTGAGAGACTGTGGGTAAGAATGGGTTAGAGTGAGAGACTGTGGGTAAGAATGGGTTAGAGTGAGAGACTGTAGGTAAGAATGGGTTAGAGGGAGAGACTGTGGGTAAGAATGGGTTAGAGTGGGAGACTGTGGGTAAGAATGGGTTAGAGTGGGAGACTGTGGGTAAGAATGGGTTAGAGTGAGAGACTGTGGGTAAGAATGGGTTAAAGTGGGAGACTGTGGGTAAGAATGGGTTAGAGTGAGAGACTGTAGGTAAGAATGGGTTAGAGTGGGAGATTATGTGTAAGAATGGGTTAAAGTGGGAGACTGTGGGTAAGAATGGGTGAGAGGGGGAGACAGTGGATAAGAATGGGTTAGAGTGAGAGACTGTGTGTAAGAATGGATTAGTGTGAGAGACTGTGGGTAAGAATGGGTTAGAGTGAGAGACTGTGGGTAAAAATGGGTTAGAGTGAGAAACTGTGGGTAAGAATGTGTTAGAGTGAGAGACTGTGGGTAATAATGTGTTAGAGTGAGAGACTGTGAGTAAGAATGGGTTAGAGTGAGAGACTGTGGGTAAGAATGGGTTAGAGTGAGAGACTGTGAGGACGAATGGGTTAGAGTGAGAGACTGTGGGTAAGAATGGGTTAAAGTGCGAGACTGTGGGTAACAATGGGTTAGAGTGAGAGACTGTGGGTAAGAATGGGTTCGAGTGGAAGACTGTGGGTAAGAATGGGTTAGAGTGGGAGACTGTGGGTAAGAATGGGTTAGAGTGAGAGACTGTGGGTAAGAATGGGTTAGAGTGAGAGACTGTGGGTAAGAATGGGTTGGAGTGGGAGACTGTTGGTAAGAATGGGTTAGAGTGAGAGACTGTGAGTAAGAATGGGTTAGAGTGAGAGACTGTGGGTAAGAATGGGTTAAAGTGGGAGACTGTGGGTAAGAATGGGTTAGAGTGAGAGACTGTGGGTAAGAATGGGTTAGAGTGGGAGATTGTGTGTCAGAATGGGCTAGAGTGAGAGACTGTGGGTAAGAATGGGTTAGAGTGGGAGAGACTGTGGGTAAGAATGGGGTGGAGTGAGAGACTCTGGGTAAGAATGTGTTAGAGTGGGAGACTGTGTTTAAGAATGGGTTAGAGTGAGAGACTGTGGATAAGAATGGGTTAGAGTGAGAGACAGTGGGTAAGAATGGGTTAGAGTGAGAGACTGTGTGCAAGAATGGGTTAGAGTGGGAGATTGTGGGTAAGAATGGGTTAGAGTGAGAGACTGTGGTAAGAATGGGTTAGAGTGAGAGACTGTGGGTAAGAATGGGTTAGAGTGGAGAGACTGTGGGTAAGAATGGGGTGGAGTGAGAGACTGTGGGTAAGAATGTCTTAGAGTGGGAGACTGTGGGTAAGAATGGGTTAGAGTGAGAGACTGTGGATAAGAATGGGTTAGAGTGAGAGACTGTGGGTAAGAATGGGTTAGAGTGAGAGACTGTGGGTAAGAATGGGTTAGAGTGAGAGACTGTGGGTAAGAATGGGTTAGAGTGAGAGACTGTGGGTAAGAATGGGTTAGAGTGAGAGACTGAGGGTAAGAATGGGTTAGAGTGAGAGACTGTGGGTAAGAATGGGTTAGAGTGAGAGACTGTGGGTAAGAATGGGTTAGAGTGAGAGACTGTGGGTAAGAATGGGTTAGAGTGAGAGACTGTGGGTAAGAATGGGTTAGAGTGAGAGACTGTAGGTAAGAATGGGTTAGAGGGAGAGACTGTGGGTAAGAATGGGTTAGAGTGGGAGACTGTGGGTAAGAATGGGTTAGAGTGGGAGACTGTGGGTAAGAATGGGTTAGAGTGAGAGACTGTGGGTAAGAATGGGTTAAAGTGGGAGACTGTGGGTAAGAATGGGTTAGAGTGAGAGACTGTAGGTAAGAATGGGTTAGAGTGGGAGATTATGTGTAAGAATGGGTTAAAGTGGGAGACTGTGGGTAAGAATGGGTGAGAGGGGGAGACAGTGGATAAGAATGGGTTAGAGTGAGAGACTGTGTGTAAGAATGGATTAGTGTGAGAGACTGTGGGTAAGAATGGGTTAGAGTGAGAGACTGTGGGTAAAAATGGGTTAGAGTGAGAAACTGTGGGTAAGAATGTGTTAGAGTGAGAGACTGTGGGTAATAATGTGTTAGAGTGAGAGACTGTGAGTAAGAATGGGTTAGAGTGAGAGACTGTGGGTAAGAATGGGTTAGAGTGAGAGACTGTGAGGACGAATGGGTTAGAGTGAGAGACTGTGGGTAAGAATGGGTTAAAGTGCGAGACTGTGGGTAACAATGGGTTAGAGTGAGAGACTGTGGGTAAGAATGGGTTCGAGTGGAAGACTGTGGGTAAGAATGGGTTAGAGTGGGAGACTGTGGGTAAGAATGGGTTAGAGTGAGAGACTGTGGGTAAGAATGGGTTAGAGTGAGAGACTGTGGGTAAGAATGGGTTGGAGTGGGAGACTGTTGGTAAGAATGGGTTAGAGTGAGAGACTGAGAGTAAGAATGGGTTAGAGTGAGAGACTGTGGGTAAGAATGGGTTAAAGTGGGAGACTGTGGGTAAGAATGGGTTAGAGTGAGAGACTGTGGGTAAGAATGGGTTAGAGTGGGAGATTGTGTGTCAGAATGGGCTAGAGTGAGAGACTGTGGGTAAGAATGGGTTAGAGTGGGAGATTGTGGGTAAGAATGGGTTAAAGTGGGAGACTGTTGGTAAGAATTGGTTAGAGGGGGAGACAGTGGATAAGAATGTGTTAGAGTGAGAGACTGTGGGTAAGAATGGGTTAGAGTGAGAGACTGTGGGTAGGAATGGGTTAGAGTGAGAGACTGTGGGTAAGAATGGGTTAGAGTGGGAGACTGTGGGTAAGAATTGGTTAGAGTGAGAGACTGTGGGTAAGAATGGGTTAGAGTGAGAGACTGTGGGTAAGAATGGGTTAGAGTGAGAGACTGTGGGTAAGAATGGGTTAGAGTGAGAGACTGTGGGTAAGAATGGGTTAGAGTGGGAGACTGTGGGTAAGAATGGGTTAGAGTGAGAGACTGTGGGTAAGAATGGGTTAGAGTGAGAGACTGTGGGTAAGAATGGGTTAGAGTGAGAGACTGTGGGTAAGAATGGGTTAGAGTGAGAGACTGTGGGTAAGAATGGGTTAGAGTGAGAGACTGTGGGTAAGAATGGGTTAGAGTGGGAGACTGTGGGTAAGAATGGGTTAGAGTGAGAGACTGTGGGTAAGAATGGGTTAGAGTGAGAGACTGTGGGTAAGAATGGGTTAGAGTGAGAGACTGTGGGTAAGAATGGGTTAGAGTGGGAGACTGTGGGTAAGAATGGGTTAGAGTGAGAGACTGTGGGTAAGGATGGGCTAGAGTGAGAGACTGTGGGTAAGAATGGGTTAGAGTGAGAGACTGTGGGTAAGAATGGGTTAGAGTGAGAGACTGTGGGTAAGAATGGGTTAGAGTGGGAGACTGTGGGTAAGAATGGGTTAGAGTGAGAGACTGTGGGTAAGAATGGGCTAGAGTGAGAGACTGTGGGTAAGAATGGGTTAGAGTGAGAGACTGTGGGTAAGAATGGGTTAGAGTGAGAGACTGAGGGTAAGAATGGGTTAGAGTGGGAGACTGTGGGTAAGAATGGGTTAGAGTGAGAGACTGTGGGTAAGAATGGGTTAGAGTGAGAGACTGTGGGTAAGAATGGGTTAGAGTGAGAGACTGTGGGTAAGAATGGGTTAGAGTGGGAGACTGTGGGTAAGAATGGGTTAGAGTGAGAGACTGTGGGTAAGAATGGGTTAGAGTGAGAGACTGTGGGTAAGAATGGGGTGGAGTGAGAGACTGTGGGTAAGAATGGGTTAAAGTGGGAAACTGTGGGTAAGAATGGTTAGAGTGAGAGACTGTGGGTAAGAATGGGTTAGAGTGAGAGACTGTGGGTAAGAATGGTTAGAGTGGAGACTGTGGGTAAGAATGGGTTAGAGTGAGAGACTGTGGTAAGAATGGGTTAGAGTGGGAGACTGTGGGTAAGAATGGGCTAGAGTGAGAGACTGTGGGTAAGAATGGGTTAGAGTGAGAGATTGTGGGTAAGAATGGGCTAGAGTGAGAGACTGTGGGTAAGAATGGGTTAGAGTGAGAGACTGTGGGTAAGAATGGGTTAGAGTGAGAGACTGTGGGTAAGAATGGGTTAGAGTGGAGACTGTGGGTAAGAATGGGTTAGAGTGAGAGACTGTGGGTAAGAATGGGCTAGAGTGAGAGACTGTGGGTAAGAATGGGTTAGAGTGAGAGACTGTGGGTAAGGATGGGTTAGAGTGGGAGACTGTGGGTAAGAATGGGTTAGAGTGAGAGACTGTGGGTAAGGATGGGCTAGAGTGAGAGACTGTGGGTAAGAATGGGTTAGAGTGAGAGACTGTGGGTAAGAATGGGTTAGAGTGAGAGACTGTGGGTAAGATGGGTTAGAGTGGGAGACTGTGGGTAAGAATGGGTTAGAGTGAGAGACTGTGGGTAAGAATGGGTTAGAGTGAGAGACTGTGGGTAAGAATGGGTGGAGTGAGAGACTGTGGGTAAGAATGGGTTAAAGTGGGAGACTGTGGGTAAGAATGGGTTAGAGTGAGAGACTGTGGGTAAAAATGGGTTAGAGTGGGAGATTGTGTGTCAGAATGGGCTAGAGTGAGAGACTGTTGGTAAGAATGGGTTAGAGTGGGAGATTGTGGGTAAGAATGGGTTAAAGTGGGAGACTGTTGGTAAGAATGGGTTAGAGGGGGAGACAGTGGATAAGAATGTGTTAGAGTGAGAGACTGTGGGTAAGAATGGGTTAGAGTGAGAGACTGTGGGTAGGAATGGGTTAGAGTGGGAGACTGTGGGTAAGAATGGGTTAGAGTGAGAGACTGTGGGTAAGAATGGGCTAGAGTGAGAGACTGTGGTTAAGAATGGTTTAGAGTGAGAGACTGTGGGTAAGAATGGGTTAGAGTGGGAGACTGTGGGTAAGAATGGGTTAGAGTGAGAGACTGTGGGTAAGAATGGGCTAGAGTGAGAGACTGTGGGTAAGAATGGGTTAGAGTGAGAGACTGTGGGTAAGGATGGGTTAGAGTGGGAGACTGTGGGTAAGAATGGGTTAGAGTGAGAGACTGTGGGTAAGGATGGGCTAGAGTGAGAGACTGTGGGTAAGAATGGGTTAAAGTGCGAGACTGTGGGTAACAATGGGTTAGAGTGAGAGACTGTGGGTAAGAATGGGTTCGAGTGGAAGACTGTGGGTAAGAATGGGTTAGAGTGGGAGACTGTGGGTAAGAATGGGTTAGAGTGAGAGACTGTGGGTAAGAATGGGTTAGAGTGAGAGACTGTGGGTAAGAATGGGTTGGAGTGGGAGACTGTGGGTAAGAATGGGTTAGAGTGAGAGACTGTGAGTAAGAATGGGTTAGAGTGAGAGACTGTGGGTAAGAATGGGTTAAAGTGGGAGACTGTGGGTAAGAATGGGTTAGAGTGAGAGACTGTGGGTAAGAATGGGTTAGAGTGGGAGATTGTGTGTCAGAATGGGCTAGAGTGAGAGACTGTGGGTAAGAATGGGTTAGAGTGGGAGATTGTGGGTAAGAATGGGTTAAAGTGGGAGACTGTTGTTAAGAATGGGTTAGAGGGGGAGACGGTGGATAAGAATGTGTTAGAGTGAGAGACTGTGGGTAAGAATGGGTTAGAGTGAGAGACTGTGGGTAGGAATGGGTTAGAGTGGGAGACTGTGGGTAAGAATGGGTTAGAGTGGGAGACTGTGGGTAAGAATTGGTTAGAGTGAGAGACTGTGGGTAAGAATGGGCTAGAGTGAGAGACTGTGGGTAAGAATGGGTTAGAGTGAGAGATTGTGGGTAAAAATTGGCTAGAGTGAGAGACTGTGGGTAAGAATGGGTTAGAGTGAGAGACTGTGGGTAAGAATGGGTTAGAGTGAGAGACTGTGGGTAAGAATGGGTTAGAGTGGGAGTCTGTGGGTAAGAATGGGTTAGAGTGAGAGACTGTGGGTAAGAATGGGCTAGAGTGAGAGACTGTGGGTAAGAATGGGTTAGAGTGAGAGACTGTGGGTAAGGATGGGTTAGAGTGGGAGACTGTGGGTAAGAATGGGTTAGAGTGGGAGACTGTGGGTAAGAATGGGTTAGAGTGAGAGACTGTGGGTAAGAATGGGTTAGAGTGAGAGACTGTGGGTAAGGATGGGTTAGAGTGGGAGACTGTGGGTAAGAATGGGTTAGAGTGAGAGACTGTGGGTATGGATGGGCTAGAGTGAGAGACTGTGGGTAAGAATGGGTTAGAGTGAGAGACTGTGGGTAAGAATGGGTTAGAGTGAGAGACTGTGGGTAAGAATGGGTTAGAGTGGGAGACTGTGGGTAAGAATGGGTTAGAGTGAGAGACTGTGGGTAAGAATGAGTTAGAGTAGGAGAGTCTGTGGATAAGAATGGGTTAGAGTGAGAGACTGTGTGCAAGAATGGGTTAGAGTGGGAGACTGTGGGTAAGAATGGGTTAGAGTGAGAGACTGTGGGTAAGAATGGGTTAGAGTGGGAGAGACTGTGGGTAAGAATGGGGTGGAGTGAGAGACTGTGGGTAAGAATGGGTTAAAGTGGGAGACTGTGGGTAAGAATGGGTTAGAGTGAGAGACTGTGGGTAAAAATGGGTTAGAGTGGGAGATTGTGTGTCAGAATGGGCTAGAGTGAGAGACTGTTGGTAAGAATGGGTTAGAGTGGGAGATTGTGGGTAAGAATGGGTTAAAGTGGGAGACTGTTGGTAAGAATGGGTTAGAGGGGGAGACAGTGGATAAGAATGTGTTAGAGTGAGAGACTATGGGTAAGAATGGGTTAGAGTGAGAGACTGTGGGTAGGAATGGGTTAGAGTGGGAGACTGTTGGTAAGAATGGGTTAGAGTGGGAGACTGTGGGTAAGAATTGGCTAGAGTGAGAGACTGGGTAAGAATGGGTTAGAGTGAGAGACTGTGGGTAAGAATGGGTTAGAGTGAGAGACTGTGGGTAAGAATGGGTTAGAGTGGGAGACTGTGGGTAAGAATGGGTTAGAGTGAGAGACTGTGGGGAAGAATGGGTTAGAGTGGGAGACTGTGGGTAAGAATGGGTTAGAGGTAGAGACTGTGGGTAAGAATGGGCTAGAGTGAGAGACTGTGGGTAAGAATGGGTTAGAGTGAGAGACTGTGGGTAAGAATGGGCTAGAGTGAGAGACTGTGGGTAAGAATGGGTTAGAGTGAGAGACTGTGGGTAAGAATGGGTTAGAGTGAGAGACTGTGGGTAAGAATGGGTTAGAGTGGGAGACTGTGGGTAAGAATGGGTTAGAGTGAGAGACTGTGGGTAAGAATGGGCTAGAGTGAGAGACTGTGGGTAAGAATGGGTTAGAGTGAGAGACTGTGGGTAAGGATGGGTTAGAGTGGGAGACTGTGGGTAAGAATGGGTTAGACTGAGAGACTGTGGGTAAGGATGGGCTAGAGTGAGAGACTGTGGGTAAGAATGGGTTAGAGTGAGAGACTGTGGGTAAGAATGGGTTAGAGTGAGAGACTGTGGGTAAGAATGGGTTAGAGTGGGAGACTGTGGGTAAGAATGGGTTAGAGTGAGAGACTGTGGGTAAGAATGGGTTAGAGTAGGAGAGTCTGTGGATAAGAATGGGTGAGAGTGAGAGACTGTGTGCAAGAATGGGTTAGAGTGGGATACTGTGGGTAAGAATGGGTTAGAGTGAGAGACTGTGGGTAAGAATGGGTTAGAGAGGGAGAGACTGTGGGTAAGAATGGGGTGGAGTGAGAGACTGTGGTAAGAATGTGTTAGAGTGGGAGACTGTGGGTAAGAATGGGTTAGAGTGAGAGACTGTTGATAAGAATGGGTTAGAGTGAGAGACTGTGGGTAAGAATGGGTTAGAGTGAGAGACTGTGGGTAAGAATGGGTTAGAGTGAGAGACTGTGGGTAAGAATGGGTTAGAGTGAGAGACTGTGGGTAAGAATGGGTTAGAGTGAGAGACTGTGGGTAAGAATGGGTTAGAGTGAGAGACTGTGGGTAAGAATGGGTTAGAGTGAGAGACTGTGAGTAAGAATGGGTTAGAGTGAGAGACTGTGGGTAAGAATGGGTTAGAGTGAGAGACTGTGGGTAAGAATGGGTTAGAGTGAGAGACTGTGGGTAAGAATGGGTTAGAGTGAGAGACTGTAGGTAAGAATGGGTTAGAGGGAGAGACTGTGGGTAAGAATTGGTTAGAGTGGGAGACTGTGGGTAAGAAAGGGTTAAAGTGGGAGACTGTGGGTAAGAATGGGTTCGAGTGGAAGACTGTGGGTAAGAATGGGTTAGAGTGGGAGACTGTGGGTAAGAATGGGTTAGAGGGGGAGACAGTGGATAAGAATGGGTTAGAGTGAGAGACTGTGTGTAAGAATGGGTTAGTGTGAGAGACTGTGGGTAAGAATGGGTTAGAGTGAGAGACTGTGGGTAAAAATGGGTTAGAGTGAGAAACTGTGGGTAAGAATGTGTTAGAGTGAGAGACTGTGGGTAATAATGTGTTAGAGTGAGAGTTTGTGAGGACGAATGGTTTAGAGTGAGAGACTGTGGGTAAGAATGGGTTAAAGTGGGAGACTGTGGGTAACAATGGGTTAGAGTGAGAGACTGTGGGTAAGAATGGGTTCGAGTGGAAGACTGTGGGTAAGAATGGGTTAGAGTGGGAGACTGTGGGTAAGAATGGGTTAGAGTGAGAGACTGTGGGTAAGAATGGGTTAGAGTGAGAGACTGTGGGTAAGAATGGGTTGGAGTGGGAGACTGTGGGTAAGAATGGGTTAGAGTGAGAGACTGTGAGTAAGAATGGGTTAGAGTGACAGACTGTGGGTAAGAATGGGTTAAAGTGGGAGACTGTGGGTAAGAATGGGTTAGAGTGAGAGACTGTGGGTAAGAATGGGTTAGAATGGGAGATTGTGTGTCAGAATGGGCTAGAGTGAGAGACTGTGGGTAAGAATGGGTTAGAGTGGGAGACTGTGGGTAAGAATGGGTTAGAGTGAGAGACTGTGGGTAAGAATGGGCTCGAGTGAGAGACTGTGGGTAAGAATGGGTTAGAGTGAGAGATTGTGGGTAAGAATGGGCTAGAGTGAGAGACTGTGGGTAAGAATGGGTTAGAGTGAGAGACTGTGGGTAAGAATGGGTTAGAGTGAGAGACTGTGGGTAAGAATGGGTTAGAGTGGGAGACTGTGGGTAAGAATGGGTTAGAGTGAGAGACTGTGGGTAAGAATGGGTTAGAGTGAGAGACTGTGGGTAAGAATGGGTTAGAGTGAGAGACTGTGGGTAAGAATGGGTAGAGTGAGAGACTGTGGGTAAGAATGGGTTAGAGTGAGAGACTGTGGGTAAGAATGGGTTAGAGTGAGAGACTGTGGGTAAGAATGGGTTAGAGTGAGAGACTGTGGGTAAGAATGGGTTAGAGTGAGAGACTGTGGGTAAGAATGGGTTAGAGTGAGAGACTGTGAGTAAGAATGGGTTAGAGTGAGAGACTGTGGGTAAGAATGGGTTAGAGTGAGAGACTGTGGGTAAGAATGGGTTAGAGTGAGAGACTGTGGGTAAGAATGGGTTAGAGTGAGAGACTGTAGGTAAGAATGGGTTAGAGGGAGAGACTGTGGGTAAGAATGGGTTAGAGTGGGAGACTGTGGGTAAGAAAGGGTTAAAGTGGGAGACTGTGGGTAAGAATGGGTTCGAGTGGAAGACTGTGGGTAAGAATGGGTTAGAGTGGAGACTGTGGGTAAGAATGGGTTAGAGGGGGAGACAGTGGATAAGAATGGGTTAGAGTGAGAGACTGTGTGTAAGAATGGGTTAGTGTGAGAGACTGTGGGTAAGAATGGGTTAGAGTGAGAGACTGTGGGTAAAAATGGGTTAGAGTGAGAAACTGTGGGTAAGAATGTGTTAGAGTGAGAGACTGTGGGTAATAATGTGTTAGAGTGAGAGTTTGTGAGGACGAATGGTTTAGAGTGAGAGACTGTGGGTAAGAATGGGGTTAAAGTGGGAGACTGTGGGTAACAATGGGTTAGAGTGAGAGACTGTGGGTAAGAATGGGTTCGAGTGGAAGACTGTGGGTAAGAATGGGTTAGAGTGGGAGACTGTGGGTAAGAATGGGTTAGAGTGAGAGACTGTGGGTAAGAATGGGTTAGAGTGAGAGACTGTGGGTAAGAATGGGTTGGAGTGGGAGACTGTGGGTAAGAATGGGTTAGAGTGAGAGACTGTGAGTAAGAATGGGTTAGAGTGACAGACTGTGGGTAAGAATGGGTTAAAGTGGGAGACTGTGGGTAAGAATGGGTTAGAGTGAGAGACTGTGGGTAAGAATGGGTTAGAATGGGAGATTGTGTGTCAGAATGGGCTAGAGTGAGAGACTGTGGGTAAGAATGGGTTAGAGTGGGAGACTGTGGGTAAGAATGGGTTAGAGTGAGAGACTGTGGGTAAGAATGGGCTCGAGTGAGAGACTGTGGGTAAGAATGGGTTAGAGTGAGAGACTGTGGGTAAGGATGGGTTAGAGTGGGAGACTGTGGGTAAGAATGGGTTAGAGTGGGAGACTGTGGGTAAGAATGGGTTAGAGTGAGAGACTGTGGGTAAGAATGGGTTAGAGTGAGAGACTGTGGGTAAGGATGGGTTAGAGTGGGAGACTGTGGGTAAGAATGGGTTAGAGTGAGAGACTGTGGGTAAGGATGGGCTAGAGTGAGAGACTGTGGGTAAGAATGGGTTAGAGTGAGAGACTGTGGGTAAGAATGGGTTAGAGTGAGAGACTGTGGGTAAGAATGGGTTAGAGTGGGAGACTGTGGGTAAGAATGGGTTAGAGTGAGAGACTGTGGGTAAGAATGGGTTTGAGTAGGAGAGTCTGTGGATAAGAATGGGTTAGAGTGAGAGAATGTGTGCAAGAATGGGTTAGAGTGGGAGACTGTGGGTAAGAATGGGTTAGAGTGAGAGACTGTGGGTAAGAATGGGTTAGAGTGGGAGAGACTGTGGGTAAGAATGGGGTGGAGTGAGAGACTGTGGGTAAGAATGGGTTAAAGTGGGAGACTGTGGGTAAGAATGGGTTAGAGTGAGAGACTGTGGGTAAAAATGGGTTAGAGTGGGAGATTGTGTGTCAGAATGGGCTAGAGTGAGAGACTGTTGGTAAGAATGGGTTAGAGAGGGAGATTGTGGGTAAGAATGGGTTAAAGTGGGAGACTGTTGGTAAGAATGGGTTAGAGGGGGAGACAGTGGATAAGAATGTGTTAGAGTGAGAGACTATGGGTAAGAATGGGTTAGAGTGAGAGACTGTGGGTAGGAATGGGTTAGAGTGGGAGACTGTTGGTAAGAATGGGTTAGAGTGGGAGACTGTGGGTAAGAATTGGCTAGAGTGAGAGACTGTGGGTAAGAATGGGTTAGAGTGAGAGACTGTGGGTAAGAATGGGTTAGAGTGAGAGACTGTGGGTAAGAATGGGTTAGAGTGGGAGACTGTGGGTAAGAATGGGTTAGAGTGAGAGACTGTGGGGAAGAATGGGTTAGAGTGGGAGACTGTGGGTAAGAATGGGTTAGAGGTAGAGACTGTGGGTAAGAATGGGCTAGAGTGAGAGACTGTGGGTAAGAATGGGTTAGAGTGAGAGACTGTGGGTAAGAATGGGCTAGAGTGAGAGACTGTGGGTAAGAATGGGTTAGAGTGAGAGACTGTGGGTAAGAATGGGTTAGAGTGAGAGACTGTGGGTAAGAATGGGTTAGAGTGGGAGACTGTGGGTAAGAATGGGTTAGAGTGAGAGACTGTGGGTAAGAATGGGCTAGAGTGAGAGACTGTGGGTAAGAATGGGTTAGAGTGAGAGACTGTGGGTAAGGATGGGTTAGAGTGGGAGACTGTGGGTAAGAATGGGTTCGACTGAGAGACTGTGGGTAAGGATGGGCTAGAGTGAGAGACTGTGGGTAAGAATGGGTTAGAGTGAGAGACTGTGGGTAAGAATGGGTTAGAGTGAGAGACTGTGGGTAAGAATGGGTTAGAGTGGAGACTGTGGGTAAGAATGGGTTAGAGTGAGAGACTGTGGGTAAGAATTGGTTAGAGTAGGAGAGTCTGTGGATAAGAATGGTTGAGAGTGAGAGACTGTGTGCAAGAATGGGTTAGAGTGGGATACTGTGGGTAAGAATGGGTTAGAGTGAGAGACTGTGGGTAAGAATGGGTTAGAGAGGGAGAGACTGTGGGTAAGAATGTGTTAGAGTGGGAGACTGTGGGTAAGAATGGGTTAGAGTGAGAGACTGTTGATAAGAATGGGTTAGAGTGAGAGACTGTGGGTAAGAATGGGTTAGAGTGAGAGACTGTGGGTAAGAATGGGTTAGAGTGAGAGACTGTGGGTAAGAATGGGTTAGAGTGAGAGACTGTGGGTAAGAATGGGTTAGAGTGAGAGACTGTGGGTAAGAATGGGTTAGAGTGAGAGACTGTGGGTAAGAATGGGTTAGAGTGAGAGACTGTGAGTAAGAATGGGTTAGAGTGAGAGACTGTGGGTAAGAATGGGTTAGAGTGAGAGACTGTGGGTAAGAATGGGTTAGAGTGAGAGACTGTGGGTAAGAATGGGTTAGAGTGAGAGACTGTAGGTAAGAATGGGTTAGAGGGAGAGACTGTGGGTAAGAATTGGTTAGAGTGGGAGACTGTGGGTAAGAAAGGGTTAAAGTGGGAGACTGTGGGTAAGAATGGGTTCGAGTGGAAGACTGTGGGTAAGAATGGGTTAGAGTGGGAGACTGTGGGTAAGAATGGGTTAGAGGGGGAGACAGTGGATAAGAATGGGTTAGAGTGAGAGACTGTGTGTAAGAATGGGTTAGTGTGAGAGACTGTGGGTAAGAATGGGTTAGAGTGAGAGACTGTGGGTAAAAATGGGTTAGAGTGAGAAACTGTGGGTAAGAATGTGTTAGAGTGAGAGACTGTGGGTAATAATGTGTTAGAGTGAGAGTTTGTGAGGACGAATGGGTTAGAGTGAGAGACTGTGGGTAAGAATGTGTTAAAGTGGGAGACTGTGGGTAACAATGGGTTAGAGTGAGAGACTGTGGGTAAGAATGGGTTCGAGTGGAAGACTGTGGGTAAGAATGGGTTAGAGTGAGAGACTGTGGGTAAGAATGGGTTAGAGTGAGAGACTGTGGGTAAGAATGGGTTGGAGTGGGAGACTGTGGGTAAGAATGGGTTAGAGTGAGAGACTGTGAGTAAGAATGGGTTAGAGTGACAGACTGTGGGTAAGAATGGGTTAAAGTGGGAGACTGTGGGTAAGAATGGGTTAGAGTGAGAGACTGTGGGTAAGAATGGGTTAGAATGGGAGATTGTGTGTCAGAATGGGCTAGAGTGAGAGACTGTGGGTAAGAATGGGTTAGAGTGGGAGATTGTGGGTAAGAATGGGTTAAAGTGGGAGACTGTTGGTAAGAATGGGTTAGAGTGGGAGACTGTGGGTAAGAATGGGTTAGAGTGAGAGACTGTGGGTAAGAATGGGTTCAAGTGGGAGACTGTGGGTAAGAATGGGTTAGAGTGAGAGACTGTGGGTAAAAATGGGTTCGAGTGGGAGATTGTGTGTCAGAATGGGCTAGAGTGAGAGACTGTTGGTAAGAATGGGTTAGAGTGGGAGATTGTGGGTAAGAATGGGTTAAAGTGGGAGACTGTTGGTAAGAATGGGTTAGAGGGGGAGACAGTGGATAAGAATGTGTTAGAGTGAGAGACTGTGGGTAAGAATGGGTTAGAGTGAGAGACTGTGGGTAGGAATGGGTTAGAGTGGGAGACTGTGGGTAAGAATGGGTTAGAGTGGGAGACTGTGGGTAAGAATTGGTTAGAGTGAGAGACTGTGGGTAAGAATGGGTTAGAGTGAGAGACTGTGGGTAAGAATGGGTTAGAGTGAGAGACTGTGGGTAAGAATGGGTTAGAGTGGGAGGCTGTGGGTAAGAATGGGTTAGAGTGAGAGACTGTGGGGAAGAATGGGTTAGAGTGGGAGACTGTGGGTAAGAATGGGTTAGAGTGAGAGACTGTGGGTAAGAATGGGCTAGAGTGAGAGACTGTGGGTAAGAATGGGTTAGATTGAGAGACTGTGGGTAAGAATGGGCTAGAGTGAGAGACTGTGGGTAAGAATGGGTTAGAGTGAGAGACTGTGGGTAAGAATGGTTTAGAGTGAGAGACTGTGGGTAAGAATGGGTTAGAGTGGGAGACTGTGGGTAAGAATGGGTTAGAGTGAGAGACTGTGGGTAAGAATGGGCTAGAGTGAGAGACTGTGGGTAAGAATGGGTTAGAGTGAGAGACTGTGGGTAAGGATGGGTTAGAGTGGGAGACTGTGGGTAAGAATGGGTTAGAGTGAGAGACTGTGGGTAAGGATGGGCTAGAGTGAGAGACTGTGGGTAAGAATGGGTTAAAGTGCGAGACTGTGGGTAACAATGGGTTAGAGTGAGAGACTGTGGATAAGAATGGGTTCGAGTGGAAGACTGTGGGTAAGAATGGGTTAGAGTGGGAGACTGTGGGTAAGAATGGGTTAGAGTGAGAGACTGTGGGTAAGAATGGGTTAGAGTGAGAGACTGTGGGTAAGAATGGGTTGGAGTGGGAGACTGTGGGTAAGAATGGGTTAGAGTGAGAGACTGTGAGTAAGAATGGGTTAGAGTGAGAGACTGTGGGTAAGAATGGGTTAAAGTGGGCGACTGTGGGTAAGAATGGGTTAGAGTGAGAGACTGTGGGTAAGAATGGGTTAGAGTGGGAGATTGTGTGTCAGAATGGGCTAGAGTGAGAGACTGTGGGTAAGAATGGGTTAGAGTGGGAGATTGTGGGTAAGAATGGGTTAAAGTGGGAGACTGTTGGTAAGAATGGGTGAGAGGGGGAGACAGTGGATAAGAATGTGTTAGAGTGAGAGACTGTGGGTAAGAATGGGTTAGAGTGAGAGACTGTGGGTAGGAATGGGTTAGAGAGGGAGACTGTGGGTAAGAATGGGTTAGAGTGGGAGACTGTGGGTAAGAATTGGTTAGAGTGAGAGACTGTGGGTAAGAATGGGTTAGAGTGAGAGACTGTGGGTAAGAATGGGTTAGAGTGGGAGACTGTGGGTAAGAATGGGTTAGAGTGAGAGACTGTGGGTAAGAATGGGTTAGAGTGGGAGACTGTGGGTAAGAATGGGCTAGAGTGAGAGACTGTGGGTAAGAATGGGTTAGAGTGAGAGACTGTGGGTAATAATGTGTTAGAGTGAGAGTTTGTGAGGACGAATGGGTTAGAGTGAGAGACTGTGGGTAAGAATGGGTTAAAGTGGGAGACTGTGGGTAACAATGGGTTAGAGTGAGAGACTGTGGGTAAGAATGGGTTCGAGTGGAAGACTGTGGGTAAGAATGGGTTAGAGTGGGAGACTGTGGGTAAGAATGGGTTAGAGTGAGAGACTGTGGGTAAGAATGGGTTAGAGTGAGAGACTGTGGGTAAGAATGGGTTGGAGTGGGAGAGTGTGGGTAAGAATGGGTTAGAGTGAGAGACTGTGAGTAAGAATGGGTTAGAGTGACAGACTGTGGGTAAGAATGGGTTAAAGTGGGAGACTGTGGGTAAGAATGGGTTAGAGTGAGAGACTGTGGGTAAGAATGGGTTAGAATGGGAGATTGTGTGTCAGAATGGGCTAGAGTGAGAGACTGTGGGTAAGAATGGGTTAGAGTGGGAGATTGTGGGTAAGAATGGGTTAAAGTGGGAGACTGTTGGTAAGAATGGGTTAGAGTGGAAGACTGGGTAAGAATGGGTTAGAGTGAGAGACTGTGGGTAAGAATGGGTTAAAGTGGGAGACTGTGGGTAAGAATGGGTTAGAGTGAGAGACTGTGGGTAAAAATGGGTTCGAGTGGGAGATTGTGTGTCAGAATGGGCTAGAGTGAGAGACTGTTGGTAAGAATGGGTTAGAGTGGGAGATTGTGGGTAAGAATGGGTTAAAGTGGGAGACTGTTGGTAAGAATGGGTTCGAGGGGGAGACAGTGGATAAGAATGTGTTAGAGTGAGAGACTGTGGGTAAGAATGGGTTAGAGTGAGAGACTGTGGGTAGGAATGGGTTAGAGTGGGAGACTGTGGGTAAGAATGGGTTAGAGTGGGAGACTGTGGGTAAGAATTGGTTAGAGTGAGAGACTGTGGGTAAGAATGGGTTAGAGTGAGAGACTGTGGGTAAGAATGGGTTAGAGTGAGAGACTGTGGGTAAGAATGGGTTAGAGTGGGAGGCTGTGGGTAAGAATGGGTTAGAGTGAGAGACTGTGGGGAAGAATGGGTTAGAGTGGGAGACTGTGGGTAAGAATGGGTTAGAGTGAGAGACTGCGGGTAAGAATGGGCTAGAGTGAGAGACTGTGGGTAAGAATGGGTTAGAGTGAGAGACTGTGGGTAAGAATGGGCTAGAGTGAGAGACTGTGGGTAAGAATGGGTTAGAGTGAGAGACTGTGGGTAAGAATGGTTTAGAGTGAGAGACTGTGGGTAAGAATGGGTTAGAGTGGGAGACTGTGGGTAAGAATGGGTTAGAGTGAGAGACTGTGGGTAAGAATGGGCTAGAGTGAGAGACTGTGGGTAAGAATGGGTTAGAGTGAGAGACTGTGGGTAAGGATGGGTTAGAGTGGGAGACTGTGGGTAAGAATGGGTTAGAGTGAGAGACTGTGGGTAAGGATGGGCTAGAGTGAGAGACTGTGGGTAAGAATGGGTTAAAGTGCGAGACTGTGGGTAACAATGGGTTAGAGTGAGAGACTGTGGGGAAGAATGGGTTAGAGTGGGAGACTGTGGGTAAGAATGGGTTAGAGTGAGAGACTGTGTGTAAGAATGGGTTAGTGTGAGAGACTGTGGGTAAGAATGGGTTAGAGTGAGAGACTGTGGGTAAAAATGGGTTAGAGTGAGAAACTGTGGGTAAGAATGTGTTAGAGTGAGAGACTGTGGGTAATAATGTGTTAGAGTGAGAGTTTGTGAGGACGAATGGGTTAGAGTGAGAGACTGTGGGTAAGAATGGGTTAAAGTGGGAGACTGTGGGTAACAATGGGTTAGAGTGAGAGACTGTGGGTAAGAATGGGTTCGAGTGGAAGACTGTGGGTAAGAATGGGTTAGAGTGGGAGACTGTGGGTAAGAATGGGTTAGAGTGAGAGACTGTGGGTAAGAATGGGTTAGAGTGAGAGACTGTGGGTAAGAATGGGTTGGAGTGGGAGACTGTGGGTAAGAATGGGTTAGAGTGAGAGACTGTGAGTAAGA
Organism: Squalus acanthias; assembly: GCA_030390025.1. Lineage (NCBI taxonomy): Eukaryota > Metazoa > Chordata > Chondrichthyes > Squaliformes > Squalidae > Squalus > Squalus acanthias. The sequence goes on along the minus strand of JASTWF010000359.1, from coordinate 389,838 downwards.
ATGGGTTAGAGTGACAGACTGTGGGTAAGAATGGGTTAAAGTGGGAGACTGTGGGTAAGAATGGGTTAGAGTGAGAGACTGTGGGTAAGAATGGGTTAGAATGGGAGATTGTGTGTCAGAATGGGCTAGAGTGAGAGACTGTGGGTAAGAATGGGTTAGAGTGGGAGATTGTGGGTAAGAATGGGTTAAAGTGGGAGACTGTGGGTAAGAATGGGTTAGAGTGAGAGACTGTGGGTAAAAATGGGTTCGAGTGGGAGATTGTGTGTCAGAATGGGCTAGAGTGAGAGACTGTTGGTAAGAATGGGTTAGAGTGAGAGACTGTGGATAAGAATGTGTTAGAGTGAGAGACTGTGGGTAAGAATGGGTTAGAGTGAGAGACTGTGGGTAGGAATGGGTTAGAGTGGGAGACTGTGGGTAAGAATGGGTTAGAGTGGGAGACTGTGGGTAAGAATTGGTTAGAGTGAGAGACTGTGGGTAAGAATGGGTTAGAGTGAGAGACTGTGGGTAAGAATGGGTTAGAGTGAGAGACTGTGGGTAAGAATGGGTTAGAGTGGGAGGCTGTGGGTAAGAATGGGTTAGAGTGAGAGACTGTGGGGAAGAATGGGTTAGAGTGGGAGACTGTGGGTAAGAATGGGTTAGAGTGAGAGACTGTGGGTAAGAATGGGCTAGAGTGAGAGACTGTGGGTAAGAATGGGTTAGAGTGAGAGACTGTGGGTAAGAATGGGCTAGAGTGAGAGACTGTGGGTAAGAATGGGTTAGAGTGAGAGACTGTGGGTAAGAATGGTTTAGAGTGAGAGACTGTGGGTAAGAATGGGTTAGAGTGGGAGACTGTGGGTAAGAATGGGTTAGAGTGAGAGACTGTGGGTAAGAATGGGCTAGAGTGAGAGACTGTGGGTAAGAATGGGTTAGAGTGAGAGACTGTGGGTAAGGATGGGTTAGAGTGGGAGACTGTGGGTAAGAATGGGTTAGAGTGAGAGACTGTGGGTAAGGATGGGCTAGAGTGAGAGACTGTGGGTAAGAATGGGTTAAAGTGCGAGACTGTGGGTAACAATGGGTTAGAGTGAGAGACTGTGGATAAGAATGGGTTCGAGTGGAAGACTGTGGGTAAGAATGGGTTAGAGTGGGAGACTGTGGGTAAGAATGGGTTAGAGTGAGAGACTGTGGGTAAGAATGGGTTAGAGTGAGAGACTGTGGGTAAGAATGGGTTGGAGTGGGAGACTGTGGGTAAGAATGGGTTAGAGTGAGAGACTGTGAGTAAGAATGGGTTAGAGTGAGAGACTGTGGGTAAGAATGGGTTAAAGTGGGAGACTGTGGGTAAGAATGGGTTAGAGTGAGAGACTGTGGGTAAGAATGGGTTAGAGTGGGAGATTGTGTGTCAGAATGGGCTAGAGTGAGAGACTGTGGGTAAGAATGGGTTAGAGTGGGAGATTGTGGGTAAGAATGGGTTAAAGTGGGAGACTGTTGGTAAGAATGGGTGAGAGGGGGAGACAGTGGATAAGAATGTGTTAGAGTGAGAGACTGTGGGTAAGAATGGGTTAGAGTGAGAGACTGTGGGTAGGAATGGGTTAGAGAGGGAGACTGTGGGTAAGAATGGGTTAGAGTGGGAGACTGTGGGTAAGAATTGGTTAGAGTGAGAGACTGTGGGTAAGAATGGGTTAGAGTGAGAGACTGTGGGTAAGAATGGGTTAGAGTGGGAGACTGTGGGTAAGAATGGGTTAGAGTGAGAGACTGTGGGTAAGAATGGGTTAGAGTGGGAGACTGTGGGTAAGAATGGGCTAGAGTGAGAGACTGTGGGTAAGAATGGGTTAGAGTGAGAGACTGTGGGTAATAATGTGTTAGAGTGAGAGTTTGTGAGGACGAATGGGTTAGAGTGAGAGACTGTGGGTAAGAATGGGTTAAAGTGGGAGACTGTGGGTAACAATGGGTTAGAGTGAGAGACTGTGGGTAAGAATGGGTTCGAGTGGAAGACTGTGGGTAAGAATGGGTTAGAGTGGGAGACTGTGGGTAAGAATGGGTTAGAGTGAGAGACTGTGGGTAAGAATGGGTTAGAGTGAGAGACTGTGGGTAAGAATGGGTTGGAGTGGGAGACTGTGGGTAAGAATGGGTTAGAGTGAGAGACTGTGAGTAAGAATGGGTTAGAGTGACAGACTGTGGGTAAGAATGGGTTAAAGTGGGAGACTGTGGGTAAGAATGGGTTAGAGTGAGAGACTGTGGGTAAGAATGGGTTAGAATGGGAGATTGTGTGTCAGAATGGGCTAGAGTGAGAGACTGTGGGTAAGAATGGGTTAGAGTGGGAGATTGTGGGTAAGAATGGGTTAAAGTGGGAGACTGTTGGTAAGAATGGGTTAGAGTGGGAGACTGTGGGTAAGAATGGGTTAGAGTGAGAGACTGTGGGTAAGAATGGGTTAAAGTGGGAGACTGTGGGTAAGAATGGGTTAGAGTGAGAGACTGTGGGTAAAAATGGGTTCGAGTGGGAGATTGTGTGTCAGAATGGGCTAGAGTGAGAGACTGTTGGTAAGAATGGGTTAGAGTGGGAGATTGTGGGTAAGAATGGGTTAAAGTGGGAGACTGTTGGTAAGAATGGGTTAGAGGGGGAGACAGTGGATAAGAATGTGTTAGAGTGAGAGACTGTGGGTAAGAATGGGTTAGAGTGAGAGACTGTGGGTAGGAATGGGTTAGAGTGGGAGACTGTGGGTAAGAATGGGCTAGAGTGAGAGACTGTGGGTAAGAATGGGTTAGAGTGAGAGACTGTGGGTAAGAATGGGCTAGAGTGAGAGACTGTGGGTAAGAATGGGTTAGAGTGAGAGACTGTGGGTAAGAATGGTTTAGAGTGAGAGACTGTGGGTAAGAATGGGTTAGAGTGGGAGACTGTGGGTAAGAATGGGTTAGAGTGAGAGACTGTGGGTAAGAATGGGCTAGAGTGAGAGACTGTGGGTAAGAATGGGTTAGAGTGAGAGACTGTGGGTAAGGATGGGTTAGAGTGGGAGACTGTGGGTAAGAATGGGTTAGAGTGAGAGACTGTGGGTAAGGATGGGCTAGAGTGAGAGACTGTGGGTAAGAATGGGTTAAAGTGCGAGACTGTGGGTAACAATGGGTTAGAGTGAGAGACTGTGGGGAAGAATGGGTTAGAGTGGGAGACTGTGGGTAAGAATGGGTTAGAGTGAGAGACTGTGTGTAAGAATGGGTTAGTGTGAGAGACTGTGGGTGAGAATGGGTTAGAGTGAGAGACTGTGGGTAAAAATGGGTTAGAGTGAGAAACTGTGGGTAAGAATGTGTTAGAGTGAGAGACTGTGGGTAATAATGTGTTAGAGTGAGAGTTTGTGAGGACGAATGGGTTAGAGTGAGAGACTGTGGGTAAGAATGGGTTAAAGTGGGAGACTGTGGGTAACAATGGGTTAGAGTGAGAGACTGTGGGTAAGAATGGGTTCGAGTGGAAGACTGTGGGTAAGAATGGGTTAGAGTGGGAGACTGTGGGTAAGAATGGGTTAGAGTGAGAGACTGTGGGTAAGAATGGGTTAGAGTGAGAGACTGTGGGTAAGAATGGGTTGGAGTGGGAGACTGTGGGTAAGAATGGGTTAGAGTGAGAGACTGTGAGTAAGAATGGGTTAGAGTGACAGACTGTGGGTAAGAATGGGTTAAAGTGGGAGACTGTGGGTAAGAATGGGTTAGAGTGAGAGACTGTGGGTAAGAATGGGTTAGAATGGGAGATTGTGTGTCAGAATGGGCTAGAGTGAGAGACTGTGGGTAAGAATGGGTTAGAGTGGGAGATTACATAGATACATAGATACATAGAAGATAGGAGCAGGAGTAGGCCATCCGGCCCTTCGAGCCTGCTCCGCCATTTAATGAGATCATGGCTGATCCTTCAATTCAGTATCCCGTCCCCGCCTTCTCTCCGTAACCCTTAACCCCTTTTGCCTGTAGAAATATATCTAATTCCCTCTTAAATATATTTAATGAGCTGGCGTACACTGCCCTCTGTGGCAATGAGTTCCACAGGTTCACCACTCTCTGAGTGAAGAAATTCCCCCTCATTTCTGTCCTAAATGGTTTAGCCCTTATCCTTAAATTATGTCCTCTAGTTCTGTTCTCACCCGCCAAGGGAAACATTCCTTCTGCATCTAATCTGTCTAGACCTGTCAGAATTTTATACACTTCTATGAGGTCCCCTCTCAATCTTCTAAACTCCAGTGTGTACATCCCTAAACTACATAGTCTCTCCTCATAGGTCAATCCCGCCATTCCTGGTATCAGCCTGGTGAATCGCCGCTGCACCCCCTCCATGGCAAGAACATCTTTCCTCAGATGAGGCGACCAAAACTGTACACAGTACTCGAGGTGTGGTCTCACCAGTGCCCTGTACAGCTGCAGCAAGGTATCCCTGTTCCTGTATTCCAACCCTTTTGCTATGAAGGCCAGCATACCGTTTGCCTTCTTGACCGCCTGTTGCACCTGCATGCTCGCCTTCAGTGACTGGTGTACAAGAACACCCAGGTCTCTCTGTACTTCCCCCTCTCCCAATTTATTGCCATTTAAATAATAATTTGCCCTCCCGTTCCTGCACCCAAGGTGTATAACTTCGCACTTGTCCACATTATAGTGCATCTGCCATTTATCCGCCCAATCACCCAGTCTGTCCAAATCGCTCTGGAGCTTCCTGGTCTCCTCCTCTGAGCCCACCCCCCCTCCTAGTTTAGTGTCGTCTGCAAATTTGGAAATGCTGCATTCGACTCCCTGATCCAGGTCATTAATATAAATTGTGAACAGCTGGGGACCCAGGACAGATCCCTGTGGTACCCCACTTGTTACTGCCTGCCATTCAGAAAATGAGCCGTTTATTCCAACTCTCTGTTTTCTATCTGACAGCCAGTTCTCTATCCACGTCAATACTTTCCCCTTTATCCCATGAGCTTCAATTTTCCATGCTAATCTTTTATGTGGGACCTTATCGAAGGCCTTTTGGAAGTCCAGGTACACCACATCTACTGGCTCTCCCCCATCTATTTTACCAGTTACTCCCTCAAAAAATTCCAATAGATTAGTCAAGCACGATTTACCCTTTGTAAATCCATGTTGACTCTGTCCTATCCTGTCCCCATTTGCTAAGTGCTCGGCTATTTCATCCTTAATGATGGACTCCAGCATTTTGCCCACAACTGATGTAAGGCTTACAGGTCTGTAATTACCTGCTTTTTCCCTACCCCCCTTTTTGAATAGTGGGGTAACGTTAGCTACCCTCCAATCCATGGGCACTGTTCCCGAGTCTAATGAATTCTGAAAAATCATGCTTAGTGCATCCGCTATCTCTAGGGCCACCTCCTTCAGTACCCTAGGATGCATGTTATCAGGCCCTGGGGATTTGTCCGCCTTCAATCCCTTTAGCTTCCTTAACACCATATCCTTAGAGATATTGATTTGCGTCAGTTCCTCCTTTGCCAATGTCCCTATTTTTCCCGATATCCCAGGGAGGTTTTTTGTGTCTTCCTTCGTAAAGACTGACCCAAAGTATGCATTTAGTTGGTCTGCCATTTCCTTATTTCCCATTATATATTCCCCCGTATCTGACTGCAATGGACCAACTTTGGTTTTCACCAGTCTTTTCCTCTTGATATACTTATAAAAGCTTTTGGAGTTAGTTTTTATATTTTCCGCCAGCTTGCTTTCGTAAGCTATTTTGCCCTTCTTGATTAAGCCCTTTGCCCTCCTTTGCTCTATCTTAAACTGTTCCCAATCTTCCGCTCTGGCGCGTTTTTTGGCTATTTTATACGCCCTATCTTTGGATTTTATGCTGTCTCTAATTTCCCCTGTTATCCACGGTTGAGTCACCTTTTTAGATTTCCTTTTATGCCAGATTGGTATAAACAATTTTTGCAATTTTGTCATTCTATCTTTAAATGCTTGCCATTGTTTATCTACCTGCTTTTTCCCTACCCCCCTGATTGTGGGTAAGAATGGGTTAAAGTGGGAGACTGTTGGTAAGAATGGGTTAGAGTGGGAGACTGTGGGTAAGAATGGGTTAGAGTGAGAGACTGTGGGTAAGAATGGGTTAAAGTGGGAGACTGTGGGTAAGAATGGGTTAGAGTGAGAGACTGTGGGTAAAAATGGGTTCGAGTGGGAGATTGTGTGTCAGAATGGGCTAGAGTGAGAGACTGTTGGTAAGAATGGGTTAGAGTGGGAGATTGTGGGTAAGAATGGGTTAAAGTGGGAGACTGTTGGTAAGAATGGGTTAGAGGGGGAGACAGTGGATAAGAATGTGTTAGAGTGAGAGACTGTGGGTAAGAATGGGTTAGAGTGAGAGACTGTGGGTAGGAATGGGTTAGAGTGGGAGACTGTGGGTAAGAATGGGTTAGAGTGGGAGACTGTGGGTAAGAATTGGTTAGAGTGAGAGACTGTGGGTAAGAATGGGTTAGAGTGAGAGACTGTGGGTAAGAATGGGTTAGAGTGAGAGACTGTGGGTAAGAATGGGTTAGAGTGGGAGGCTGTGGGTAAGAATGGGTTAGAGTGAGAGACTGTGGGGAAGAATGGGTTAGAGTGGGAGACTGTGGGTAAGAATGGGTTAGAGTGAGAGACTGTGGGTAAGAATGGGCTAGAGTGAGAGACTGTGGGTAAGAATGGGTTAGAGTGAGAGACTGTGGGTAAGAATGGGCTAGAGTGAGAGACTGTGGGTAAGAATGGGTTAGAGTGAGAGACTGTGGGTAAGAATGGTTTAGAGTGAGAGACTGTGGGTAAGAATGGGTTAGAGTGGGAGACTGTGGGTAAGAATGGGTTAGAGTGAGAGACTGTGGGTAAGAATGGGCTAGAGTGAGAGACTGTGGGTAAGAATGGGTTAGAGTGAGAGACTGTGGGTAAGGATGGGTTAGAGTGGGAGACTGTGGGTAAGAATGGGTTAGAGTGAGAGACTGTGGGTAAGGATGGGCTAGAGTGAGAGACTGTGGGTAAGAATGGGTTAAAGTGCGAGACTGTGGGTAACAATGGGTTAGAGTGAGAGACTGTGGATAAGAATGGGTTCGAGTGGAAGACTGTGGGTAAGAATGGGTTAGAGTGGGAGACTGTGGGTAAGAATGGGTTAGAGTGAGAGACTGTGGGTAAGAATGGGTTAGAGTGAGAGACTGTGGGTAAGAATGGGTTGGAGTGGGAGACTGTGGGTAAGAATGGGTTAGAGTGAGAGACTGTGAGTAAGAATGGGTTAGAGTGAGAGACTGTGGGTAAGAATGGGTTAAAGTGGGAGACTGTGGGTAAGAATGGGTTAGAGTGAGAGACTGTGGGTAAGAATGGGTTAGAGTGGGAGATTGTGTGTCAGAATGGGCTAGAGTGAGAGACTGTGGGTAAGAATGGGTTAGAGTGGGAGATTGTGGGTAAGAATGGGTTAAAGTGGGAGACTGTTGGTAAGAATGGGTGAGAGGGGGAGACAGTGGATAAGAATGTGTTAGAGTGAGAGACTGTGGGTAAGAATGGGTTAGAGTGAGAGACTGTGGGTAGGAATGGGTTAGAGAGGGAGACTGTGGGTAAGAATGGGTTAGAGTGGGAGACTGTGGGTAAGAATTGGTTAGAGTGAGAGACTGTGGGTAAGAATGGGTTAGAGTGAGAGACTGTGGGTAAGAATGGGTTAGAGTGGGAGACTGTGGGTAAGAATGGGTTAGAGTGAGAGACTGTGGGTAAGAATGGGTTAGAGTGGGAGACTGTGGGTAAGAATGGGCTAGAGTGAGAGACTGTGGGTAATAATGTGTTAGAGTGAGAGTTTGTGAGGACGAATGGGTTAGAGTGAGAGACTGTGGGTAAGAATGGGTTAAAGTGGGAGACTGTGGGTAACAATGGGTTAGAGTGAGAGACTGTGGGTAAGAATGGGTTCGAGTGGAAGACTGTGGGTAAGAATGGGTTAGAGTGGGAGACTGTGGGTAAGAATGGGTTAGAGTGAGAGACTGTGGGTAAGAATGGGTTAGAGTGAGAGACTGTGGGTAAGAATGGGTTGGAGTGGGAGACTGTGGGTAAGAATGGGTTAGAGTGAGAGACTGTGAGTAAGAATGGGTTAGAGTGACAGACTGTGGGTAAGAATGGGTTAAAGTGGGAGACTGTGGGTAAGAATGGGTTAGAGTGAGAGACTGTGGGTAAGAATGGGTTAGAATGGGAGATTGTGTGTCAGAATGGGCTAGAGTGAGAGACTGTGGGTAAGAATGGGTTAGAGTGGGAGATTGTGGGTAAGAATGGGTTAAAGTGGGAGACTGTTGGTAAGAATGGATTAGAGTGGGAGACTGTGGGTAAGAATGGGTTAGAGTGAGAGACTGTGGGTAAGAATGGGTTAAAGTGGGAGACTGTGGGTAAGAATGGGTTAGAGTGAGAGACTGTGGGTAAAAATGGGTTCGAGTGGGAGATTGTGTGTCAGAATGGGCTAGAGTGAGAGACTGTTGGTAAGAATGGGTTAGAGTGGGAGATTGTGGGTAAGAATGGGTTAAAGTGGGAGACTGTTGGTAAGAATGGGTTAGAGGGGGAGACAGTGGATAAGAATGTGTTAGAGTGAGAGACTGTGGGTAAGAATGGGTTAGAGTGAGAGACTGTGGGTAGGAATGGGTTAGAGTGGGAGACTGTGGGTAAGAATGGGTTAGAGTGGGAGACTGTGGGTAAGAATTGGTTAGAGTGAGAGACTGTGGGTAAGAATGGGTTAGAGTGAGAGACTGTGGGTAAGAATGGGTTAGAGTGAGAGACTGTGGGTAAGAATGGGTTAGAGTGGGAGGCTGTGGGTAAGAATGGGTTAGAGTGAGAGACTGTGGGGAAGAATGTGTTAGAGTGGGAGACTGTGGGTAAGAATGGGTTAGAGTGAGAGACTGTGGGTAAGAATGGGCTAGAGTGAGAGACTGTGGGTAAGAATGGGTTAGAGTGAGAGACTGTGGGTAAGAATGGGCTAGAGTGAGAGACTGTGGGTAAGAATGGGTTAGAGTGAGAGACTGTGGGTAAGAATGGTTTAGAGTGAGAGACTGTGGGTAAGAATGGGTTAGAGTGGGAGACTGTGGGTAAGAATGGGTTAGAGTGAGAGACTGTGGGTAAGAATGGGCTAGAGTGAGAGACTGTGGGTAAGAATGGGTTAGAGTGGGAGACTGTGGGTAAGGATGGGTTAGAGTGGGAGACTGTGGGTAAGAATGGGTTAGAGTGAGAGACTGTGGGTAAGGATGGGCTAGAGTGAGAGACTGTGGGTAAGAATGGGTTAAAGTGCGAGACTGTGGGTAACAATGGGTTAGAGTGAGAGACTGTGGGTAAGAATGGGTTCGAGTGGAAGACTGTGGGTAAGAATGGGTTAGAGTGGGAGACTGTGGGTAAGAATGGGTTAGAGTGAGAGACTGTGGGTAAGAATGGGTTAGAGTGAGAGACTGTGGGTAAGAATGGGTTGGAGTGGGAGACTGTGGGTAAGAATGGGTTAGAGTGAGAGACTGTGAGTAAGAATGGGTTAGAGTGAGAGACTGTGGGTAAGAATGGGTTAAAGTGGGAGACTGTGGGTAAGAATGGGTTAGAGTGAGAGACTGTGGGTAAGAATGGGTTAGAGTGGGAGATTGTGTGTCAGAATGGGCTAGAGTGAGAGACTGTGGGTAAGAATGGGTTAGAGTGGGAGATTGTGGGTAAGAATGGGTTAAAGTGGGAGACTGTTGGTAAGAATGGGTGAGAGAGGGAGACAGTGGATAAGAATGTGTTAGAGTGAGAGACTGTGGGTAAGAATGGGTTAGAGTGAGAGACTGTGGGTAGGAATGGGTTAGAGAGGGAGACTGTGGGTAAGAATGGGTTAGAGTGGGAGACTGTGGGTAAGAATTGGTTAGAGTGAGAGACTGTGGGTAAGAATGGGTTAGAGTGAGAGACTGTGGGTAAGAATGGGTTAGAGTGGGAGACTGTGGGTAAGAATGGGTTAGAGTGAGAGACTGTGGGTAAGAATGGGTTAGAGTGGGAGACTGTGGGTAAGAATGGGCTAGAGTGAGAGACTGTGGGTAAGAATGGGTTAGAGTGAGAGACTGTGGGTAAGAATGGGTTAGAGTGAGAGACTGTGGGTAAGAATGGGTTAGAGTGGGAGTCTGTGGGTAAGAATGGGTTAGAGTGAGAGACTGTGGGTAAGAATGGGCTCGAGTGAGAGACTGTGGGTAAGAATGGGTTAGAGTGAGAGACTGTGGGTAAGGATGGGTTTGAGTGGGAGACTGTGGGTAAGAATGGGTTAGAGTGGGAGACTGTGGGTAAGAATGGGTTAGAGTGAGAGACTGTGGGTAAGGATGGGTTAGAGTGGGAGACTGTGGGTAAGAATGGGTTAGAGTGAGAGACTGTGTGCAAGAATGGGTTAGAGTGGGAGACTGTGGGTAAGAATGGGTTAGAGTGAGAGACTGTGGGTAAGAATGGGTTAGAGTGGGAGAGACTGTGGGTAAGAATGGGGTGGAGTGAGAGACTGTGGGTAAGATTGGGTTAAAGTGGGAGACTGTGGGTAAGAATGGGTTAGAGTGAGAGACTGTGGGTAAAAATGGGTTAGAGTGGGAGATTGTGTGTCAGAATGGGCTAGAGTGAGAGACTGTTGGTAAGAATGGGTTAGAGTGGGAGATTGTGGGTAAGAATGGGTTAAAGTGGGAGACTGTTGGTAAGAATGGGTTAGAGGGGGAGACAGTGGATAAGAATGTGTTAGAGTGAGAGACTGTGGGTAAGAATGGGTTAGAGTGAGAGACTGTGGGTAGGAATGGGTTAGAGTGGGAGACTGTGGGTAAGAGTGGGTTAGAGTGGGAGACTGTGGGTAAGAATTGGTTAGAGTGAGAGACTGTGGGTAAGAATGTGTTAGAGTGAGAGACTGTGGGTAAGAATGGGTTAGAGTGAGAGACTGTGGGTAAGAATGGGTTAGAGTGGGAGACTGTGGGTAAGAATGGGTTAGAGTGAGAGACTGTGGGGAAGAATGGGTTAGAGTGGGAGACTGTGGGTAAGAATGGGTTAGAGTGAGAGACTGTGGGTTAGAATGGGCTAGAGTGAGAGACTGTGGGTAAGAATGGGTTAGAGTGAGAGACTGTGGGTAAGAATGGGCTAGAGTGAGAGACTGTGGGTAAGAATGGGTTAGAGTGAGAGACTGTGGGTAAGAATGGGTTAGAGTGAGAGACTGTGGGTAAGAATGGGTTAGAGTGGGAGACTGTGGGTAAGAATGGGTTAGAGTGAGAGACTGTGGGTAAGAATGGGCTAGAGTGAGAGACTGTGGGTAAGAATGGGTTAGAGTGAGAGACTGTGGGTAAGGATGGGTTAGAGTGGGAGACTGTGGGTAAGAATGGGTTAGAGTGAGAGACTGTGGGTAAGGATGGGCTAGAGTGAGAGACTGTGGGTAAGAATGGGTTAGAGTGAGAGACTGTGGGTAAGAATGGGTTAGAGTGAGAGACTGTGGGTAAGAATGGGTTAGAGTGGGAGACTGTGGGTAAGAATGGGTTAGAGTGAGAGACTGTGGGTAAGAATTGGTTAGAGTAGGAGAGTCTGTGGATAAGAATGGGTTAGAGTGAGAGACTGTGTGCAAGAATGGGTTAGAGTGGGATACTGTGGGTAAGAATGGGTTAGAGTGAGAGACTGTGGGTAAGAATGGGTTAGAGAGGGAGAGACTGTGGGTAAGAATGGGGTGGAGTGAGAGACTGTGGGTAAGAATGTGTTAGAGTGGGAGACTGTGGGTAAGAATGGGTTAGAGTGAGAGACTGTTGATAAGAATGGGTTAGAGTGAGAGACTGTGGGTAAGAATGGGTTAGAGTGAGAGACTGTGGGTAAGAATGGGTTAGAGTGAGAGACTGTGGGTAAGAATGGGTTAGAGTTTGAGACTGTGGGTAAGAATGGGTTCGAGTGAGAGACTGTGGGTAAGAATGGGTTAGAGTGAGAGACTGTGGGTAAGAATGGGTTAGAGTGAGAGACTGTGGGTAAGAATGGGTTAGAGTGGGAGACTGTTGGTAAGAATTGGTTAGAGTGAGAGACTGTGGGTAAGAATGGGTTAGAGTGGGAGACTGTGGGTAAGAATGGGTTCGAGTGAGAGACTGTGGGTAAGAATGGGTTAGAGTGAGAGACTGTGGGTAAGAATGGGTTAGAGTGAGAGACTGTGGGTAAGAATGGGTTAGAGTGGGAGACTGTGGGTAAGAATGGGTTAGAGTGAGAGACTGTGGGTAAGAATGGGTTAGAGTGAGAGACTGTGGGTAAGAATGGGTTAGAGTGAGAGACTGTGTGTAAGAATGGGTTAGAGTGAGAGACTGTGGGTAAGAATGGGTTAGAGTGAGAGACTGTGTGTAAGAATGGGTTAGAGTGAGAGACTGAGTGTAAGAATGGGTTAGAGTGAGAGACCGTGGGTAAGAATGGGTTAGAGTGAGAGACTGTGTGTAAGAATGGGTTAGAGTGAGAGACTGTGGGTAAGAATGGTTTAGAGTGAGAGACAGTGGGTAAGAATTGGTTAGAGTGAGAGACTGTGGGTTAGAATGGGTTAGAGTGACAGACTGTGGGTAAGAATGGGTTAGAGTGGGAGACTGTGGGTAAGAATGGGTTAGAGTGGGAGACTGTGGGTAAGAATGGGTTCGAGTGAGAGACTGTGGGTAAGAATGGGTTAGAGTGGGAGACTGTGGGTAAGAATGGGTTAGAGTGAGAGACTGTGGGTAAGAATGTGTTAGAGTGGGAGACTGTGGGTAAGAATGGGTTAGAGTGAGAGACTGTTGATAAGAATGGGTTAGAGTGAGAGACTGTGGGTAAGAATGGGTTAGAGTGAGAGACTGTGGGTAAGAATGGGTTAGAGTGAGAGACTGTGGGTAAGAATGGGTTAGAGTTTGAGACTGTGGGTAAGAATGGGTTCGAGTGAGAGACTGTGGGTAAGAATGGGTTAGAGTGAGAGACTGTGGGTAAGAATGGGTTAGAGTGAGAGACTGTGGGTAAGAATGGGTTAGAGTGGGAGACTGTTGGTAAGAATTGGTTAGAGTGAGAGACTGTGGGTAAGAATGGGTTAGAGTGGGAGACTGTGGGTAAGAATGGGTTCGAGTGAGAGACTGTGGGTAAGAATGGGTTAGAGTGAGAGACTGTGGGTAAGAATGGGTTAGAGTGAGAGACTGTGGGTAAGAATGGGTTAGAGTGGGAGACTGTGGGTAAGAATGGGTTAGAGTGAGAGACTGTGGGTAAGAATGGGTTAGAGTGAGAGACTGTGGGTAAGAATGGGTTAGAGTGAGAGACTGTGTGTAAGAATGGGTTAGAGTGAGAGACTGTGGGTAAGAATGGGTTAGAGTGAGAGACTGTGTGTAAGAATGGGTTAGAGTGAGAGACTGAGTGTAAGAATGGGTTAGAGTGAGAGACCGTGGGTAAGAATGGGTTAGAGTGAGAGACTGTGTGTAAGAATGGGTTAGAGTGAGAGACTGTGGGTAAGAATGGTTTAGAGTGAGAGACAGTGGGTAAGAATTGGTTAGAGTGAGAGACTGTGGGTTAGAATGGGTTAGAGTGACAGACTGTGGGTAAGAATGGGTTAGAGTGGGAGACTGTGGGTAAGAATGGGTTAGAGTGGGAGACTGTGGGTAAGAATGGGTTCGAGTGAGAGACTGTGGGTAAGAATGGGTTAGAGTGGGAGACTGTGGGTAAGAATGGGTTAGAGTGAGAGACTGTGGGTAAGAATGGGTTAGAGTGGGAGAGACTGTGGTTAAGAATGGGTTAGAGTGAGAGGCTGTGGGTAAGAATGAGTTAGAGTGAGAGACTGTGGGTAAGAATTGGTTAGAGTGAGAGACTGTGGGTAAGAATGGGTTAGGTTGAGAGACTGTGGGTAAGAATGGGTTAGAGTGAGAGACTGTGGGTAAGAATGGGCTAGAGTGAGAGACTGTGGGTAAGAATGGGTTAGAGTGAGAGACTGTGGGTAAGAATTGGTTAGAGTGAGAGACTGTGGGTAAGAATGGGTTAGAGTGAGAGACTGTGGGTAAGAATGGGTTAGAGTGAGAGACTGTGGGTAAGAATGGGTTAGAGTGAGAGACTGTGGGTAAGAATGGGTTAGAGTGAGAGACTGTGGGTAAGAATTGGTTAGAGTGAGAGACTGTGGGTAAGAATGGGTTAGAGTGGGAGACTGTGGGTAAGAATGGGTTTGAGTGGGAGACTGTGGGTAAGAATGGGTTCGAGTGAGAGACTGTGGGTAAGAATGGGTTAGAGTGGGAGACTGTGGGTAAGAATGGGTTAGAGTGAGAGACTGTGGGTTAGTATGGGTTAGAGTGGGAGAGGCTGTGGGTAAGAATGGGTTAGAGTGAGAGACTGTGGGTAAGAATGGGTTAGAGTGGGAGACTGTGGGTAAGAATGGGTTAGAGTGAGAGACTGTGGGTAAGAATGAGTTAGAGTGAGAGACTGTGGGTAAGAATGGTTTTGAGTGGGAGACTGTGGTTGAGAATGGGTTAGAGTGAGAGACTGTGGGTAAGAATGGGTTAGAGTGGGAGACTGTGGGTAAGAATGGGTTAGAGTGAGAGACAGTGGGTAAGAATGAGTTCGAGTGGGAGACTGTGGGTAAGAATGGTTTTGAGTGGGAGACTGTGGTTGAGAATGGGTTAGAGTGGGAGACTGTGGGTAAGAATGGGTTAGAGTGAGAGACTGTGGGTAAGAATTGGTTATAGTGAGAGACTGGGTAAGAATGGGTTAGAGTGATAAACTGTGGGTAAGAATGGGTTAGAGTGGGAGACTGTGGGTAAGAATGGGTTAGAGTGGGAGATCGTGGGTAAGAATGGGTTAGAGTGAGAGACTGTGGGTAGGAATGCGTTAGAGTGAGAGACTGTGGGTAATAATGAGTTAGAGTGAGAGGCTGTGGGTAAGAATGGGTTAGTGTGGGAGACTGTGGGTAAGAGTGGGTTAGAGTGAGAGACTGTGGGTAAGAATGGGTTAGAGTGAGAGACTGTGGGTAAGAATTGGTTTGAGTGAGAGACTGTGGGTAAGAATGGGTTAGAGTGAGAGACTGTGTGTAAGAATGGGTTAGAGTGAGAGACTGTGGGTAAGAATGGGTTAGAGTGAGAGACTGTGGGTAAGAATGGGTTAGAGTGAGAGACTGTGGGTAAGAATGGGTTAGAGTGAGAGACTGTGGGTAAGAATGGTTTAGAGTGAGAGACTGTGTGTAAGAATTGGTTGGAGTGAGAGACTGTGGGTAAGAATGGGTTAGAGTAGGAGACTGTGGGTAAGAATGGGTCAGAGTGGGAGACTGTGGGTAAGAATGGGTTCGAGTGAGAGACTGTGGGTAAGAATGGGTTAGAGTGGGAGACTGTGGGTAAGAATGGGTTCGAGTGAGAGACTGTGGGTAAGAATGGGTTAGAGTGAGAGACTGTGGGTAAGAATGGGTTAAAGTGGGAGACTGTGGGTAAGAATGCGTTAGAGTGAGAGACTGTGGGTAAGAATGGGTTAGAGTGAGAGACTGTGGGTAAGAATGCGTTAGAGTGGGAGATTGTGGGTAAGAATGGGTTAGAGTGGGAGACCTTGGGTAAGAATGGGTTAGAGTGGGAGACTGTGGGTAAGAATAGGTTCGAGTGAGAGACTGTGGGTAAGAATGGGTTAGAGTGAGAGACTGTGGGTAAGAATGGGTTAGAGTGGGAGACTGTGGGTAAGAATGCGTTTGACTGGTAGACTGTGGGTGAGAATGGGTTTGAGTGAGAGACTGTGGGTACGAATGGGTTAGAGTGAGAGACTGTGAGTAAGAATGGGTTCGAGTGGGAGACTGTGGGTAAGAATGGGTTCGAGTGGGAGACTGTGGGTAAGAATGGGTTAGAGTGAGAGACTGTGGGTAAGAATGGGTTAGAGTGAGAGACTGTGGGTAAGAATGGGTTGGAGTGGGAGACTGTGGGTAAGAATGGGTTCGAGTGAGGGACTGTGGGTCTCAGAATCTCTGGGGTACAGCGATATTATAATTGTGTTGGTGATGATTTCCACTGTCGCTATTTTCAGTTAAATTGGAAACCCGTTATTTCAGTTTCCTGTTTCCCTGGAAATACTGGACAGAGAATCTTCACCCAGAGATTTACACTGACGCTCTACACAGGAATTTCACCTAGTGTGGCCAATCTTTATTTCAACATTGTTCCATTGAAATTGTTTCGGCCCTGCAGCTAAAGGTTTAATTATCCTGACGAAACCCACTGGACCTGTTGAGAGTTGAAACAGTCTCTTGCTCTGTTTGTGCTCCCAGCAAATTTCCACCCCTGCCCCCCATCCCCCATTCTCCTCACTGCACTTCTCCCTTTTCCCAGGATTGGACTGTGTGGAACACGTTCCTTTCTCTGCTTCGTCACATTGACATGGGAACAGCTGCAGGCGATGGGGAATAGTCCTGCTCCTGCACCGTGTGGTCACCGGAGAGAAACAGGTTTAGCTAACCTCATTGTGCCGACGTATTGTAGCTGCTGTTTTTCTCTGGGAGAGCGAGGGGCTGTTTAAAGGACTCTCTGCTGGCTGAGAATTACACATCACATGCTGGGTTACTATACTTGCTCTGTTCAAGCCTTTAATCTGCACTGAAAGAATAATGTAATATAAACCAGATGTAATAGAGCTGTCTGTGTGTTATGGAGTTAATAAACAACACATTACCATGGTAACCATGAAAGTTATGATGCATGATTTGGCTGTGTGTGATATGGGTGGCAGCACTAGGAAGTCTTGTAATTAGAATTTGCTCTCGGCCCTCACATAACATCTGTGTCTCTAGTGAAGGGAAACAGCGAAGAGAAAGCTGCTCACTGAGCAGTGTTCAGGGCCTCCCCTGTAGGATCTGCTGGGGAAGCCAGTATGTAACTGAAGGCAGACCAGAACGTCCCATGTTTGTGTTGACTTCGCTGATCTCAACTTGGGCAGCAGCTGAGGACCTGTGTTTGGCCTTCAGTGTTGGGGAGCTGGGGAGGGGGGAAAGGTCGCAGGGCTCCCCATCCAGTGCTGATCACTACCTAGTAATCCCTTTGGAGAGTGTATGTGTGTGAATATCACGTATGCAAATAACTGGGCTCAGCTAAGATAGCCCTCAAGTTGAATAGCTCGCTGAAACACGGGCCTGGATTTTCCTGAGACGCTCAGTAAACTGGTGGGGTGGGCCTTCTGCCTGCCATGAGATCCCACCAGTACCTGATCGCACTTTCCTTTCAGGATCTCAGGTCCTCAGTCTTTAAACTATCTATGATACGGGAGCATAGATGTCATGTGCAAGCAACGGACACAGTCTGCCCTCATGTGGTGCAGATGTAGAAATGTTGGATGAGTCGACAACCCGCATCTGCAATACAATGTCAAATAAATGGTTCTTTGTTGTGGGAGGTACAGCAGGAGGGTGTGGAACACCCTGGTGACTGTTGGTCCAAAAAATCAAGGTCTTTCACCATCACCAAGGTCTTTCATCCTCACCAAGGGCGTTCCATCCTCACCAAGGTCTTTCATCCTCACCAAGGTCTTTCATCCTCACCAAGGTCTTTCATCCTCACCAAGGTCTTTCATCCTCACCAAGGTCTTTCATCCTCACCAAGGTCTTTCACCCTCACCAAGGTCTTTCATCCTCACCAAGGTCTTTCATCCTCACCAAGGTCTTTCATCCTCACCAAGGTGTTTCACCCTCACCAAGGTCTTTCACCCTCATCAAGGTCTTTCACCCTCACCAAGGTCTTTCATCCTCACCAAGGTCTTTCACCCTCACCAAGGTCTTTCATCCTCATCAAGGTCTTTCACCCTCACCAAGGTCTTTCATCCTCACCAAGGTCTTTCACCCTCACCAAGGTCTTTCAAAGGTCTTTCATCCTCACCAAGGTGTTTCACCCTCACCAAGGTCTTTCACCCTCACCAAGGTCTTTCATAGAAACATAGAAACATAGAATCTAGGAGCAGGAGTAGGCCATTCGGCCCGTCGAGCCTGCTCCGCCATTCAATACGATCATGGCTGATCATCCAAATCCAGTACCCTGTCCCTGCTTTAATCCCCACAGTACACATATCCCACCCTACCCCCGTAACCCCACGTATTTAATTCCCCCTAACATATCCCATCCTATCCCCATAACCCCACATATTTAATCCCCCCTAACACTAAGGGTCAATTTATCATAGCCAAATCAACCTAACCCACACATTTTTGGACTGTGGGAGGAAACCGGAGCACCCGGAGGAAACCCACGCAGACACGGGGAGAATGTGCAAACTCCACACAGACAGTCACCCGAGGTCAGATTCGAACCCGGGTCTCTGGCGCTGTGAGGCACCAGTGCTAACCACTATGCCACCGTGTGGTCTTTCATCCTCACCAAGGTGTTTCACCCTCACCAAGGTCTTTCATCCTCACCAAGGTCTTTCCATCCTCACCAAGGTCTTTCATCCTCACCAAGGCCTTTCCATCCTCACCAAGGTCTTTCCATCCTCACCAAGGCCTTTCCATCCTCACCAAGGTCTTTCCATCCTCACCAAGGTCTTTCGTCCTCACCAAGGTCTTTCACCCTCACCACGGTCTTTCACCCTCACCACGGTCTTTCACCCTCACCACGGTCTTTCACCCTCACCAAGGGCGTTCCATCCATACCATTGACCTCTGGCCTCAGCCTTTGATTGCCCCTAATTAATATCCATGTGTTTAGTTTACTTCATGCCTCACACAAATGTGGCAGCATTGTGGTAAAAATAAAATAGATTTCTCTCACCTCCCTGCGAGGTAGTTAACTGGCAGTTAAGAGGATTATCCCCATTTTTCCAGCAGAGGAGCGGGCTTCCTGACGTCGGGAAATCCCACCAGGGTCAGTGAGGCGAGCAGTGGGTCTGCGGGGGTCTGCGGGGTCCAAACGTGCGCTGTGGAGGTGAGTGATGGGTGCAAGTGTGGAGAGGTAAGTATGTGAGGTGAGTGAAAAGTGTTAGGAAAAAGTTTCCTTACCTTTGTTTCTTCCTGCAGGCTTCAATCGTTGGGGATCCGGAGGCTCCAGCTTCTCCACGGCAGAGATGACAGAATGGCTGCTGCATTTTCCGATGCAACAACCATCTGATTTCTGCTCAGGAAATAGGTTTGGTGAGTGTTGAGTACAAGAACTCACCAAACAACAGAGAATGTCAGTGTTTGACAGCTTCTCAAAGCTGTCAAACACTGACAATTCATCTGTCAAAAATTTTTGACAGATGAAACGTCATACGCTGACGTTCTCTGTCACCGGCTTTCCCTTAATTGACCTGCTAAGCCCGCTGGGCGTGGGTTGGCCACAAGTCGATGGAGGCGGGACTAAAACCCGACAAGCAGCAGTCCCGCCTCCAACGCGCCCCCCATTGGCAAAATCACTCCCGTTGACTCTGTTTCTCTCTCCTTGATGCTGCCTGACCTGCTGAGTGTTTCCAGCACATTCTGTTGTTATTTCAGGATAGACCTAGTCTGTATGGCTCAGTGGCTAATCTTAATACTTCGTATTGTGTTGCCGTAACTGAAATTGCATTGTGCAATATTAGCAACAACACGGCCTTCGGCTGCCAAGGCCCTAAGCTCGAGAATTCCCTCCCTAAACCTCTCCGCATCTCCACCTCTCTCTCCTCCTTTACAACCCTCCGGAAAACCCACCTTCTTGACCAAGCTTATTGTCACCCCTCCGAATATCTTTCTTTTGCTCGGGATCTATTATTTGTTCGTTAGGCTCCTATGGAGCACCTTGGGACTGTTTAAATTCAAGTAGTTGTTGGTGTTATTCATATGAAAATCCTTTGTCAGCAGTTAATGAGGCAGTAACACCTTCATTGAAAGTGCACAGAGGAATTTCAGATGAGTGTGTTACAGCATTTGTTACGAATATAGCACAATTTCAGCCCGTAATAATTTTGCTGAAATTACCCATATTCTCCAGCATTGAATCTTCTGTAAGATATGCATTACATTTAAACGTGATGCACATTTCCTGTGTTTGCTTGATTTGTGTGTGTCTTTTATAAATTCTACCGGAATTAAACTCTGAGATATTTCAGTTGATTTCGTGAATTTGCATCCCCAGTGAGGAGTCCGAAATCCCAGTGCCGAATATCACGAAACTGTGGGCGCACTGCCCATGATTTCCTGTCCATTTTGGTAAATCATGGCCTGTGAGCTTTGCTATTTCCCAATCGACAAGGTCAGAAAGCACAGCTTGCTGCCAAAAGTGCCTTTACATAAAATCAGCCCGATCGAGTCACTGAAAGGAGCGTTTAATACTGGCTCACACACACTGGAACATGACCCCAGCGGGGGGGCAGTCGGGAGAAGAGGGGGGAAAGTTATTCTGTACAAAAGCAGCAGGGAAGGAGCAGAGGACATGGGTTGAAGAAGCCATCAGGTTCGTGCTCAGAGTGACTGACTGCTGGGACAGACTGCCACCTAGTGCAGTAAATATTGACTGAATTCCAAAACTCAGAGGGAACTGATCAACTCCTGATAAAAAGCATGTTCAGAGATATGGGACTGGGAGAAAAAAATCGGACAGGGTTCTGAAACAAAAGCTGGATCCAGAGTAAGCCAGAAGGCTGAATGTTGTTACCGCATGTACACCAAATATAACAGGGGATACCGTATTATGTATCTTACAAAACCTCAAAGGACAAGGGCAGCAGGCGCTTGGGAACACCACCCACTTCAGGTTCCACTCCAAGTCACACACCATACTGACTGAGAAGTATATCGCCATTCCCTCAACGTCGCTGGGTCAAAATCCTGGAACTCCCTCCCTAACAGCATTGTGGGAGTAGCTTCACCGAATGGACTGCAGCGGTACAAGAAGGTGGCTCACCACCACCTTCTCAAGTGCAATTAGTGATGGGGAATAAACACTGGCCTTGCCAGCGACGCCCACATCCCATGAACGAATAAGAAAACAATGTTTATAAATACAGGAGACACGGTGTCGTGTTTATAAATACAGGAGACACGGTGTCATGTTTATAAATACAGGAGACACGGTGTCGTGTTTATAAATACAGGAGACACGGTGTCGTGTTTATAAATACAGGAGACACGGTGTCGTGTTTATAAATACAGGGGACACGGTATCGTGTTTATAAATACAGGAGACACGGTGTCGTGTTTATCAATACAGGAGACACGGTATCGTGTTTATAAATACAGGAGACACGGTATCGTGTTTATAAATACAGGGGACACGGTATCGTGTTTATAAATACAGGAGACACAGTGTTGTGTTTATAAATACAGGGGACACGGTGTCGTGTTTATAAATACAGGAGACACGGTGTCGTGTTTATAAATACAGGAGACACGGTGTCATGTTTATAAATACAGGAGACACGGTGCCGTGTTTATAAATACAGGGGACACGGTGTCGTGTTTATAAATACAGGAGACACGGTATCGTGTTGATAAATACAGGAGACACGATATCATGTTTATAAATACAGCAGACACGGTATCGTGTTTATAAATACAGGAGACACGATATCGTGTTTATAAATACAGCAGACACGGTGTCGTGTTTATAATACAGGAGACACGGTGTCGTGTTTATAAATACAGGGGACACGGTGTCGTGTTTATAAATACAGGAGACACGGTATCGTGTTTATAAATACAGGGGACACGGTGTCGTGTTTATAAATACAGGGGACACGGTGTCGTGTTTATAAATACAGGAGACACGGTGTCGTGTTTATAAATACAGGGGACACGGTGTCGTGTTTATAAATACAGGAGACACGGTATCGTGTTTATAAATACAGGGGACACGGTGTCGTGTTTATAAATACAGGGGACACGGTATCGTGTTTATAAATACAGGAGACACGGTGTCGTGTTTATCAATACAGGAGACACGGTATCGTGTTTATAAATACAGGGGACACGGTGTCGTGTTTATAAATACAGGAGACACGGTATCGTGTTTATAAATACAGGGGACACGGTGTCGTGTTTATAAATACAGGGGACACGGTGTCGTGTTTATAAATACAGGGGACACGGTATCGTGTTTATAAATACAGGAGACACGATATCGTGTTTATAAATACAGGGGACACGGTATCGTGGTTATAAATACAGGGGACACGGTATCGTGTTTATAAATACAGGGGACACGGTATCGTGTTTATAAATACAGGAGACACGGTGTCGTGTTTATAAATACAGGAGACACGGTGTCGTGTTTATAAATACAGGAGACACGATATCGTGTTTATAAATACAGGAGACACGGTGTCGTGTTTATAAATACAGGAGACACGGTGTCGTGTTTATAAATACAGGAGACACGATATCGTGTTTATAAATACAGGAGACACGGTGTCGTGTTTATAAATACAGGAGACACGATATCGTGTTTATAAATACAGGAGACACGGTATCGTGTTTATAAATACAGGGGACACAGTGTCGTGTTTATAAATACAGGAGACACGGTATCGTGTTTATAAATACAGGAGACACGGTATCGTGTTTATAAATACAGGAGACACAGTGTCGTGTTTATCAATACAGGAGACACGGTATCGTGTTTATAAATACAGGAGACACGGTGTCGTGTTTATAAATACAGGGGACACGGTGTCGTGTTTATAAATATAGGAGACACGGTGTCGTGTTTATAAATACAGGACACACAGTGTCGTGTTTATCAATACAGGAGACACGGTATCGTGTTTATAAATACAGGAGACACGGTGTCGTGTTTATAAATACAGGAGACACAGTGTCGTGTTTATAAATACAGGAGACACGGTGTCGTGTTTATAAATATAGGAGACACGGTGTCGTGTTTATAAATACAGGAGACACGGTGTCGTGTTTATAAATACAGGAGACACAGTGTCGTGTTTATCAATACAGGAGACACGGTATCGTGTTTATAAATACAGGAGACACGGTGTCGTGTTTATAAATACAGGGGACACGGTGTCGTGTTTATAAATACAGGGGACACGGTGTCGTGTTTATAAATACAGGGGATACGGTGTCGTGTTTATAAATATAGGAGACACGGTGTCGTGTTTATAAATACAGGACACACAGTGTCGTGTTTATCAATACAGGAGACACGGTATCGTGTTTATAAATACAGGAGACACGGTGTCGTGTTTATAAATACAGGAGACACAGTGTCGTGTTTATAAATACAGGAGACACGGTGTCGTGTTTATAAATACAGGAGACACAGTGTCGTGTTTATCAATACAGGGGACACGGTATCGTGTTTATAAATACAGGAGACACGGTGTCGTGTTTATAAATACAGGAGACACAGTGTCGTGTTTATCAATACAGGAGACACGGTATCGTGTTTATAAATACAGGAGACACGGTGTCGTGTTTATAAATACAGGGGACACGGTGTCGTGTTTATAAATACAGGGGACACGGTGTCGTGTTTATAAATACAGGGGACACGGTGTCGTGTTTATAAATACAGGGGACACGGTGTCGTGTTTATAAAGGCAGGAGACACGGTGTCGTGTTTATAAATACAGGAGACACGGTATCGTGTTTATAAATACATGGGACACGGTGTCGTGTTTATAAATACAGGAGACACGGTGTCGTGTTTATAAATACAGGGGACACGGTGTCGTGTTTATAAATACAGGAGACACGGTGTCGTGTTTATAAATACAGGAGACACAGTGTCGTGTTTATAAATACAGGGGACACGGTGTCGTGTTTATAAATACAGGAGACACGGTATCCTGTTTATAAATACATGGGACACGGTATCGTGTTTATAAATACAGGAGACACGGTATCCTGTTTATAAATACATGGGACACGGTATCGTGTTTGTAAATACAGGAGACACGGTGTCGTGTTTATAAATACATGGGACATGGTGTAGTGTTTATAAATACAGGGGACACGGTATCGTGTTTATCAATACAGGAGACAGGGTATCGTGTTTATAAATACAGGAGACACAGTGTCGTGTTTATAAATACATGGGACATGGTGTCGTGTTTATAAATACAGGAGACACGGTGTCGTGTTTATAAATACATGGGACATGGTGTAGTGTTTATAAATACAGGAGACACAGTGTCGTGTTTATAAATCCATGGGACATGGTGTCGTGTTTATAAATACAGGAGACACGGTGTCGTGTTTATAAATACAGGAGACACGGTATCGTGTTTATAAATACAGGAGACACGGTGTCGTGTTTATAAATACAGGAGACACGATATCGTGTTTATAAATACAGGGGACACGGTGTCGTGTTTATAAATACAGGAGACATGGTGTCGTGTTTATCAATACAGGGGACACGGTGTCGTGTTTATAAATACAGGAGACACGGTGTCATGTTTATAAATATAGGAGACACGGTATCGTGTTTATAAATACAGGGGACACGGTGTCGTGTTTATAAATACAGGGGACACGGTATCGTGTTTATAAATACATGGGACACGGTGTCGTGTTTATAAATACAGGGGACACGGTATCGTGTTTATAAATACATGGGACACGGTGTCGTGTTTATAAATACAGGGGACACGGTATCGTGTTTATAAATACAGGAGACACGGTATCGTGTTTATAAATACAGGAGACACGGTGTCGTGTTTATAAATACAGGATACTGGGTATCGTGTTTATAAATACAGGGGACACGGTGTTGTGTTTATAAATACAGGAGACACGTTGTTGTGTTTATAAATACAGGAGACACGGTGTCGTGTTTATAAATACAGGGGACACGGTGTCGTGTTTATAAATACAGGAGACACGGTGTCGTGTTTATAAATACAGGAGACACGTTGTTGTGTTTATAAATACAGGATACTGGGTATCGTGTTTATAAAAACAGGGGACACGGTGTCGTGTTTATAAATACAGGAGACACGGTGTCGTGTTTATAATACAGGAGACACGGTGTCGTGTTTATAATACAGGGGACACGGTATCGTGTTTATAAATACAGGAGACACGGTATCGTGTTTATAATACAGGAGACATTGTGTCGTGTTTATAAATACAGGAGACACGGTGTCGTGTTTTTAAATACAGGAGACACGGTATCGTGTTTATAATACAGGAGACACGGTGTCGTGTTTATAATACAGGAGACACGGTGTCGTGTTTATAATACAGGGGACACGGTATCGTGTTTATAAATACAGGAGACACGGTGTCGTGTTTATAAATACAGGAGACACGGTGTCGTGTTTATAAATACAGGAGACACGGTATCGTGTTTATAAATACAGGAGACACGGTGTCGTGTTTATAAATACAGGAGACACAGTGTCGTGTTTATAAATACAGGAGACACGGTGTCGTGTTTATAAATACAGGAGACACAGTGTCGTGTTTATAAATACATGGGACATGGTGTCGTGTTTATAAATACAGGAGACACGGTGTCGTGTTTATAAATACAGGACACACAGTGTCGTGTTTATCAATACAGGAGACACGGTATCGTGTTTATAAATACAGGAGACACGGTGTCGTGTTTATAAATACAGGAGACACAGTGTCGTGTTTATAAATACAGGAGACACGGTGTCGTGTTTATAAATATCGGAGACACGGTGTCGTGTTTATAAATACAGGAGACACGGTGTCGTGTTTATAAATACAGGAGACACAGTGTCGTGTTTATCAATACAGGAGACACGGTATCGTGTTTATAAATACAGGAGACACGGTGTCGTGTTTATAAATACAGGGGACACGGTGTCGTGTTTATAAATACAGGGGACACGGTGTCGTGTTTATAAATACAGGGGACACGGTGTCGTGTTTATAAATATAGGAGACACGGTGTCGTGTTTATAAATACAGGACACACAGTGTCGTGTTTATCAATACAGGAGACACGGTATCGTGTTTATAAATACAGGAGACACGGTGTCGTGTTTATAAATACAGGAGACACAGTGTCGTGTTTATAAATACAGGAGACACGGTGTCGTGTTTATAAATACAGGAGACACAGTGTCGTGTTTATCAATACAGGAGACACGGTGTCGTGTTTATAAATACAGGAGACACGGTATCGTGTTTATAAATACAGGGGACACGGTGTCGTGTTTATAAATACAGGAGACACAGTGTCGTGTTTATCAATACAGGAGACACGGTATCGTGTTTATAAATACAGGAGACACGGTGTCGTGTTTATAAATACAGGGGACACGGTGTCGTGTTTATAAATACAGGAGACACAGTGTCGTGTTTATCAATACAGGAGACACGGTATCGTGTTTATAAATACAGGAGACACGGTGTCGTGTTTATAAATACAGGGGACACGGTGTCGTGTTTATAAATACAGGGGACACGGTGTCGTGTTTATAAATACAGGGGAAACGGTGTCGTGTTTATAAATACAGGGGACACGGTGTCGTGTTTATAAAGGCAGGAGACACGGTGTCGTGTTTATAAATACAGGAGACACGGTATCGTGTTTATAAATACATGGGACACGGTGTCGTGTTTATAAATACAGGAGACACGGTGTCGTGTTTATAAATACAGGGGACACGGTGTCGTGTTTATAAATACAGGAGACACGGTGTCGTGTTTATAAATACAGGAGACACAGTGTCGTGTTTATAAATACAGGGGACACGGTGTCGTGTTTATAAATACAGGAGACACGGTATCCTGTTTATAAATACATGGGACACGGTATCGTGTTTATAAATACAGGAGACACGGTATCCTGTTTATAAATACATGGGACACGGTATCGTGTTTGTAAATACAGGAGACACGGTGTCGTGTTTATAAATACATGGGACATGGTGTAGTGTTTATAAATACAGGGGACACGGTATCGTGTTTATCAATACAGGAGACACGGTGTCGTGTTTATAAATACAGGGGACACGGTGTCGTGTTTATAAATACAGGAGACACGGTGTCGTGTTTATAAATACAGGAGACACGGTGTCGTGTTTATAAATACAGGGGACACGGTGTCGTGTTTATAAATACAGGGGACACGGTGTCGTGTTTATAAATACAGGAGACACGGTGTCGTGTTTATAAATACAGGGGACACGGTGTCGTGTTTATAAATACAGGGGACACGGTGTCGTGTTTATAAATACAGGGGACACGGTGTCGTGTTTATAAATACAGGGGACACGGTGTCGTGTTTATAAATACAGGGGACACGGTGTCGTGTTTATAAATACAGGAGACACGGTGTCGTGTTTATAAATACAGGAGACACAGTGTCGTGTTTATAAATACAGGGGACACGGTGTCGTGTTTATAAATACAGGGGACACGGTGTCGTGTTTATAAATACAGGAGACACGGTGTCGTGTTTATAAATACAGGGGACACGGTGTCGTGTTTATAAATACAGGGGACACGGTGTCGTGTTTATAAATACAGGGGACACGGTGTCGTGTTTATAAATACAGGGGACACGGTGTCGTGTTTATAAATACAGGGGACACGGTGTCGTGTTTATAAATACAGGAGACACGGTGTCGTGTTTATAAATACAGGGGACACGGTGTCGTGTTTATAAATACAGGAGACACGGTGTCGTGTTTATAAATACAGGAGACACAGTGTCGTGTTTATAAATACATGGGACATGGTGTCGTGTTTATAAATACAGGAGACACGGTGTCGTGTTTATAAATACATGGGACATGGTGTCGTGTTTATAAATAGAGGAGACACAGTGTCGTGTTTATAAATACATGGGACATGGTGTCGTGTTTATAAATACAGGAGACACGGTGTCGTGTTTATAAATACAGGAGACACGGTATCGTGTTTATAAATACAGGAGACACGGTGTCGTGTTTATAAATACAGGAGACACGATATCGTGTTTATAAATACAGGGGACACGGTGTCGTGTTTATAAATACAGGAGACATGGTGTCGTGTTTATCAATACAGGGGACACGGTGTCGTGTTTATAAATACAGGAGACACGGTGTCATGTTTATAAATACAGGGGACACGGTATCGTGTTTATAAATACAGGGGACACGGTGTCGTGTTTATAAATACAGGGGACACGGTATCGTGTTTATAAATACATGGGACACGGTGTCGTGTTTATAAATACAGGGGACACGGTATCGTGTTTATAAATACAGGAGACACGGTATCGTGTTTATAAATACAGGAGACACGGTGTCGTGTTTATAAATACAGGATACTGGGTATCGTGTTTATAAATACAGGGGACACGTTGTTGTGTTTATAAATACAGGAGACACGGTGTCGTGTTTATAAATACAGGGGACACGGTGTCGTGTTTATAAATACAGGAGACACGGTGTCGTGTTTATAAATACAGGAGACACGTTGTTGTGTTTATAAATACAGGATACTGGGTATCGTGTTTATAAATACAGGGGACACGGTGTCGTGTTTATAAATACAGGAGACACGGTGTCGTGTTTATAATACAGGAGACACGGTGTCGTGTTTATAATACAGGGGACACGGTATCGTGTTTCTAAATACAGGAGACACGGTGTCGTGTTTATAAATACAGGAGACACGGTATCGTGTTTATAATACAGGAGACATTGTGTCGTGTTTATAAATACAGGAGACACGGTATCGTGTTTATCAATACAGGGGACACGGTATCGTGTTTATAAATACAGGAGACACGGTGTCGTGTTTATAATACAGGAGACACGGTGTCGTGTTTATAATACAGGGGACACGGTATCGTGTTTATAAATACAGGAGACACGGTGTCGTGTTTATAAATACAGGAGACACGGTGTCGTGTTTATAAATACAGGAGACACGGTATCGTGTTTATAAATACAGGAGACACGGTGTCGTGTTTATAAATACAGGAGACACAGTGTCGTGTTTATAAATACAGGAGACACGGTGTCGTGTTTATAAATACAGGAGACACGGTGTCGTGTTTATAAATACAGGAGACACGGTGTCGTGTTTATAACTACAGGGGACACGGTATCGTGTTTATAAATACATGGGACACGGAATCGTGTTTATAAATACAGGAGACACGGTATCGTGTTTATAAATACAGGAGACACGGTGTCGTGTTTATAAATACAGGAGACACGGTGTCGTGTTTATAAATACAGGAGACACGGTATCGTGTTTATAAATACAGGAGACACGGTATCGTGTTTATAAATACATGCGACACGGTATCGTGTTTATAAATACAGGTGACACGGTGTCGTGTTTATAAATACAGGAGACACGGTATCGTGTTTATAAATACAGGAGACACGTTGTTGTGTTTATAAAAACAGGATACTGGGTATCGTGTTTATAAATACAGGAGACACGTTGTCGTGTTTATAAATACAGGGGACACGGTGTCGTGTTTATAAATACAGGGGACACGGTATCGTGTTTATAAATACAGGAGACACGGTGTCGTGTTTATAAATACAGGAGACACGGTGTCGTGTTTATAAATACAGGGGACACAGTATCGTGTTTATAATTACAGGAGACACAGTGTCGTGTTTATAAATACAGGAGACACGGTATCGTGTTTATAAATACAGGAGACACGGTATCGTGTTTATAAATACAGGAGACACGGTATCGTGTTTATAAATACAGGGGACACGGTGTCGTGTTTATAAAAACAGGAGACACGGTGTCGTGTTTATAAATACAGGAGACACGGTATCGTGTTTATAAATACAGGAGACACGGTATCGTGTTTATAAATACAGGAGACACGGTATCGTGTTTATAAATACAGGAGACACGGTATCGTGTTTATAAATACAGGAGACACGGTGTCGTGTTTATAAATACAGGGGACACGGTATCGTGTTTATAAATACAGGAGACACAGTGTCGTGTTTATAAATACAGGGGACACGGTGTCGTGTTTATAAATACAGGAGACACGGTGTCGTGTTTATAAATACAGGGGACACAGTATCGTGTTTATAATTACAGGAGACACGGTGTCGTGTTTATAAATACAGGAGACACGGTATCGTGTTTATAATTACAGGAGACACGGTGTCGTGTTTATAAATACAGGGGACACAGTATTGTGTTTATAAATACAGGGGACACGGTATCGTGTTTATAAATACAGGAGACACGGTGTCGTGTTTATAAATACAGGAGACACGGTGTCGTGTTTATAAATACAGGAGACACGGTGTCGTGTTTATAAATACAGGTGACACGGTGTCGTGTTTATAAATACAGGAGACACGGTGTCGTGTTTATAAATACAGAGGACACAGTATTGTGTTTATAAATACAGGAGACACGGTGTCGTGTTTATAAATACAGGAGACATGGTGTCGTGTTTATAAATACAGGGGACACGGTGTCGTGTTTATAAATACAGGGGACACGGTGTCGTGTTTATAAATACAGGAGACACGGTGTCGTGTTTATAAATACATGGGACACAGTGTCGTGTTTATAAATACAGGAGACACGGTATCGTGTTTATAACTACAGGAGACACGGTATCGTGTTTATAAATACAGGGGACACGGTGTCGTGTTTATCAATACAGGGGACATCGTGTCGTGTTTATAAATAAAGGGGACACGGTGTCGTGTTTATAAATACAGGAGACACGGTGTCGTGTTTATAAATTCATTGGACACAGTGTCGTGTTTATCAATACAGGAGACACGGTGTCGTGTTTATAAATACAGGGGACATCGTGTCGTGTTTATAAATACAGGAGACACGGTGTCGTGTTTATCAATACAGGAGACACGGTGTCGTGTTTATAAATACAGGAGACACGGTGTCGTGTTTATAAATACAGGAGACACGGTGTCGTGTTTATAAATACAGGAGACACGGTATCGTGTTTATAAATACAGGAGACACGGTGTCGTGTTTATGAATACAAGAGACACGGTATCGTGTTTATAAATACAGGAGACACGGTGTCGTGTTTATAAATACAGGGGACACGGTGTCGTGTTTATAAATACAGGAGACACGGTGTCGTGTTTATAAATACAGGAGACACGGTGTCGTGTTTATAAATACAGGAGACACGATATCGTGTTTATAAATACAGGGGACACGGTATCGTGGTTATAAATACAGGGGACACGGTATCGTGTTTATAAATACAGGAGACACGGTATCGTGTTTATAAATACAGGGGACACGGTGTCGTGTTTATAAATACAGGGGACACGGTATCGTGTTTATAAATACAGGAGACACGGTATCGTGGTTATAAATACAGGGGACACGGTGTCGTGTTTATAAATACAGGGGACACGGTATCGTGTTTATAAATACAGGAGACACGATATCGTGTTTATAAATACAGGAGACACGGTGTCGTGTTTATAAATACAGGAGACACGGTGTCGTGTTTATAAATACAGGGGACACGGTGTCGTGTTTATAAATACAGGGGACACGGTGTCGTGTTTATAAATACAGGAGACACGGTGTCGTGTTTATAAATACAGGAGACACAGTGTCGTGTTTATAAATACAGGAGACACGGTATCGTGTTTATAAATACAGGGGACACAGTGTCGTGTTTATAAATACAGGAGACACGGTGTCGTGTTTATAAATTCAGGAGACACGGTGTCGTGTTTATAAATACAGGAGACACGGTGTCGTGTTTATAAATACAGGAGACACGGTATCGTGTTTATAAATACAGGAGACACGGTGTCGTGTTTATAAATACAGGAGACACGGTATCGTGTTTATAAATACAGGAGACACAGTGTCGTGTTTATAAATACAGGAGACACGGTGTCGTGTTTATAAATACAGGACACACGGTGTCGTGTTTATAAATACAGGAGACACGGTATCGTGTTTATAAATACAGGTGACACGGTGTCGTGTTTATAAATACAGGAGACACGGTGTCGTGTTTATAAATACAGGAGACACAGTGTCGTGTTTATAAATACAGGAGACACGGTATCATGTTTATAAATACAGGAGACACGGTGTCGTGTTTATAAATACAGGAGACACGGTGTCGTGTTTATAAATACAGGAGACACAGTGTCATGTTTATAAATACAGGAGACACGGTGTTGTGTTTATAAATACAGGAGACACGGTGTTGTGTTTATAAATACAGGAGACACGGTATCGTGTTTATAAATACAGGAGACACGGTGTCGTGTTTATAAATACAGGAGACACGGTATCGTGTTTATAAATACAGGAGACACAGTGTCGTGTTTATCAATACAGGAGACACGGTATCGTGTTTATAAATACAGGAGACACGGTGTCGTGTTTATAAATACAGGGGACACGGTGTCGTGTTTATAAATATAGGAGACACGGTGTCGTGTTTATAAATACAGGAGACACAGTGTCGTGTTTATCAATACAGGAGACACGGTATCGTGTTTATAAATACAGGAGACACGATGTCGTGTTTATAAATACAGGAGACACAGTGTCGTGTTTATCAATACAGGAGACACGGTATCGTGTTTATAAATACAGGAGACACGGTGTCGTGTTTATAAATACAGGAGACACAGTGTCGTGTTTATCAATACAGGAAACACGGTGTCATGTTTATAAATACAGGGGACACGGTGTCGTGTTTATAAATACAGGAGACACAGTGTCGTGTTTATCAATACAGGAGACACGGTATCGTGTTTATAAATACAGGAGACACGGTGTCGTGTTTATAAATACAGGAGACACGGTGTCGTGTTTATAAATACAGGAGACACGGTGTCGTGTTTATAAATACAGGGGACACGGTGTCATGTTTATATATATAGGAGACACGGTGTCGTGTTTATAAATACAGGAGACACAGTGTCGTGTTTATCAATACAGGAGACACGGTATCGTGTTTATAAATACAGGGGACACAGTGTCGTGTTTATAAATACAGGAGACACGGTGTCGTGTTTATAAATACAGGGGACACGTTGTCGTGTTTATAAATACAGGAGACACGGTGTCGTGTTTATAAATACAGGAGACACGGTGTCGTGTTTATAACTACAGGGGACACGGTATCGTGTTTATAAATACATGGGACACGGAATCGTGTTTATAAATACAGGAGACACGGTATCGTGTTTATAAATACAGGAGACACGGTGTCGTGTTTATAAATACAGGAGACACGGTGTCGTGTTTATAAATACAGGAGACACGGTATCGTGTTTATAAATACAGGAGACACGGTATCGTGTTTATAAATACATGCGACACGGTATCGTGTTTATAAATACAGGTGACACGGTGTCGTGTTTATAAATACAGGAGACACGGTATCGTGTTTATAAATACAGGAGACACGTTGTTGTGTTTATAAAAACAGGATACTGGGTATCGTGTTTATAAATACAGGAGACACGTTGTCGTGTTTATAAATACAGGGGACACGGTGTCGTGTTTATAAATACAGGGGACACGGTATCGTGTTTATAAATACAGGAGACACGGTGTCATGTTTATAAATACAGGAGACACGGTGTCGTGTTTATAAATACAGGGGACACAGTATCGTGTTTATAATTACAGGAGACACAGTGTCGTGTTTATAAATACAGGAGACACGGTATCGTGTTTATAAATACAGGAGACACGGTATCGTGTTTATAAATACAGGAGACACGGTATCGTGTTTATAAATACAGGAGACACGGTATCGTGTTTATAAATACAGGAGACACGGTGTCGTGTTTATAAATACAGGGGACACGGTATCGTGTTTATAAATACAGGAGACACAGTGTCGTGTTTATAAATACAGGGGACACGGTGTCGTGTTTATAAATACAGGAGACACGGTATCGTGTTTATAAATACAGGGGACACGGTATCGTGTTTATAAATACAGGAGACACAGTGTCGTGTTTATAAATACAGGGGACACGGTGTCGTGTTTATAAATACAGGAGACACAGTGTCGTGTTTATAAATACAGGAGACACGGTATCGTGTTTATAAATACAGGAGACACGGTATCGTGTTTATAAATACAGGAGACACGGTATCGTGTTTATAAATACAGGAGACACGGTATCGTGTTTATAAATACAGGAGACACGGTGTCGTGTTTATAAATACAGGGGACACGGTATCGTGTTTATAAATACAGGAGACACAGTGTCGTGTTTATAAATACAGGGGACACGGTGTCGTGTTTATAAATACAGGAGACACGGTGTCGTGTTTATAAATACAGGGGACACAGTATCGTGTTTATAATTACAGGAGACACGGTGTCGTGTTTATAAATACAGGAGACACGGTATCGTGTTTATAATTACAGGAGACACGGTGTCGTGTTTATAAATACAGGGGACACAGTATTGTGTTTATAAATACAGGGGACACGGTATCGTGTTTATAAATACAGGAGACACGGTGTCGTGTTTATAAATACAGGAGACACGGTGTCGTGTTTATAAATACAGGAGACACGGTGTCGTGTTTATAAATACAGGTGACACGGTGTCGTGTTTATAAATACAGGAGACACGGTGTCGTGTTTATAAATACAGAGGACACAGTATTGTGTTTATAAATACAGGAGACACGGTGTCGTGTTTATAAATACAGGAGACATGGTGTCGTGTTTATAAATACAGGGGACACGGTGTCGTGTTTATAAATACAGGGGACACGGTGTCGTGTTTATAAATACAGGAGACACGGTGTCGTGTTTATAAATACATGGGACACAGTGTCGTGTTTATAAATACAGGAGACACGGTATCGTGTTTATAACTACAGGAGACACGGTATCGTGTTTATAAATACAGGGGACACGGTGTCGTGTTTATCAATACAGGGGACATCGTGTCGTGTTTATAAATAAAGGGGACACGGTGTCGTGTTTATAAATACAGGAGACACGGTGTCGTGTTTATAAATTCATTGGACACAGTGTCGTGTTTATCAATACAGGAGACACGGTGTCGTGTTTATAAATACAGGGGACATCGTGTCGTGTTTATAAATACAGGAGACACGGTGTCGTGTTTATCAATACAGGAGACACGGTGTCGTGTTTATAAATACAGGAGACACGGTGTCGTGTTTATAAATACAGGAGACACGGTGTCGTGTTTATAAATACAGGAGACACGGTATCGTGTTTATAAATACAGGAGACACGGTGTCGTGTTTATGAATACAAGAGACACGGTATCGTGTTTATAAATACAGGAGACACGGTGTCGTGTTTATAAATACAGGGGACACGGTGTCGTGTTTATAAATACAGGAGACACGGTGTCGTGTTTATAAATACAGGAGACACGGTGTCGTGTTTATAAATACAGGAGACACGATATCGTGTTTATAAATACAGGGGACACGGTATCGTGTTTATAAATACAGGGGACACGGTATCGTGTTTATAAATACAGGAGACACGGTATCGTGTTTATAAATACAGGGGACACGGTGTCGTGTTTATAAATACAGGGGACACGGTATCGTGTTTATAAATACAGGAGACACGGTATCGTGTTTATAAATACAGGGGACACGGTGTCGTGTTTATAAATACAGGGGACACGGTATCGTGTTTATAAATACAGGAGACACGATATCGTGTTTATAAATACAGGAGACACGGTGTCGTGTTTATAAATACAGGAGACACGGTGTCGTGTTTATAAATACAGGGGACACGGTGTCGTGTTTATAAATACAGGGGACACGGTGTCGTGTTTATAAATACAGGAGACACGGTGTCGTGTTTATAAATACAGGAGACACAGTGTCGTGTTTATAAATACAGGAGACACGGTATCGTGTTTATAAATACAGGGGACACAGTGTCGTGTTTATAAATACAGGAGACACGGTGTCGTGTTTATAAATTCAGGAGACACGGTGTCGTGTTTATAAATACAGGAGACACGGTGTCGTGTTTATAAATACAGGAGACACGGTATCGTGTTTATAAATACAGGAGACACGGTGTCGTGTTTATAAATACAGGAGACACGGTATCGTGTTTATAAATACAGGAGACACAGTGTCGTGTTTATAAATACAGGAGACACGGTGTCGTGTTTATAAATACAGGACACACGGTGTCGTGTTTATAAATACAGGAGACACGGTATCGTGTTTATAAATACAGGTGACACGGTGTCGTGTTTATAAATACAGGAGACACGGTGTCGTGTTTATAAATACAGGAGACACAGTGTCGTGTTTATAAATACAGGAGACACGGTATCATGTTTATAAATACAGGAGACACGGTGTCGTGTTTATAAATACAGGAGACACGGTGTCGTGTTTATAAATACAGGAGACACAGTGTCATGTTTATAAATACAGGAGACACGGTGTTGTGTTTATAAATACAGGAGACACGGTGTTGTGTTTATAAATACAGGAGACACGGTATCGTGTTTATAAATACAGGAGACACGGTGTCGTGTTTATAAATACAGGAGACACGGTATCGTGTTTATAAATACAGGAGACACAGTGTCGTGTTTATCAATACAGGAGACACGGTATCGTGTTTATAAATACAGGAGACACGGTGTCGTGTTTATAAATACAGGGGACACGGTGTCGTGTTTATAAATATAGGAGACACGGTGTCGTGTTTATAAATACAGGAGACACAGTGTCGTGTTTATCAATACAGGAGACACGGTATCGTGTTTATAAATACAGGAGACACGATGTCGTGTTTATAAATACAGGAGACACAGTGTCGTGTTTATCAATACAGGAGACACGGTATCGTGTTTATAAATACAGGAGACACGGTGTCGTGTTTATAAATACAGGAGACACAGTGTCGTGTTTATCAATACAGGAAACACGGTGTCATGTTTATAAATACAGGGGACACGGTGTCGTGTTTATAAATACAGGAGACACAGTGTCGTGTTTATCAATACAGGAGACACGGTATCGTGTTTATAAATACAGGAGACACGGTGTCGTGTTTATAAATACAGGAGACACGGTGTCGTGTTTATAAATACAGGAGACACGGTGTCGTGTTTATAAATACAGGGGACACGGTGTCATGTTTATATATATAGGAGACACGGTGTCGTGTTTATAAATACAGGAGACACAGTGTCGTGTTTATCAATACAGGAGACACGGTATCGTGTTTATAAATACAGGGGACACAGTGTCGTGTTTATAAATACAGGAGACACGGTGTCGTGTTTATAAATACAGGGGACACGTTGTCGTGTTTATAAATACAGGGGACACGGTGTCGTGTTTATAAATACAGGAGACACGGTGTCGTGTTTATAAAGGCAGGAGACACGGTGTCGTGTTTATAAATACAGGAGACACGGTATCGTGTTTATAAATACATGGGACACGGTGTCGTGTTTATAAATACAGGAGACACGGTGTCGTGTTTATAAATACAGGAGACACGGTGTCGTGTTTATAAATACAGGAGACACGGTGTCGTGTTTATAAATACAGGGGACACGGTGTCGTGTTTATAAATACAGGGGACACAGTATCGTGTTTATAAATACAGGAGACACAGTGTCGTGTTTATAAATACAGGGGACACGGTGTCGTGTTTATAAATACAGGATACACGGTATCCTGTTTATAAATACATGGGACACGGTATCGTGTTTATAAATACAGGAGACACGGTATCTTGTTTATAAATATGTGGGACATGGTGTCGTGTTTGTAAATACAGGAGACACGGTGTCGTGTTTATAAATACAGGAGACACGGTGTCGTGTTTATAAATACAGGAGACACAGTGTCATGTTTATAAATACAGGAGACACGGTGTTGTGTTTATAAATACAGGGGACACGGTATCGTGTTTATAAATACATGGGACATGGTGTAGTGTTTATAAATACAGGAGACACGGTGTCGTGTTTATAAATACAGGAGACACGGTGTCGTGTTTATAAATACAGGAGACACAGTGTCATGTTTATAAATACAGGAGACACGGTGTTGTGTTTATAAATACAGGGGACACGGTATCGTGTTTATAAATACAGGAGACACGTTGTTGTGTTTATAAATACAGGGGACACGGTGTCGTGTTTATAAATACAGGAGACACGGTGTCGTGTTTATAAATACAGGGGACACGGTATCGTGTTTATAAATACAGGAGACACAGTGTCGTGTTTATAAATACAGGAGACACAGTGTCGTGTTTATCAATACAGGAGACACGGTATCGTGTTTATAAATACAGGAGACACGGTGTCGTGTTTATAAATACAGGGGACACGGTGTCGTGTTTATAAATATAGGAGACACGGTGTCGTGTTTATAAATACAGGAGACACAGTGTCGTGCTTATCAATACAGGAGACACGGTATCGTGTTTATAAATACAGGAGACACGGTGTCGTGTTTATAAATACAGGAGACACAGTGTCGTGTTTATCAATACAGGAAACACGGTGTCGTGTTTATAAATACAGGAGACACGGTGTCGTGTTTATAAATACAGGAGACACGGTGTCGTGTTTATAAATACAGGAGACACGGTGTCGTGTTTATAAATACAGGAGACACAGTGTCATGTTTATAAATACAGGAGACACGGTGTTGTGTTTATAAATACAGGGGACACGGTATCGTGTTTATAAATACAGGAGACACGTTGTTGTGTTTATAAATACAGGGGACACGGTGTCGTGTTTATAAAT
The DNA here is from genome assembly GCA_030390025.1 of Squalus acanthias. Classification (NCBI taxonomy): domain Eukaryota; kingdom Metazoa; phylum Chordata; class Chondrichthyes; order Squaliformes; family Squalidae; genus Squalus; species Squalus acanthias. The sequence continues at coordinate 351,327 of JASTWF010000359.1, read as the reverse complement.
ACAGGAGACACGGTGTCGTGTTTATAAATACAGGAGACACGGTGTCGTGTTTATAAATACAGGGGACACGGTGTCGTGTTTATAAATACAGGGGACACGGTATCGTGTTTATAAATACAGGAGACACAGTGTCGTGTTTATAAATACAGGAGACACAGTGTCGTGTTTATCAATACAGGAGACACGGTATCGTGTTTATAAATACAGGAGACACGGTGTCGTGTTTATAAATACAGGGGACACGGTGTCGTGTTTATAAATATAGGAGACACGGTGTCGTGTTTATAAATACAGGAGACACAGTGTCGTGTTTATCAATACAGGAGACACGGTATCGTGTTTATAAATACAGGAGACACGGTGTCGTGTTTATAAATACAGGAGACACAGTGTCGTGTTTATCAATACAGGAAACACGGTGTCGTGTTTATAAATACAGGAGACACGGTGTCGTGTTTATCAATACAGGAAACACGGTGTCGTGTTTATAAATACAGGAGACACGGTATCGTGTTTATAAATACAGGAGACACGGTGTCGTGTTTATAAATACAGGAGACACAGTGTCGTGTTTATCAATACAGGAGACACGGTGTCGTGTTTATAAATACAGGAGACATGGTGTCGTGTTTATAAATACAGGAGACACGGTATCGTGTTTATAACTACAGGAGACACGGTATCGTATTTATAAATACAGGGGACACGGTGTCGTGTTTATCAATACAGGGGACATCGTGTCGTGTTTATAAATAAAGGGGACACGGTGTCGTGTTTATAAATACAGGAGACACGGTGTCGTGTTTATAAATTCATTGGACACAGTGTCGTGTTTATAAATACAGGAGACACGGTGTCGTGTTTATAAATACAGGGGACATCGTGTCGTGTTTATAAATACAGGAGACACGGTGTCGTGTTTATCAATACAGGGGACATCGTGTCGTGTTTATCAATACAGGAGACACGGTGTCGTGTTTATAAATACAGGAGACACGGTGTCGTGTTTATAAATACAGGAGACACGGTGTCGTGTTTATAAATACAGGAGACACGGTATCGTGTTTATAAATACAGGAGACACGGTGTCGTGTTTATAAATACAGGACACACGGTGTCGTGTTTATAAATACAGGAGACACGGTATCGTGTTTATAAATACAGGTGACACGGTGTCGTGTTTATAAATACAGGTGACACGGTGTCGTGTTTATAAATACAGGAGACACGGTATCGTGTTTATAAATACAGGGGACACGGTATCGTGTTTATAAATACAGGGGACAAGGTGTCGTGTTTATAAATACAGGAGACACGGTGTCGTGTTTATAAATACAGGACACACGGTGTCGTGTTTATAAATACAGGAGACACGGTATCGTGTTTATAAATACAGGTGACACGGTGTCGTGTTTATAAATACAGGAGACACGGTGTCGTGTTTATAAATACAGGACACACGGTGTCGTGTTTATAAATACAGGAGACACGGTATCGTGTTTATAAATACAGGAGACACGGTGTCGTGTTTATAAATACAGGAGACACGGTATCGTGTTTATAAATACAGGAGACACGGTGTCGTGTTTATAAATACAGGAGACACGGTGTCGTGTTTATAAATACAGGAGACACGGTGTCGTGTTTATAAATACAGGAGACACGGTGTCGTGTTTATAAATACAGGAGACACAGTGTCATGTTTATAAATACAGGAGACACGGTGTTGTGTTTATAAATACAGGGGACACGGTATCGTGTTTATAAATACAGGAGACACGTTGTTGTGTTTATAAATACAGGGGACACGGTGTCGTGTTTATAAATACAGGAGACACGGTGTCGTGTTTATAAATACAGGAGACACGGTGTCGTGTTTATAAATACAGGGGACACGGTGTCGTGTTTATAAATACAGGAGACACGGTGTCGTGTTTATAAATACAGGGGACACGGTGTCGTGTTTATAAATACAGGGGACACGGTGTCATGTTTATAAATATAGGAGACACGGTGTCGTGTTTATAAATACAGGAGACACAGTGTCGTGTTTATCAATACAGGAGACACGGTATCGTGTTTATAAATACAGGAGACACGGTGTCGTGTTTATAAATACAGGAGACACGGTGTCGTGTTTATAAATACAGGGGACACAGTGTCGTGTTTATAAATACAGGAGACACGGTATCGTGTTTATAAATACAGGAGACACAGTGTCGTGTTTATAAATACAGGAGACACGGTGTCGTGTTTATAAATACAGGACACACGGTGTCGTGTTTATAAATACAGGAGACACGGTATCGTGTTTATAAATACAGGTGACACGGTGTCGTGTTTATAAATACAGGAGACACGGTGTCGTGTTTATAAATACAGGGGACACGGTGTCGTGTTTATAAATACAGGGGACACGGTGTCGTGTTTATAAATACAGGGGACACGGTGTCGTGTTTATAAATACAGGGGACACGGTATCGTGTTTATAAATACATGGGACACGGTGTCGTGTTTATAAATACAGGAGACACGGTGTCGTGTTTATAAATACAGGAGACACGGTGTCGTGTTTATAAATACAGGAGACACGGTGTCGTGTTTATAAATACAGGGGACACGGTGTCGTGTTTATAAATACAGGGGTCACAGTATCGTGTTTATAAATACAGGAGACACGGTGTCGTGTTTATAAATACAGGGGACACGGTGTCGTGTTTATAAATACAGGATACACGGTATCCTGTTTATAAATACATGGGACACGGTATCGTGTTTATAAATACAGGAGACACGGTATCTTGTTTATAAATATGTGGGACATGGTGTCGTGTTTGTAAATACAGGAGACACGGTGTCGTGTTTATAAATACATGGGACATGGTGTAGTGTTTATAAATACAGGAGACACGGTGTCGTGTTTATAAATACAGGAGACACAGTGTCGTGTTTATAAATACATGGGACATGGTGTCGTGTTTATAAATACAGGAGACACGGTGTCGTGTTTATAAATACATGGGACATGGTGTCGTGTTTATAAATAGAGGAGACACAGTGTCGTGTTTATAAATACAGGAGACACGGTATCGTGTTTATAAATACAGGAGACACGGTGTCGTGTTTATAAATACAGGAGAAACGATATCGTGTTTATAAATACATGGGACACGGTATCGTGTTTACAAATACAGGGGACATGATGTCGTGTTTATAAATACAGGAGACATGGTGTCGTGTTTATAAATACAGGGGACACGGTGTCGTGTTTATAAATACAGGAGACACGGTGTCGTGTTTATAAATACAGGGGACACGGTATCGTGTTTATAAATACAGGGGACACGGTGTCGTGTTTATAAATACAGGGGACACGGTATCGTGTTTATAAATACATGGGACACGGTGTCGTGTTTATAAATACAGGGGACACGGTATCGTGTTTATAAATACAGGAGACACGGTATCGTGTTTATAAATACAGGGACACGGTGTCGTGTTTATAAATACAGGAGACACGGTGTCGTGTTTATAAATACAGGAGACACGGTGTCGTGTTTATAAATACAGGATACTGGGTATCGTGTTTATAAATACAGGGGACACGGTGTTGTGTTTATAAATACAGGAGACACGTTGTTGTGTTTATAAATACAGGAGACACGGTGTCGTGTTTATAAATTCAGGGGACACGGTGTCGTGTTTATAAATACAGGAGACACGGTGTCGTGTTTATAAATACAGGAGACACGTTGTTGTGTTTATAAATACAGGATACTGGGTATCGTGTTTATAAATACAGGGGACACGGTGTCGTGTTTATAAATACAGGAGACACGGTGTCGTGTTTATAATACAGGAGACACGGTGTCGTGTTTATAATACAGGGGACACGGTATCGTGTTTATAAATACAGGAGACACGGTATCGTGTTTATAAATACAGGAGACACGGTATCGTGTTTATAAATACAGGGGACACGGTATCGTGTTTATAAATACAGGAGACACGGTGTCGTGTTTATAAATACAGGGGACACGGTATCGTGTTTATAAATACAGGAGACACGGTATCGTGTTTATAAATACATGCGACACGGTATCGTGTTTATAAATACAGGGGACACGGTGTCGTGTTTATAAATACAGGAGACACGGTGTCGTGTTTATAAATACAGGAGACACGTTGTTGTGTTTATAAAAACAGGATACTGGGTATCGTGTTTATAAATACAGGAGACACGTTGTCGTGTTTATAAATACAGGGGACACGGTGTCATGTTTATAAATACAGGGGACACGGTATCGTGTTTATAAATACAGGGGACACGGTGTCGTGTTTATAAATACAGGAGACACGGTGTCGTGTTTATAAATACAGGAGACACGGTGTCGTGTTTATAAATACAGGAGACACGGTATCGTGTTTATAAATACAGGAGACACGGTATCGTGTTTATAAATACAGGAGACACGGTATCGTGTTTATAAATACAGGAGACACGGTATCGTGTTTATAAATACAGGAGACACGGTGTCGTGTTTATAAATACAGGGGACACGGTGTCGTGTTTATAAATACAGGAGACACGGTATCGTGTTTATAAATACAGGAGACACGGTGTCGTGTTTATAATACAGGAGACACGGTGTCGTGTTTATAAATACAGGGGACACAGTATCGTGTTTATAATTACAGGAGACACGGTGTCGTGTTTATAAATACAGGAGACACGGTATCGTGTTTATAATTACAGGAGACACGGTGTCGTGTTTATAAATACAGGGGACACAGTATTGTGTTTATAAATACAGGGGACACGGTGTCGTGTTTATAAATACAGGAGACACGGTATCGTGTTTATAAATACAGGAGACACGGTGTCGTGTTTATAAATACAGGGGACACAGTATTGTGTTTATAAATACAGGAGACACGGTGTCGTGTTTATAAATACAGGAGACATGGTGTCGTGTTTATAAATACAGGGGACACGGTGTCGTGTTTATAAATACAGGGGACACGGTGTCGTGTTTATAAATACAGGGGACACGGTGTCGTGTTTATAAATACAGGAGACACGGTGTCGTGTTTATAAATACAGGAGACACGGTGTCATGTTTATAAATACAGGAGACACGGTATCGTGTTTATAAATACAGGAGACACGGTATCGTGTTTATAAATACAGGAGACACGGTATCGTGTTTATAAATACAGGAGACACGGTATCGTGTTTATAACTACAGGAGACACGGTATCGTGTTTATAAATACAGGGGACACGGTGTCGTGTTTATCAATACAGGGGACATCGTGTCGTGTTTATAAATAAAGGGGACACGGTGTCGTGTTTATAAATACAGGGGACACGGTGTCGTGTTTATAAATTCATTGGACACAGTGTCGTGTTTATCAATACAGGAGACACGGTATCGTGTTTATAAATACAGGGGACACGGTGTCGTGTTTATAAATACAGGGGACATCGTGTCGTGTTTATAAATACAGGAGATACGGTGTCGTGTTTATCAATACAGGGGACATCGTGTCGTGTTTATCAATACAGGAGACACGGTGTCGTGTTTATAAATACAGGAGACACGGTGTCGTGTTTATAATTACAGGAGACACGGTGTCGTGTTTATAAATACAGGAGACACGGTGTCGTGTTTATAAATACAGGGGACACAGTGTCGTGTTTATAAATACAGGAGACACGATGTCGTGTTTATAAATACAGGAGACACGGTGTCGTGTGTATAAATACAGGAGACACGGTATCGTGTTTATAAATACAGGAGACACGGTGTCGTGTTTATAAATACAGGGGACACGGTGTCGTGTTTATAAATACAGGAGACACGGTGTCGTGTTTATAAATACAGGGGACACAGTGTCGTGTTTATAAATACAAGAGACACGGTGTCGTGTTTATAAATACAGGAGACACGGTGTCGTGTTTATAAATACAGGAGACACGGTGTCGTGTTTATAAATACAGGAGACACGGTGTCGTGTTTATAAATACAGGAGACACGGTGTCGTGTTTATAAATACAGGAGACACGATGTCGTGTTTATAAATACAGGAGACACGGTGTCGTGTGTATAAATACAGGAGACACGGTATCGTGTTTTTAAATAAAGGGGACACGGTGTCGTGTTTATAAATACAGGGGACACGGTGTCGTGTTTATAAATACATTGGACACAGTGTCATGTTTATCAATACAGGAGACACGGTATCGTGTTTATAAATACAGGAGACACGGTGTCGTGTTTATCAATACAGGGGACATCGTGTCGTGTTTATAAATACAGGAGACACGGTGTCGTGTTTATCAATACAGGGGACATCGTGTCGTGTTTATAAATACAGGAGACACGGTGTCGTGTTTATAAATACAGGAGACACGGTATCGTGTTTTTAAATAAAGGGGACACGGTGTCGTGTTTATTAATACAGGGGACACGGTGTCGTGTTTATAAATACATTGGACACAGTGTCGTGTTTATCAATACAGGAGACACGGTATCGTGTTTATAAATACAGGGGACACGGTGTCGTGTTTATCAATACAGGGGACATCGTGTCGTGTTTATAAATACAGGAGACACGGTGTCGTGTTTATCAATACAGGGGACATCGTGTCGTGTTTATAAATATAGGAGACACGGTGTCGTGTTTATAAATACAGGGGACACGGTGTCGTGTTTATCAATACAGGAGACACGGTGTCGTGTTTATAAATACAGGGGACACGGTGTCGTGTTTATCAATACAGGGGACACGGTGTCGTGTTTATCAATACAGGGGACATCGTGTCGTGTTTATAAATACAGGGGATACAGTATCACGGATATAAATACGGGAGTTACATTGTCATGTTTATAAATTTCTTTACAGTAAGTGGAAGAGCAGAGCATGCCGGAAATCCCATGAAAACTAATATTGAGTCAGGGACAGGGACTGAATAAAATTAATATGCTTAAAAAAGCAGTTTTCAAGAAAATAATGGCACTGAAGAGTGACAAATCCCCAGGACCAGATGGTATCCATCCTAGGGTGTTAAAGAAGTAGGTGCGCACATTGCACATGCCCTAACTATAATCTTCAAAAATTCTCTATATTCGGGAACCGTTCCTTTAGATTGGAAAATTGCGCATGTTATCCTTATGAATGGCGAGTGAGGGAAACCAGGGAATTATAGACTAGTTAGCCTAACATCTGTTGTTGGGAAATTGCTGGAGTTTATAATTAAGGATAGGGTGACCGAACACCTCAAAAATTCTCAGTTGATCAGAGAGAGCCAGCATGGATTTTTGAAAGGTAGGTCATGCCTGATGAACCTGATTGAATTTTTTGAAGAGGTGACGAAAGTAATGGACAGGGGAATGTCTGTAAGGGGTTTTTGTCTCTGAGGCTTATTTGTAGGTCAGCCAGTTATATTTTCCTGGGCTGTCCTGCCCGCTGTGCGGTTGCGAATCGCTATCCCCTTCCTAGTTCTGAGCCCAGGACTTATCAAGCGGCGATAAGGACAAACGAACAGACCCGTGGATTGGTGCGAGGAAAACCAATGTTTATTTACAGAAGTAAAACTACAGAGAAACAGTATCATCTGAAGAAGACAAAATCACTATGCAGTACGGTTTTACACTTAACAGGGGAGGAGAACGGACACATCGAGGGAAATCCTAAAATTACAATTTTAGCAATATCCCCATTAATTCCCACCCTTACGCCTAACTAAAATTGTCTTGCGACAGCCAGAAGAAGATCATGCTCACCGGTGAAATGGATGGAAAACCTGGCCCTGTACCCTGTCTCTGCCGTCGAAAACGTGGCTACGAAGTTTCTGGATAGTCTTCCTTCTTGGCTGCGAGCAGACAGACAGAGTACCCGAGACCGAGGCAGAGAGAGAGAGAGAGTGGCTGGGTCTTCCCAGTTATACCCTCCCGGTCGTCGTGATCTCCCGCCAGATCAGCTCATTTCTATTGTCTGATCTGGGTATAATGAATTTTAACAAAAGGTTCCGATCTTGGCCCATCATGTTAGATGGCCGGTAATTGTATCATGCCAGTTCTCCAACTGCTCCCTATTGTCCGACAGTTTCGTTTATTTGGCCAGCCCAGTCTCAATGTCCCTGCTGATTATTTGAGCAAACACCTTGAAAGCCTTATGCATAGACCTGATTGTAATGCATAAGGAAAGGTCCTGTCTGGTTTCGTGAACTTCCTGCTGCAGACATCGGAATACACAAGCTGACAGCTTGTCAGAGTCTGAAATAAAACTGCCAGGCTCTCGGTTACGAGGTCCGACCGCAGCCATTTTGTTATGCCCTGGATTTTAAAACTCAGTCTGACCAGGGTTCCTTTTAATAAGACCAATAAAATCTTCGGGGGGGGGGGGGGGTGTGGGGGGAACACATGAAATTTTGCGAATCCTTTCAGTCTATGGATGTTATTTATATGGACTTCCAGAAGGCATTTGATAAAGTCCCACATAAGAGACTGTTAACTAAGGTAGAAGCCCAAGGAATTAAGGGCAAATTATTGACCTGGTTAGGAAATTGGCTGAGCGACAGGAGACAGGCAGTAGGGATAATGGGTAGGTACTCTAATTGGCAGGATGTGACTAGTGGTGTCCCGCAGGGATCTGTGTTGGAGCCTCAACTATTCACAGTATTTATTAACGACTTAGATGATGGGAGAGAAAGTCGTTTATCCAAATTTGCCGATGACACAAAGATAGGTGGCATTGTAGGCAGTGTAGATGAAAGCATAAAATTACAAAGGGATATCGACAGATTAAGTGAATGGGCAAAACTGTGGCAAATGGATTTCAATGTAGGCAAATGTGAGGTCATCCACTTTGGACCTAAAAAAGATAGAACAGGGTACTTTCTAAATGGTGAAAAGCTAAAAACAGTGGAGGTCCAAAGAGACTTGGGGGTCCAGGTATATAGATCATTAAAATATCATGAACAGGTACAGAAAATAATTAAAAAGGCTAATGGAATGCTGGCCTTTATATCTAGAGGACTAGAGTACAAGGGGGTAGAAGTTATGCCGCAGTTATACAAAACCCTGGTTAGACCACACCTGGAGCACTGTGAGCAGTTCTGGGCACCACACCTTAGGAAGGATATACTGGCCTTGGAGGAAGTGCAGCGTAGGTTTACCAGAATCATACCCAACAGGCATGACACTACATCTATCTGAATTAAAATGTCTGGCCTTGCACATCTAAATCTCTTTGCATTACCTTGCACTCCTCTGCCATCTTAACCCTTGCACAGATTTTGGTGTCATCTGCAAACTTACTGACCATACTCTGAACACCACGGTCCAGGTCATTCAGAAAGACCATGAAGAGTAGCGGCCTAGGACCAATCCCTGGGGGACGCACATGTCTCCAGGCTGAACCACATCCATTAACTACAACTTTTTGGCTGTGCGATTGGAGCCAATTCGAGATCGAACGTTTCAAGTGCCTACTGATACCACAAGATTCCATCTTGTGAAGTAACCTTGTGTGAGGAACCTAAAGGCTTTTGACTACAGTCCCCACAAAGCTTTACGAGCTCCTATAGTTAATGTCCTCCACATGAATGCTTGCCACTTCCTGAGTGTACAATTTATCTGTGACAGCACAGGAAGGATTGGACACATCACCGCCTGATATGCTGGGTATTTCCCTGATGCCTTCATCCTTCAGAATTCAGCCCTCCATGAGCTCTTCAAGGAAGAAAATCAGATCAATGATTGGGTGGAGAAAACCTTCAAACAGTAGCAAACCATCAACCAGCCGAGCGGCACAGCCACCTTCAGGTAAAGGACCAATCCTTCAATTTAGTACCCATCCGAGAGCACTACTATCCGTCTTTCGGATGAGACGTTAAACCGAGGCTCCGTCGTCTCTCTCAGGTGGGTGTAAAAGATCCCAGGGCCACTATTTCGAAGAAGAGCAGGGGAGTTCTCCCCAGTGTCCTGGCCAATATTTATCCCTCAATCAACATCACTAAAAACAGATTATCTGGTCATTATCACATTGCTGTTTGTGGGAGCTTGCTGTGCACAAATTGGCTGCCGCGTTTCCTACATTACAACAGTGACACCACTTCAAAAGTACTCCATTGGCTGTAAAGCGCTTTGAGACGTCCGGTGGTCGTGAAAGGCGCTATAGAAATGCAAGTCTTTCTTTCTTTTTACAACACATTGGTGAGCGTCAACATCAACCTGTGTAACATTGCCTGCATTCACCAGGCGGCAGATGCTGTCCTCAAGAAAACTGGGAGCTTCATCCCTTTTGGAATGAACCATGCATGAGAGGGTCATCTGGTTCTACAATGTTGCTGGATTCTCCTAATTTCAGGGGGTCAACAGTGGGGATCCATGTTGCCTTGTAGGTCCCTATTTAATTTCCTTAAGGGAAGGCTCTGGTTCCTCGATAGACCAGGATAGACCCCTGCAGTATGCTTCCAAGCAGGTCTCTTGTATCTTGGTCAATTGCTGTACCTACAACTTCACCATTCAAAAAGGATTGGAAGCCGGGAGGAGGAAGGCCCGGTTGCTGTGGTGACAGAAGCACTTAAGGACAACATCACGAGGATGTGGAATTGGAGGATTCTACAGTCCCTGATTGCAGAGAAATATGTAAATAGATCATTAGTCAGACATTGGTGGACACCATTGAGGTCCACAGCGACCACATCTGCAGCAAATGTTGGTTGCTCGAGGAACTTCGGCTCAGAGTTGAGCTGGAGTCCGAGCTTCGGACACTGCGACACATCAGGAAGGGGGAGTGTTACCTGGACACTAAGTTCCAGGAGGCAGTCACACCCACTGGGGTAATTACTTCCAATTTGGCCCATGGTCAGGGACAGGAGGGTGTGACTACAAGCGAGGCAGGTATTGGGATCCAGGAGGTAGTGGTGGAGGAGCCTCAGCCCTTGGCCTTGTCCAACAGGTACGAGATTCTTGCTCCCTGTGTGGACGAGGGCAGGGACTGCAGGGAGGATGAGCCACAGCACCGTGGTACAGGGATGGAGTATAATGTGGGAAAGTGCGAGGTTATACATTTTGGCAGGAAAAATAAAAAAGCAAATTATTATTTAAATGGAGAGAGATTACAAAATGCTGCAGTTCAGAGGGATCTGGGGATCCTTGTGCATGAAACACAAAAAGTTAGCATGCAGGTACAGCAAGTAATCAAAAAGGCAAATGGAATGTTGACCTTTATTACAAGGGGGATGGAGTATAAAAGTAGGGAAGTCCTGCTACAACTGTACAGGGTATTGGTGAGACCACATCTTGAGTACTGCGTACAGTTTTGGTCTCCTTATTTAAGGAAGGATATACTTGCATTGGAGGCAGTTCAGAGACGATTCACACGGTTAATTCCAGAGATGAGGGGGTTGACTTATGAGGAAAGGTTGAGTAGGCTGGGCCTATACTCATTGGAACTTAGAAGAATGAGAGGTGATCTTATTGAAACATATAAGATACTGAGGGGGCTCGACAAGGTAGATGCAGAGAGGATGTTTCCCCTCGTGGGGAAATCTAGAACTCAGGGGCATAGTTTTAGAATAAAGGGTCGCCTTTTAGAACTGAGATGAGGAGGAATTTCTTCTCTCAGAGGGTCGTAAATCTGTGGAATTCTCTGCCCCAGAGAGCCGTGGAGGCTGGGTCATTAAATACATTTAAGGTGGAGATAGACAGATTTTTGCAAGATAAGGGAATGAAGGGTTATGGGGAGCGGGCTGGGAAGTTGCTTTGAGCCCAAGATCAGCCATGATCTTATTGAATGGCGGAGCAGGCTCGAGGGGCCAAGTGGCCTATTCCTGCTCCTATTTCTTATGTTCTTATGTTCTTATTATTCTCCAAGGATTAACATCATTCCGCTGACTATACGTGCCTCACTACATCTCCCCAGAATTCATACCTGCTTTAATCACTTCAGAGGAAAACATAAGGAATAAGGAGGCCACCTATTCCTTGGATAATGAGTCTAAATGGGGTAGAGGAACAGAGGGATCTGGGAGTACAGATTCACAAATCATTAAAAGTAGCGAGGCAGGTTAATAAGGCCATAAAAAAGCAAACCAAGCACTAGAGTTCATTTCTAGATGGATAGAATTGAAAAGTAGAGAAGTTATATTAAACTTGTATCGAACCTTGGTTAGACAACACATGGAGCACTGTGCACAGTTCTGGTCTCCATATTACAATAAGGATACAGAGGCACTGGAGAAGGTGCAAAAAAGATTTACAAGGAAAATACTAGAACTGAGAGGATATAGCTATCAGGAAAGATTGAGCAGGCTGGGGCTCTTTTCTCTAGAAATCAGAAGACTGAGGGGTGACCATATAGAGGTCTTTAAGATTATGAAGGGGTTCGATAGGGTAGACGTCGAGAAGATGTTTCCACTTGTGGGGGAGACCAGAACTAGGGGCCATCAATGTAAGATAGTCACTGATAAATCCAATAGGGAATTCAGGAGAAACTTCTTTCCCCAGAGAGTGTTGAGAATGTGGAACTCGCTACCACAGGGAGTGGTTGAGGCGAATAGCAGAGAGGCATTTAAGGGGAAGCTGGATAAACACATGAGGGAGAAGGGAATAGAAGGATATGCTGATGGGATGAGATGAAGAGGGGCGGGAGGAGGCTCGTGTGGAGCACAAACACCGGCACAGACCAGTTGGACCGAATGGCCTGTTTCTGTGCTGTAGGCTCGATGTAACTCTAGGTAATCTGTCTTTGGGTCTCATAAACCAATCATATCAGTATCTTTAAAACTAAGGAGTGATTGAATTGAACAGCCTATTGATGCATCAACAGGTCTTTAATGATTGGTCTTGGGGACACATTCCTGAGAACCGTGCCCCAAATGAAAGCCAGAAGACAGTGTTCTCTCAGGCCTATCCTCCAGAGCAGGAAGGGTTGCAGTCTGTGTCGCCAATGAGGACACACTGACTTGTCCTGGGTCACTCCTGCAGGAACGGGATGGCCGCAATCTCCAATGAAGCTGCCACATGCTCCATTGTTGTCTGCAGTGAGGAAAATGCATCCCTGATATTTCTGCCTTTGAGGGACCCCTGCCATCTGCTGCACATCCTGAGAAATGGATGTCATTGCTTGCACTTCGGTGTGATGCTCATCAAGCTTCCTTCTATTCAGAGCAGGACCCAAGAGATCTGAGTCTGCTGACTCTTTAGCCAAGGGCAGCCGTCTCCACAGCCTCTGCTGGACAACAGCCATGTCCTCTTCCACTCCCCGGCTTTGGGCTCCCTCGCGCTCTGTAAATCTCCCAGCGAAAATTCCCCATCTGCACCACCTTTACTCCTGGGCAAATGTTTCTGGCACTGATTGATCTGCAGAGGAAGAGGAAAGATGCTAAGAATGGGTCTTCACCACCCAGACAGAGGTACAACATCGAGCCAGCAAGCTTGTGGAGTTTGCTGGCTGGCTGGTCGACTGCTTGTGCAGCAGGTTCTGGCAACGCTTTCCACACACTGTCCATCAGACAGAGAGAACAAGTACTAGAAAGGAGCCTGGAATACGAGAAGTTGGGATTGGAAAGTGCTGTCCGTGAGGAGGAAAGACCCAAACACAGATACTAGGTGGAGGTGAGACAGCCATAGAACCACAGATGAGTTTGCATTCCAATCGAAATGTAAGGGTGAGCAGCAGGGATGTTGCTGCTACTGTAAGTTTCGAAACCCTGTCGCAGCAACTCTCCTCACCCCGAGCTCGCTTCTCTCGTTAAGCTCCGGCAGGGTTATTGGCGCAGTTCATGAGCTGGCAGAGGTCCCGCCTCACTATCACTCCAACCTCTCCACAGGCCCGGAACAACTTTGGAGCCATGGGCCCCGGAATTCGGTATGTTAGCCCCTCCCATTATTGCCTGGCGGTGGCACTAACGGGGCACTAAGGGGTTAGTGCCTGGGCGCGGCAAATGCAGCGACGCCCGCAAACTTCAGTGCCGGTTTAGCGCTGATGCTAACACTTAGCACCTGGGCTTCTAGCGCCTCGCAGATCATGACGTCATAAAGTGCGCAGCGCCCCGTTATCGCCCCGGATGAAGAATTGACTCTCGCCCCCCTGCTCTATCGCCTCGCGCCGACAACGCCAGCGAGAGGAGGCGCTGTGACCTCGGCTGGCCGCTTCGGGAGCGGTAATTAAAGGGAATGCTTTTCAGCTCGCGCAACCTTCATTATTTGCAACAGTCGGGTATCTGCACAAAGTTTTTAATGTTTCATTGGTGCGAGATGTCCGAGCCCTCCACTTTGTGACAGTATTTGGGGCTGTAATGGCAGTCGCCCAGGTCGCCTTGCAAAACAGAACTGACGACAACTCGCTTGTGCAGCATCATTGGCCCCTCCCTGTAAGCGAGGGAAGCAGCCTCTGTGATGAAAGAGCGCCGGTTACAATGTGCTCGAAATTGTTCAGTGCTCTGCTGGTACCGCCCCGTTCTCGGACTTTAGCGCCTTAAGAGAAGTGGTTAGCGCTTGATTTAGCGCCCCACATCCCTCTTGGAGCGTTAAAGCTGAATTTCGCGGGAGGCGAGAATGATTAGCGCCTGGCACTAATTTGGGGGGAAAAGTTGGGTTGGTTTGCACCTCTCGTTAGCGCAGATCCCCTAGCGCCCGGGTGCGGCACCACTAACGCCTCCCGCAAAATTCAGTGGGAGGTTAGTGGCGGCGGTAGCGCTACGTCTGACAGGATCAGCGGGCGTTCTTGCAGCGGCGGTGGCGCTACTTAAAGGGCAGGTGTCGAGCGGCCTTTTATATTTTGGGGAGGAGGCCTGCAATGACATGGCGCTACGTGCTGCCGTGCGTGGCGCTGTGAAATTCAGTTGTCGCGCCCCAAGTACGAGGTGGAGCGCTTTCCAGTCGCACCCCGCCTTCTGCTTGGGGCGCTACAACTGAATTTACGGCGAAGGGGCGCTAACATTTTCGGGAGGCTAAAATTAGCACCCTGGTGATGTTAGCACCCCAAAATGGGCGCCACCAAATTTTTGGCGTCCTAAACGGGGCTATGCCGAATTTCTCCCCCTTGGTCTTCAATGAATTCTTCACTCTCTTCAACAAGCTTTTTGTCCCAAATTTTGATTTCAGTCATTGTTTCGACCCAATGCCTGCAGGACAAGTGAAATTAGCAGCAATGGGGAAAGAAAACTGACTGAACTGCTTTTTCTCTGAAGTATACTCTCAAGGACTTCTCATTAAACTTTACACACGCGGCAGAATATTTCCCCAGAGGAGGAGGTGGGAGTGGGGAAATAGGAGACACCAAAAAAGTAAAAAGGTCACACAATCAAAATGCATCAAAGAAAATTGACCAGCTCAGCATCTCCAAAATAATTCATTTACCAGAGCGGGAAGCAATGGAAATTCACAAACAATCATTCCAAAAAGCAATTAGATGTGGTCAGTTCATTCAATAACTGGCCCCATCCAGTCCCATTACAAACGTGATCTGCAGGAAGGGGACTTTCAAGGCGTCTGGATTTTCTTTTGTGATTACAAACAGTTTCCTTCCTTGTGCCAAGCTTTCATTTGTTATTTTAAACCAATAATATATCCACAAAAGGGCAGGATGGCCCTGAATTGAAACAGCTCCATTTTTAGCTCCGTTCTGCCTGAACATTGGTGCACTTTTAAAATTCACTGTTTATTCTGTAAATGTCATGGGTGATAACAAGTCCTGTTTGGAAAGCTCTCTGTTGGCTCCAGACTCGATCAGTTAAAATTATCAGGAAAAGAGTAAAGCAGAGCATAGCTAAAGGCCTTCGGAACATGCCCACAGGGCCCTGGTAGAACGTCGCGCAGTGCCAACCCCTGGCATGGGGTACAGTGCCAACCCCTGGCATGGGGTACAGTGTCAAACCTGGTATGGGGTACAGTGTCAAACCTTGGCATGGGGAACGGTGTCAAAGCTTGGCATGGGGTACAGTGCCAACCCCTGGTATGGGGTACAGTGTCAAACCTTGGTATGGGGTACAGTGTCAAACCTTGGCATGGGGTACAGTGTCAAACCTTGGCATGGGGTACAGTGTCAAACCTTGGCATGGGGTACAGTGCCAACCCTTGGCATGGGGTACAGTGCCAACCTGCCTGGGGTACAGGCACTGGAGGGTACAGTGTCAAACCTTGGCATGGGGTACAGTGTCAAACCTTGGCATGGGGTACAGTGTCAAACCTTGGCAGGGGGTACAGTGTCAAACCTTGGCATGGGGTACAGTGCCAACCCCTGGCATGGGGTACAGTGCCAACCCCTGGTATGGGGTACAGTGTCAAACCTTGGTATGGGGTACAGTGTCAAACCTTGGTATGGGGTACAGTGCCAACCCCTGGTATGGGGTACAGTGTCAAACCTTGGTATGGGGTACAGTGTCAACCCCTGGTATGGGGTACAGTGTCAACCCCTGGCATGGGGTACAGTGCCAACCCCTGGTATGGGGTATGGTGTCAACCCCTGGCATGGGGTACGGTGTCAAACCTTCGTATGGGGTACGGTGTCAAACCTTGGCATGGAGTATAGTGTCAAACCTTAGCATGGAGTACAGTGCCAACCCCTGGCATGGGGTACAGTGTCAAACCTTGGCATGGGGTACAGTGTCAAACCTTGGTATGGGGTACGGTGTCAAACCTTGGCATGGGGTACAGTGTCAAACCTTGGCATGGGGTACAGTGTCAAACTTTGGTATGGGGTACAGTGCCAACCCCTGGTGTGGGGTAAAGTGTCAAACCTTGGCATGGGGTACAGTGCCAACCCCTGGCATGGGGTACAGTGCCAACCCCTGGCATGGGGTACAGTGTCAACCCCTGACATGGGGTACAGTGCCAACCCCTGGCATGGGGTACAGTGCCAACCCCTGGCATGGGGTACAGTGCCAACCCCTGGCATGGGGTACAGTGCCAACCCCTGGTAAGGGGTACAGTGTCAAGCCTTGGCATGGGGTACAGTGTCAAACCTTTGCATGGGGTACAGTGTCAAACCTTGGTATGGGGTATGGTGTCAAACCTTGGTATGGAGTACAGTGTCAAACCTTGGCATGGAGTACAGTGCCAACCCCTGGCATGGGGTACAGTGCCAACCCTTGGCATGGGGTACCGTGCCTAACCCTGGCATGGGGTACAGTGTCAAACCTTGGCATGGGGTACAGTGTCAAACCTTGGTATGGGATACGAGGTCAAACCTTGGCATGGGGTACAGTGTCAAACCTTGGTATGGGGTACGATGTCAAACCTTGGCATGGGGTACAGTGTCAAGCCTTGGCATGGGGTACAGTGTCAAACCTTGGCATGGGGTACGGTGTCAAACCTTGGTATGGGGTACAATGTCAAACCTTGGCATGGGGTACAGTGTCAAACCTTGGCATGGGGTACAGTGTCAAACCTTGGCATGGAGTACAGTGCCAACCCCTGGCATGTGGTACAGTGCCAACCCCTGGTATGGGGTACAGTGTCAAACCTTGGTATGGGGTACGGTGTCAAACCTTGGCATGGGGTACAGTGTCAACCCTTGGCATGGGGTACAGTGCCAACCCCTGGTATGGGGTACGGTGTCAACCCCTGGCATGGGGTACGGTGTCAAACCTTGGCATGGGGTACGGTGTCAAACCTTGGCATGGAGTACAGTGTCAAACCTTGGCATGGGGTACAGTGTCAAACCTTGGCATGGAGTACAGTGCCAACCCCTGGCATGGGGTACAGTGTCAAACCTTGGCATGGGGTACAGTGTCAAACCTAGGCATGGGGTACGATGTCAAACCTTGGCATGGGGTACAGTGTCAAACCTTGGCATGGGGTACAGTGTCAAACCTTGGCATGGGGTACGATGTCAAACCTTGGCATGGGGTACAGTGTCAAACTTGGCATGGGGTACAGTGTCAAACCTTGGTATGGGGTACAGTGTCAAACCTTGGCATCGGGAACTGTGTCAAAGCTTGGCATGGGGTACAGTGCCAACCCCTGGTATGGGGTACAGTGTCAAAGCTTGGTATGTGGTACAGTGTCAAACCTTGGCATGGGGTACAGTGTCAAACCTGGTCATGGGGTACAGTGTCAAACCTTGGCATGGGGTACAGTGCCAAAGCTTGGCATGGGGTACAGTGTCAAACCTTGGCATGGGGTACAGTGTCAAACCTTGGCATGCGGTACAGTGTCAAACCTTGACATGGGGTACAGTGCCAACCCCTGGCATGGGGTACAGTGCCAACCCCTGGCATGGAGTACAGTGCCAACCCCTGGCATGGGGTACAGTGTCAAACCTTGGTATGGGGTATCGTGTCGAACCCTTGGCATGGGGTACAGTGTCAAACCTTGGCATGGGGTACCGTGTCAAACCTTGGTATGGGGTACGATATCAAACCTTGGCATGGGGTACAGTGTCAAACCTTGGCATGGGGTACGGTGTCGAAGCTTGGCATGGGGTACGGTGTCAAAGTTTGGGACAGTAATAGATATCGCAAGGTGTCATGGTGGATTGTGCTGACTGCTGCATCTCCTTCTGTACCAAATATGTGGTATTATTTCATAAGATTTGGCAAACAGTGAGATCAGGGTTGGGAAGCAGTGCTATTAAGATTAGCCAATGGTCCTGAAAATCCACAACTGTCCCAGTGTAATCCCGCTGGAGCAGCTGGAACAGCTGTAAATTAGACTGCGACCCAGACACACCAGGGGTTTCCACTTCGGTTTGTTGGGGGTAGAGCCTCTGCCTGACCCCAACATGGACATAGAAAACATAGAAAAATCGGAGCAGGAGTCGGCCATTTGGCCCTTCGAGCCTGCTCCGCCATTCAATGGATCATGGCTGATCCTCTATCTCAATACCATATTCCCGCTCTCTCCCCATACCCCTTGATGCCTTTTGTGTCTAGAAATCTATCTATCTCCTTCTTAAATATATTCAGTGACTTGGCCTCCACAGCCTTCTGTGGTAGAGAATTCCACAGGTTCACCACCCTCTGAGTGAAGAAATGTCTCCTCATCTCAGTCCTAAATGTCCTACCCCGTATCCTGAGACTGTGACCCCTTGTTCTAGACCCCCCAGCCAGGGGAAACATCCTCCCTGCATCCAATCTGTCTAGCCCTGTCAGAATGTTATACATTTCAATGAGATCCCCTCTCATTCTTCCAAATTCTAGTGAATACAGGCCTAGTTGACCCAATCTCTCCTGATACGACAGTCCTGCCATCCCAGGAATCAGTCTGATGAACCTTCGCTGCACTCTCTCTATGGCAAGTATATCCTTTCTTAGGTAAGGAGACCAAAACTGCACACAGTACTCCAGGTGTGGTCTCACCAAGGCCCTGTATAACTGTAGTAAGACATCCTTGCTCCTGTACTCAAATCCTCTTGCAATGAAGGCCAACATGCCATTTGCCTTCCTAACTGCTTGCTGCACCTGCATGTTTGCTTTCAGTGACTGGTGTACAAGGACACCCAGGTCCCTTTGTACATCAACATTTCCCAATCTATGATCATTTAAATAATACTCTGCCTTTCTGTTTTTCCTACCGAAGTGGATAACTTCACATTTATCCACGTTATATTGCATCTGCCATGTATTTACCCACTCACTCAACTTGTCTAAATCGCCTTGAAGCCTCTTTGCATCCTCCTCACAACTCTCAATCCCACCTAGTTTCGTGTCGTCAGCAAACTTGGAAATATTACATTTGGTTCCCTCATCCAAATCATTGATATATATTGTGAATAGCTGGGGCCCAAGCACTGATCCCTGCGGTACCCCACTAGTCACCGCCTGCCACCCCGCAAAAGTCCCATTTATTCCTACTCTCTGTTTCCTGTCTGTTAACCAATTTTCAATCCATGCCAGTATATTACCCCCAATCCCATGTGCTTTAATTGTGCACACTAACCTCTTAAGTGGGACTTTATCAAAGGCCTTCTGAAAATCCAAATACACCACATCCACTGGTTCTCCCTTATCTATTCTACCAGTTACATCCTCAAAAAACTCCAGTAGGTTTGTCAAACACGATTTCCCTTTCATAAATCCATGTTGACTTTGTCTAATCCCGTTGATATTTTCTAAGTGTCCTGTTATCACATCCTTTATAATAGACTCTAGCATTTTCCCTACTACTGATGTTAGGCTAACCGATCTGTAGTTCCCTGTTTTCTCGCTCCCGCCTTTTTTAAATAGTGGGGTTACATTTGCCACCCTCCAATCTGTAGGAACTGTTCCATAATCTATAGAATTTTGGAAGATGACAACCAATGCATCCACTATTTCCATGGCTACCTCTTTTAGTACTCTGGGATGCAGATTATCAGGCCTGGGGATTTATCAGCTTTCAGTCTCATTAATTTCTCCAGCACTATTTTTTTACTAATACTAATTTCCTTTAATTCCTCCCTCTCACTAGACCCTTGGTTCCCTAGTATCTCTGGGAAATTATTTGTGTCCTCTTCCGTGAAGACAGAACCAAGTATTTGTTTAATTGCTCTGCCATTTCCTTGTGCCCCATTATAAATTCTCCCATTTCTGTCTGTAAGGGACCTACATTTGCTTCACTAATCTTTTTCTTTTTACATACTTGTAGAAGCTTTTACAATCCGCTTTCATGTTCCTTGCAAGTTTACTCTCTTACTCTATTTTTCCCCTCTTAATCAATCTCTTGGTCCTTTTTTGCTGAACTCTAAACTGCTCCCAATCCTCAGGCTTGCTACTTTTTCTGGCAACTTTATATGACTCCTCTTTGGATCAAATACTATCCTTAATTTCTTTTGTTAGCCATGGTTGGGCCAATTTTCCTTTTGTGTTTTTGCGCCAGAAAGGAATGTATAACTGTTGCAATTTATGCATTTGTTCCTTAAATGTTAGCCATTGCCTATCCACCGTCATGCCATTTAAGAAAGCTCCCCAATCTATCATAGCCAACTCACTCCTCATACCTTCGTAGTTTCCTTTGTTTAAATTTAGGACCCTAGTTTCGGATTGGACTTCTTCACTTTCCATCTTAATGAAGAATTCTATCATGTTATGGTTACTCTTCCCTAAAGGACCCCGCACAACAAGATTATTAATTAACCCCTTCTCATTGCACATCATCACTGGGGAGACAAGGTTGGGGGCGAAGACTCCTAACATCAGAAGTCTCCACACCCCAGGCCTTCGGAGGGAACACAGGAATTGCTAGATGACAAAAGATCAAGGTCCATCCAGTTCGCCTTCTACCATCCTGGTAGTCACATGACACAATGATAACAGAGTTGTTGACTAATCACAGCAATCAATCTCTATCAATGAGTCTACAACAGGCCCAGACACCAGGCGAGGACAAGCCCAGTGGTGGAGAGCTTTGGGAACCACAGGTCCGAAGTCACCTGTTCCTCCCGCGCATGTTACACTCACCACACATCATGTCTCGAATTACTCATACTGGGTCCCAAAATATTATTTTCTTAAAGAAATCTGTCTGATTTGTATTTGAATGAATGAATACTAACTGCTCCCACCGTCTCCCTCGGGAGCCTGTTGCATCGATTGACCACTCGCTCACTGAAATATTGTTTCCGCAGATTAGTTTTGAAGTGCAGGCCGGGTCCTCTGGTTCCACTGTTCTGGACAAGGTGAGACAGGTCTACATTATCTAGTCTATTTAGAATCCTGAAAACAGCAATCATATCACCTGTTCCACCATTCTATCAAATCATGGTTGATCAGTACCTCAACTCCATTTACCCCCCTTCTCTTTTCCAGTTAGAACTATCCATGAGACCATCAGAAGGTTGAATGCAATTGATTCAACTCCCCAGCTCCACAAAATTCAACATTTTTTCAAAAAATTGAAACCGTCCCCATCAGCTGCCTCGGAAACAGCGCATCCCCGCACCCAGGGCCTGTCACAATCATTGCCTGTCCCGCGTCCCAAGGCAGGTTTGCTGATGGAGCTGCGAATCCTGCTGGGAGCCCACCTAAAATACATGAATGACCCTGACGCCAGAAAATGGGCCGTGGTCAGAGGGTGGGCCATTGGGGCAGGGTGAACTCCCGCCCAGAGAAAATACTCGGGTGAAAAATCCCAGCCTTAGAATCTGTCGTGGGAATGTTGCCAGAACTATCCTCAACCTGTTGGGCAGGAAAATTAACCAAAATGGCCACTTGTATCTGAACGGAGATTTTTGTTGGGTAAGGTATCAAGGGGGGTAAATGGAGTTGAGGTACTGATCAACCATGATTTGATAGAATGGTGGAACAGGCTCGAGGGGCTGAATGGCCTCCTCCTGTTCCTATGTATCTGCAGTTTGTGGAATTCTGGTCTATCCAGGGAATCTCTTCGCAAAACAGTGAAATGCTGCTTGGGATTCACCTATTCTGCTATATTCTTTGATAACATTTCCTTACTTTTAAGCTGACAAAGGTTTGTTTTCTGTTTTGTTAGCCAACTTTCTCCCGTCCTCTCCCGAAGGTGCGGACTCTTGCTAGTTATGGTGCCAGGGTACCAGATGCCCTCTAGTACCTCACCCAAGTGGCCGTTCTTCACGTGTGAGCCCAGACAGGACGGCCGGAAGGTGATCTGACCCGTGACACAGTGAGTCGAATACTGTGCTCACCCGACATCCACCCACACTCTTCCCAGCAGGGGTCACTGGGTGACAATCAGGAGCAGGAAGCCTGGCCGATTTCCCCCGCCCTCCTCCCCCCAACCCCTGTAGCCCAAGAGGCCTGAGGCCTGTACTGCCATCCTGTCTGAAATCAGCTAACTCAACAGAGACCGGGAAAAAGGCAATAATGAACTGCGGGACTGTGGCCCCTTTAAGAGGCTCTTAGCTTTTTTGTTCAGATTTTTTGTTTAGCTTATATGGCGCCAGCTTTTTATGAAAACATTTGATGTTCACAGGGGTTGGCAAAGAACCACAGCGTGGAAATTGGAGTGAGCTCCAGTGACACTCGGTCTCCTCCTTATTGGATCTCTCGTGGCAGCAGGGAAATGAGGTTGATGTGTACATCCCCTTGCAGGCTGATGTTATTAATGGAGGTGGCATCACCAGCTGGCATTCCCACGAGTGCCACCTTCCTGTGCCCTCAACGTACTGTATGCCTAGAGGTACATGGTGGAAGTGGGGGTGTGGAGGGGGCCTCCACCAGCGTGTTTCAAACCAGTTTCATGGAACACACCAAAAAAAAAGCAGAGATGGTCCCTGTCGGATCAGCCTTTCGATAAAGGCTCCGGTTTCAAGTATCTATTGAAGTGTTCAGCCTAAGCGACCGACCAGCCCTGCGTTTCGTGGGCGATGCAAATTGCCTGGCCTCAGGAAACCCAACAATGTCAGGATCTTTTCTCCGGGGCACAACAGAAGTTCCGTTCCACCATTATGACAGTGCTGGAACGGCATTGTGGACTGTTTGTGATCAGAGATACTGCATCATGGTGGAGTGGGGTCACCAACCCTCTGGGATTGGCTTGGAGTCTCCAGGAATTGAAGATTAATCTCCTGGACATGGCTGCCAGCCCGGGAGAAACGTCATCGGGGCGTTCAAAAAATTGTGTGTTTTTCTAATTTTCTTTGAACATTTCTGTTTATTAGCTATAGAAATATTGGAGATGGGGGAAAAAAGGCTGTTTGACTGACAGACAAGAATCATCCAATCAGTTAATGAAGAGTCTTCGCTTCCCAATTGGCCGTGGGTAGGCGGGGCACCGCGAGGATGGACATGCTGTACAGGCAATGGCGGCGGGGCAGCTGGAGGCAGGAGGTCATGTGATGAAGCCTCCAGGAATACGTCCGACCACAGTCGGTAACCCCAGTGTGAAAGAAAGGTTCAATGTCACTGGCGGAACCGGAGCTTCAAGCCCCGCTCTTTCTGCCAAAAAGGCTTCTTCCTTCGGTCCTCGCCCCAGCCAAGGAGTGACTGTTGCCGATAATAGCAGAGGACGAAGGGACAATTGCCGGAACTGAACGGCATGCCCCTGTGTCTGCTGTTTTAAAGCTGGCGTTAAGCTGTTTCTTTTAAATGGGTGGACCAGAAAGTGAATATTGGCAACAGCAGTTTCTAGGGCGCAGCCTTTGAGAGGATCATGCCTGTCTGCCTTAAGAGCTAGTTGAGTGGATATGAATGCGTGTTCTTTGTTGGCAAGTCAGGGAGCAGCAATAGTCATGGGAGTCACCAAGGTGTCAGCTGTTATAAAGCGCTAGAGCTACTGAGGCTGAAGAAGAAACTTGGACAAAGGCTAAACTAAGACCTCAGTTGACCCCAGACTGGGAGCAAGCTCACATTTGCCCGGTACAATAAACCGTTGGAGGTTCAACTACAAAAGGTGCCTTCACTCTGAAGATGTTCCAATTAAGTGTTGACTGTGAAAGCACGAACTCCGTGGCAGTCCCTTCCATTTGCGGAAGTGCTGGGAAGTGTGTTCACCATCTAAATGAGGTTAATTGCCCATGTCACATCCTTCCAGGAAATCACACCAGCACAGAACGTTCTGTGCAACCTGTGGTGTCAGGCGGTCAGCTGAGGGAGCTCGCTGATTAGTGAGACCTGCTGTGTCATCACTTTGTTGGAAGTTCTTTTACATTAAGATGTATAGTAACAAAGAAAAATGAAAAAAAATATTTGCAAGGGCCGGGTTTTCCGATCGGAGGCTTCCTGCGGACGGATGCCTCCGATCGGAAAAAAATTGACGCACTTTCCTGCCGGCTCCGCAGGTCCTGAGGCTTGCGATCCTGGGCCTCTGCTCTACGAAATGCGCAGAGGCCCAGGAATCCCGGGGCGCAGGCGGTTCGCAAACGCCCCTGGGATCACGTGGGCCATGGGGAACCAATCAAAGAAGGGAATCCCCCTGCACACTTCTGACAGGTCTGTACGCACGGATTTGTCAAAAGTATGAATGGGGATCACTTAAAAAACACAGTTAAACAATGAAAGAATTTTTTTAAATCACGTATTTAAAACTCATTAAAATGTAATTTTTAAAAAATAAATGAGTTTTTTACGGGTCCAAAAATAAGCTTACCTTTTTAAAATTTATTTTTAATTATAAATGAGTGAAAACATTTTGTTTTTACCATTTTTTTTGAAACTCTTATGCTGGTAAAAGCAGGCCTCCCACCTGTACAGTAACGGTCCTGGAGTTATATCACATGGTACAGTAACAGTCCTGGAGTTATATCACACGGTACAGTAACAGTCCTGGAGTTATATCACACGATACAGTAATAGTCCTGGAGTTATATCACACGGTACAGTAACAGTCCTGGAGTTATATCACACGGAACAGTAACAGTCCTGGAGTTATATCACACGGTACAGTAACAGTCCTGGAGTTATATCACACGACACAGTAATAGTCCTGGAGTTATATCACACGGTACAGTAACGGTCCTGGAGTTATATCACACGGTACAGTAACAGTCCTGGAGTTATATCACACGATACAGTAATGGTCCTGGAGTTATAACACACGGTACAGTAACAGTCCTGGAGTTATATCACACGGTACAGTAACGGTCCTGGAGTTATATCACAAGGTACAGTAACAGTCCTGGAGTTATATCACACGGTACAGTAACGGTCCTGGAGTTATAACACACAGTACAGTAACAGTCCTGGAGTTATATCACACGGTACAGTAACAGTCCTGGAGTTATATCACACGGTACAGTAACAGTCCTGGAGTTATGTCACATGGTACAGTAACGGGCCTGGAGTTATATCACACGATACAGTAATAGTCCTGGAGTTATATCACACGGTACAGTAACAGTCCTGGAGTTATATCACACGATACAGTAATAGTCCTGGAGTTATATCACACGGTACAGTAATGGTCCCGGAGTTATATCACACGGTACAGTAACGGTCCTGGAGTTATATCACAGGGTACAGTAACAGTGCTGGAGTTATATCTCACGGTACAGTAACGGTCCTGGAGTTATATCACACGGTACAGTAACAGTCCTGGAGTTATATCTCACGGTACAGTAACAGTCCTGCAGTTATATCACACGGTACAGTAACAGTCCTGGAGTTATATCACATGGTACAGTAACAGTCCTGGATTTATATCACATGGTACAGTAACGGTCCTGGAGTTATATCACACGGTACAGTAACAGTCCTGGAGTTATATCACACGGTACAGTAACGGTCCTGGAGTTATATCACACGGTACAGTAACAGTCCTGGAGTTATATCACACGGTACAGTAACGGTCCTGGAGTTATATCACACGGTACAGTAACAGTCCTGGAGTTATATCACACGGTACAGTAACAGGTCCTGGAGTTATATCACACGGTACAGTAACGGTCCTGGAGTTATATCACACGGTACAGTAACAGTCCTGGAGTTATATCACACGGTACAGTAACAGTCCCGGAGTTATATCACACGATACAGTAATAGTCCTGGAGTTATATCACACGGTACAGTAACCGTCCTGGAGTTATTTCACATGGTACAGTAACAGTCCTGGAGTTATATCACATGGTACAGTAACAGTCCTGGAGTTATATCACACGATACAGTAATAGTCCTGGAGTTATATCACACGGTACAGTAACAGTCCTGGAGTTATATCACACGGTACAGTAACAGTCCTGGAGTTATATCAAATGGTACAGTAACAGTCCTGGAGTTATATCACACGGTTCAGTAACAGTCCCGGAGTTATATCACATGGTACAGTAACTGTCCTGGAGTTGTATCACATGGTACAGTAACAGTCCCGGAGTTGTATCACACGGTACAGTAACAGTCCTGGAGTTATATCACACGGTACAGTAACAGTCCTGGAGTTATTTCACACGGTACAGTAACAGTCCTGCAGTTATATCACATGGTACAGTAACAGTCCCGCAGTTATATCACACGGTACAGTAACAGTCCTGCAGTTATATCACATGGTACAGTAACAGTCCTGGAGTTATATCACACGGTACAGTAACAGTCCTGTAGTTATATCACACGGTACAGTAACAGTCCCGGAGTTATATCACACGGTACAGTAACGGTCCTGGAGTTATATCACACGGTACAGTAACGGACCTGGAGTTATATCACATGGTACAGTAACAGCCCTGGAGTTATATCACATGGTACAGTAACAGTCCTGGAGTTATATCACACGGTACAGTAACAGTCCTGGAGTTATATCACACAGTACAGTAACTGTCCTGGAGTTATATCACACGGTACAGTAACAGTCATGGAGTTATATCACAAGATACAGTAACAGTCCTGGAGTTATATCACATGGTACAGTAACAGTCCTTGAGTTATATCACACGGTACAGTAACAGTCCTGGAGTTATATCACACGGTACAGTAAGAGTTTCGGAGTTATATCACACGGTACAGTAACAGTCCTGGAGTTACATCACACGGTACAGTAACAGTCCTGGAGTTATAACACACAGAACAGTAACAGTCCCGGAGTTATATCACACGGTACAGTAATAGTCCTGGAGTTATATCACACGGTACAGTAACGGTCCTGGAGTTATATCACACGGTACAGTAGCAGTCCTGGAGTTAGATCACACGGTGCAGTAAAGGTCCTGGAGTTATATCACACGGTACAGTAACAGTCCTGGAGTTATAACATACGGTACAGTAACAGTCCCGCAGTTATATCACACAGTACAGTAATGGTCCTGGAGTTATATCACATGGTACAGTAACAGTCCTGGAGTTATATTCCACGGTACAGTAACAGTCCTGGAGTTATATCACACGGTACAGTAACAGTCCTGGAGTTATATCACATGGTACAGTAACAGTTCTGGAGTTATAACACACGGTACAGTAACGGTCCTGGAGTTATATCACACGGTACAGTAACAGTCCTGGAGTTATATCACACGGTACAGTAACAGTCCTGGAGTTAGATCACACGGTACAGAAACAGTCCTGGAGTTATATCACACGGTACAGTAACAGTCCTGGAGTTATATCACACGGTACAGTAACAGTCCAGGAGTTATATCACACGGTACAGTAACAGTCCTGGAGTTATATCACACGGTACAGTAACAGTCCAGGAGTTATATCACACGGTACAGTAACAGTCCTGGAGTTATATCACACGCTACAGTAACAGTCCCAGAGTTATATCACACGGTACAGTAACGGTCCTGGAGTTATATCACATGGTACAGTAACAGTCCTGGATTTATATCACATGGTACAGTAACGGTCCTGGAGTTATATCACACGGTACAGTAACAGTCCTGGAGTTATATCACACGGTACAGTAACGGTCCTGGAGTTATATCACACGGTACAGTAACAGTCCTGGAGTTATATCACAAGGTACAGTAACGGTCCTGGAGTTATATCACACGGTACAGTAACAGTCCTGGAGTTATATCACACGGTACAGTAATGGTCCTGGAGTTATATCACACGGTACAGTAACGGTCCTGGAGTTATATCACACGGTACAGTAACAGTCCTGGAGTTATATCACACGGTACAGTAACAGTCCCGGAGTTATATCACACGATACAGTAATAGTCCTGGAGTTATATCACACGGTACAGTAACCGTCCTGGAGTTATTTCACATGGTACAGTAACAGTCCTGGAGTTATATCACATGGTACAGTAACAGTCCTGGAGTTATATCACACGATACAGTAATAGTCCTGGAGTTATATCACACGGTACAGTAACAGTCCTGGAGTTATATCACACGGTACAGTAACAGTCCTGGAGTTATATCAAATGGTACAGTAACAGTCCTGGAGTTACATCACACGGTTCAGTAACAGTCCCGGAGTTATATCACACGGTACAGTAACTGTCCTGGAGTTGTATCACATGGTACAGTAACAGTCCCGGAGTTGTATCACACGGTACAGTAACAGTCCTGGAGTTATATCACACGGTACAGTAACAGTCCTGGAGTTATATCACACGGTACAGTAACAGTCCTGCAGTTATATCACATGGTACAGTAACAGTCCTGGAGTTATATCACACGGTACAGTAACAGTCCTGCAGTTATATCACATGGTACAGTAACAGTCCTGGAGTTATATCACACGGTACAGTAACAGTCCTGTAGTTATATCACACGGTACAGTAACAGTCCGGAGTTATATCACACGGTACAGTAACGGTCCTGGAGTTATATCACACGGTACAGTAACGGACCTGGAGTTATATCACATGGTACAGTAACAGCCCTGGAGTTATATCACATGGTACAGTAACAGTCCTGGAGTTATATCACACGGTACAGTAACAGTCCTGGAGTTATATCACACGGTACAGTAACTGTCCTGGAGTTATATCACACGGTACAGTAACAGTCATGGAGTTATATCACAAGATACAGTAACAGTCCTGGAGTTATATCACATGGTACAGTAACAGTCCTTGAGTTATATCACACGGTACAGTAACAGTCCTGGAGTTATATCACACGGTACAGTAAGAGGTTCGGAGTTATATCACACGGTACAGTAACAGTCCTGGAGTTACATCACACGGTACAGTAACAGTCCTGGAGTTATAACACACAGAACAGTAACAGTCCGGAGTTATATCACACGGTACAGTAATAGTCCTGGAGTTATATCACACGGTACAGTAACGGTCCTGGAGTTATATCACACGGTACAGTAGCAGTCCTGGAGTTAGATCACACGGTACAGTAAAGGTCCTGGAGTTATATCACACGGTACAGTAACAGTCCTGGAGTTATAACATACGGTACAGTAACAGTCCCGCAGTTATATCACACAGTACAGTAATGGTCCTGGAGTTATATCACATGGTACAGTAACAGTCCTGGAGTTATATCACACGGTACAGTAACAGTCCTGGAGTTATATCACACGGTACAGTAACAGTCCTGGAGTTATATCACATGGTACAGTAACAGTCTGGAGTTATATCACACGGTACAGTAACGGTCCTGGAGTTATATCACACGGTACAGTAACAGTCCTGGAGTTATATCACACGGTACAGTAACAGTCCTGGAGTTAGATCACACGGTACAGTAACAGTCCTGGAGTTATATCACACGGTACAGTAACAGTCCTGGAGTTATATCACATGGTACAGTAACAGTCCTGGAGTTAAATCACACGGTACAGTAACAGTGCTAGAGTTATATCACACGGTACAGTAACAGTCCTGGAGTTATATCACACGGTACAGTAACAGTCCAGGAGTTATATCACACGGTACAGTAACAGTCCTGGAGTTATATCACACGCTACAGTAACAGTCCTGAGTTATATCACACGGTACAGTAACGGTCCTGGAGTTATATCACATGGTACAGTAACAGTCCTGGAGTTATATCACATGGTACAGTAACGGTCCTGGAGTTATATCACACGGTACAGTAACAGTCCTGGAGTTATATCACACGGTACAGTAACGGTCCTGGAGTTATATCACACGGTACAGTAACAGTCCTGGAGTTATATCACAAGGTACAGTAACGGTCCTGGAGTTATATCACACGGTACAGTAACAGTCCTGGAGTTATATCACACGGTACAGTAATGGTCCTGGAGTTATATCACACGGTACAGTAACGGTCCTGGAGTTATATCACACGGTACAGTAACAGTCCTGGAGTTATATCACACGGTACAGTAACAGTCCCGGAGTTATATCACACGATACAGTAATAGTCCTGGAGTTATATCACACGGTACAGTAACCGTCCTGGAGTTATTTCACATGGTACAGTAACAGTCCTGGAGTTATATCACATGGTACAGTAACAGTCCTGGAGTTATATCACACGATACAGTAATAGTCCTGGAGTTATATCACACGGTACAGTAACAGTCCTGGAGTTATATCACACGGTACAGTAACAGTCCTGGAGTTATATCAAATGGTACAGTAACAGTCCTGGAGTTATATCACACGGTTCAGTAACAGTCCCGGAGTTATATCACATGGTACAGTAACTGTCCTGGAGTTGTATCACACGGTTCAGTAACAGTCCCGGAGTTATATCACATGGTACAGTAACTGTCCTGGAGTTATATCACATGGTACAGTAACTGTCCTGGAGTTATATCACACGGTACAGTAACAGTCCTGGAGTTATATCACACGGTACAGTAACAGTCCTGGAGTTATATCACACGGTACAGTAACAGTCCTGCAGTTATATCACATGGTACAGTAACAGTCCCGCAGTTATATCACACGGTACAGTAACAGTCCTGCAGTTATATCACATGGTACAGTAACAATCCTGGAGTTATATCACACGGTACAGTAACAGTCCTGTAGTTATATCACACGGTACAGTAACAGTCCCGGAGTTATATCACACGGTACAGTAACGGTCCTGGAGTTATATCACACGGTACAGTAACGGACATGGAGTTATATCACATGGTACAGTAACAGCCCTGGAGTTATATCACATGGTACAGTAACAGTCCTGGAGTTATATCACACGGTACAGTAACAGTCCTGGAGTTATATCACACAGTACAGTAACTGTCCTGGAGTTATATCACACGGTACAGTAACAGTCCTGGAGTTATATCACAAGGTACAGTAACAGTCCTGGAGTTATATCACATGGTACAGTAACAGTCCTGGAGTGAAATCACACGGTACAGTAACAGTCCTGGAGTTATATCACACGGTACAGTAACAGTCCCGGAGTTATATCACACGGTACAGCAACAGTCCTGGAGTTATATCACACGGTACAGTAACGGTCCTGGAGTTATATCACATGGTACAGTAACAGTCCCGGAGTTATATCACACGGTACAGTAACAGTCCCAGAGTTATGTCACACGGTACAGTAACAGTCCTGGAGTTATATCACACGGTACAGTAACAGTCCTGGAGTTAGATCACACGGTACAGAAACAGTCCTGGAGTTATATCACACGGTACAGTAACAGTCCTGGAGTTATATCACACGGTACAGTAACAGTCCAGGAGTTATATCACACGGTACAGTAACAGTCCTGGAGTTATATCACACGGTACAGAAACAGTCCAGGAGTTATATCACACGGTACAGTAACAGTCCTGGAGTTATATCACACGCTACAGTAACAGTCCCAGAGTTATATCACACGGTACAGTAACGGTCCTGGAGTTATATCACATGGTACAGTAACAGTCCTGGATTTATATCACATGGTACAGTAACGGTCCTGGAGTTATATCACACGGTACAGTAACAGTCCTGGAGTTATATCACACGGTACAGTAACGGTGCTGGAGTTATATCACACGGTACAGTAACAGTCCTGGAGTTATATCACAAGGTACAGTAACGGTCCTGGAGTTATATCACACGGTACAGTAACAGTCCTGGAGTTATATCACACGGTACAGTAATGGTCCTGGAGTTATATCACACGGTACAGTAACGGTCCTGGAGTTATATCACACGGTACAGTAACAGTCCTGGAGTTATATCACACGGTACAGTAACAGTCCCGGAGTTATATCACACGATACAGTAATAGTCCTGGAGTTATATCACACGGTACAGTAACCGTCCTGGAGTTATTTCACATGGTACAGTAACAGTCCTGGAGTTATATCACATGGTACAGTAACAGTCCTGGAGTTATATCACACGATACAGTAATAGTCCTGGAGTTATATCACACGGTACAGTAACAGTCCTGGAGTTATATCACACGGTACAGTAACAGTCCTGGAGTTATATCAAATGGTACAGTAACAGTCCTGGAGTTACATCACACGGTTCAGTAACAGTCCCGGAGTTATATCACATGGTACAGTAACTGTCCTGGAGTTGTATCACATGGTACAGTAACAGTCCCGGAGTTGTATCACACGGTACAGTAACAGTCCTGGAGTTATATCACACGGTACAGTAACAGTCCTGGAGTTATATCACACGGTACAGTAACAGTCCTGCAGTTATATCACATGGTACAGTAACAGTCCCGCAGTTATATCACACGGTACAGTAACAGTCCTGCAGTTATATCACATGGTACAGTAACAGTCCTGGAGTTATATCACACGGTACAGTAACAGTCCTGTAGTTATATCACACGGTACAGTAACAGTCCCGGAGTTATATCACACGGTACAGTAACGGTCCTGGAGTTATATCACACGGTACAGTAACGGACATGGAGTTATATCACATGGTACAGTAACAGCCCTGGAGTTATATCACATGGTACAGTAACAGTCCTGGAGTTATATCACACGGTACAGTAACAGTCCTGGAGTTATATCACACAGTACAGTAACTGTCCTGGAGTTATATCACACGGTACAGTAACAGTCATGGAGTTATATCACAAGATACAGTAACAGTCCTGGAGTTATATCACATGGTACAGTAACAGTCCTTGAGTTATATCACACGGTACAGTAACAGTCCTGGAGTTATATCACACGGTACAGTAAGAGTTTCGGAGTTATATCACACGGTACAGTAACAGTCCTGGAGTTACATCACACGGTACAGTAACAGTCCTGGAGTTATAACACACAGAACAGTAACAGTCCCGGAGTTATATCACACGGTACAGTAATAGTCCTGGAGTTATATCACACGGTACAGTAACGGTCCTGGAGTTATATCACACGGTACAGTAGCAGTCCTGGAGTTAGATCACACGGTGCAGTAAAGGTCCTGGAGTTATATCACACGGTACAGTAACAGTCCTGGAGTTATAACATACGGTACAGTAACAGTCCCGCAGTTATATCACACAGTACAGTAATGGTCCTGGAGTTATATCACATGGTACAGTAACAGTCCTGGAGTTATATTCCACGGTACAGTAACAGTCCTGGAGTTATATCACACGGTACAGTAACAGTCCTGGAGTTATATCACATGGTACAGTAACAGTTCTGGAGTTATAACACACGGTACAGTAACGGTCCTGGAGTTATATCACACGGTACAGTAACAGTCCTGGAGTTATATCACACGGTACAGT
This sequence comes from Squalus acanthias, assembly GCA_030390025.1. Lineage (NCBI taxonomy): Eukaryota > Metazoa > Chordata > Chondrichthyes > Squaliformes > Squalidae > Squalus > Squalus acanthias. The sequence continues at coordinate 317,393 of JASTWF010000359.1, read as the reverse complement.
AACAGTCCTGGAGTTAGATCACACGGTACAGTAACAGTCCTGGAGTTATATCACACGGTACAGTAACAGTCCTGGAGTTATATCACATGGTACAGTAACAGTCCTGGAGTTACAGCACACGGTACAGTAACAGTGCTAGAGTTATATCACACGGTACAGTAACAGTCCTGGAGTTATATCACACGGTACAGAAACAGTCCAGGAGTTATATCACACGGTACAGTAACAGTCCTGGAGTTATATCACACGCTACAGTAACAGTCCCAGAGTTATATCACACGGTACAGTAACGGTCCTGGAGTTATATCACATGGTACAGTAACAGTCCTGGATTTATATCACATGGTACAGTAACGGTCCTGGAGTTATATCACACGGTACAGTAACAGTCCTGGAGTTATATCACACGGTACAGTAACGGTCCTGGAGTTATATCACACGGTACAGTAACAGTCCTGGAGTTATATCACAAGGTACAGTAACGGTCCTGGAGTTATATCACACGGTACAGTAACAGTCCTGGAGTTATATCACACGGTACAGTAATGGTCCTGGAGTTATATCACACGGTACAGTAACGGTCCTGGAGTTATATCACACGGTACAGTAACAGTCCTGGAGTTATATCACACGGTACAGTAACAGTCCCGGAGTTATATCACACGATACAGTAATAGTCCTGGAGTTATATCACACGGTACAGTAACCGTCCTGGAGTTATTTCACATGGTACAGTAACAGTCCTGGAGTTATATCACATGGTACAGTAACAGTCCTGGAGTTATATCACACGATACAGTAATAGTCCTGGAGTTATATCACACGGTACAGTAACAGTCCTGGAGTTATATCACACGGTACAGTAACAGTCCTGGAGTTATATCAAATGGTACAGTAACAGTCCTGGAGTTATATCACACGGTTCAGTAACAGTCCCGGAGTTATATCACATGGTACAGTAACTGTCCTGGAGTTGTATCACACGGTTCAGTAACAGTCCCGGAGTTATATCACATGGTACAGTAACTGTCCTGGAGTTATATCACATGGTACAGTAACTGTCCTGGAGTTATATCACACGGTACAGTAACAGTCCTGGAGTTATATCACACGGTACAGTAACAGTCCTGGAGTTATATCACACGGTACAGTAACAGTCCTGCAGTTATATCACATGGTACAGTAACAGTCCCGCAGTTATATCACACGGTACAGTAACAGTCCTGCAGTTATATCACATGGTACAGTAACAATCCTGGAGTTATATCACACGGTACAGTAACAGTCCTGTAGTTATATCACACGGTACAGTAACAGTCCCGGAGTTATATCACACGGTACAGTAACGGTCCTGGAGTTATATCACACGGTACAGTAACGGTCCTGGAGTTATATCACATGGTACAGTAACAGCCCTGGAGTTATATCACATGGTACAGTAACAGTCCTGGAGTTATATCACACGGTACAGTAACAGTCCTGGAGTTATATCACACAGTACAGTAACTGTCCTGGAGTTATATCACACGGTACAGTAACAGTCCTGGAGTTATATCACAAGATACAGTAACAGTCCTGGAGTTATATCACATGGTACAGTAACAGTCCTTGAGTTATATCACACGGTACAGTAACAGTCCTGGAGTTATATCACACGGTACAGTAACAGTCCCGGAGTTATATCACACGGTACAGTAACAGTCCTGGAGTTACATCACACGGTACAGTAACAGTCCTGGAGTTATATCACACGGTACAGTAACAGTCCCGGAGTTATATCACACGGTACAGTAATAGTCCTGGAGTTATATCACACGGTACAGTAACGGTCCTGGAGTTATATCACACGGTACAGTAGCAGTCCTGGAGTTAGATCACACGGTACAGTAAAGGTCCTGGAGTTATATCACACGGTACAGTAACAGTCCTGGAGTTATAACATACGGTACATTAACAGTCCCGCAGTTATATCACACAGTACAGTAATGGTCCTGGAGTTATATCACATGGTACAGTAACAGTCCTGGAGTTATATTCCACGGTACAGTAACAGTCCTGGAGTTATATCACACGGTACAGTAACAGTCCTGGAGTTATATCACATGGTACAGTAACAGTTCTGGAGTTATAACACACGGTACAGTAACGGTCCTGGAGTTATATCACACGGTACAGTAACAGTCCTGGAGTTATATCACACGGTACAGTAACAGTCCTGGAGTTAGATCACACGGTACAGTAACAGTCCTGGAGTTATATCACACGGTACAGTAACAGTCCTGGAGTTATATCACATGGTACAGTAACAGTCCTGGAGTTACAGCACACGGTACAGTAACAGTGCTAGAGTTATATCACACGGTACAGTAACAGTCCTGGAGTTATATCACACGGTACAGAAACAGTCCAGGAGTTATATCACACGGTACAGTAACAGTCCTGGAGTTATATCACACGCTACAGTAACAGTCCCAGAGTTATATCACACGGTACAGTAACAGTTCTGGAGTTATATCACATGGTACAGAAACAGTCCTGGAGTTATAACACATGGTACAATAACAGTCCTGGAGTTATATCACACGGTACAGTAACAGACCTGGAGTTACATCACACGGTACAGTAAAAGTCCTCAAGTTATATCACACGGTACAGTAACAGTCCTGGAGTTATAACACATGGTACAGTAACAGTCCTGGAGTTATAACACACAGTACAGTAACAGTCCTGGAGTTATATCACACGGTTCAGTAACAGTCCCGGAGTTGTATCACACGGTACAGTAACAGTCCCGGAGTTATATCACACGGTACAGTAACAGTCCCGGAGTTATATCACATGGTACAGTAACAGACCCGGAGTTATATCACACGGTACAGTAACAGTCCTGGAGTTATATCACACGGTTCAGTAACAGTCCCGGAGTTATATCACACGGTACAGAAACAGTCCTGGAGTTATAACACATGGTACAGTAACAGTCCTGGAGTTATATCACATGGTACAATAACAGTCCTGGAGTTACATCACATGGTACAGTAAAAGTCCTGGAGTTATATCACACGGTACAGTAACAGTCCCGCAGTTATATCACATGGTACAGTAACAGTCCTGGAGTTATATCACACGGGTCAGTAACAGTCCCGGAGTTATATCACACGCTACAGTAACGGTCCTGGAGTTATATCACACAGTACAGTAACGGTCCTGGAGTTATATCAAACAGTACAGTAACAGTCCCGGAGTTGTATCACACGGTACAGTAACAGTCCCGGTGTTGTATCACACGGAACAGTAACAGTCCTGGAGGTATATCACACGGTACAGTAACAGTCCTGGAGTTATATCACGCGGTACAGTAACGGTCCCGGAGTTATATCACACGGTGCAGTGACAGTCCTGGAGTTATATCACACGGTACGGTAACGTTCCTGGAGTTATATCACACGATACAGTAACAGTCCTGGAGTTATATCACACGGTACAGTAACGGTCCCGGAGTTATATCACATGGTACAGTAACAGTCCTGGAGTTATATCACACGGTACAGTAACGGTCCTGGAGTTATATCACACGGCACAGTAACAGTCCCGGAGTTATATCACACGGTACAGTAACGGTCCTGGAGTTATATCACACAGTACAGTAACAGTGCCGGAGTTATATCACACGGTTCAGTAACAGTCCCGGAGTTATATCACGCGGTACAGTAACAGTCCTGGAGTTATATCACACGGTACAGTAACAGTCCCGGAGTTATATCACACGGTACAGTAACGGTTCCGGAGTTATATCACATGGTACAGTAATAGTCCTGGAGTTATATCACAGGGTACAGTAACGGTCCTGGAGTTATATCACACGGTACAGTAACATTCCTGGAGTTATATCACACGGTACAGTAACAGTCCTGGAGTTATATCACACGGTACAGTAACAGTCCCGGAGTTATCTCACATGGTACAGTAACAGTCCTGGAGTTATATCACATTGTACAGTAACAGTCCTGGAGTTATATCCCACGGTACAGTAACAGTCCTGGAGTTATATCACGCGGTACAGTAGCAGTCCTGGAGTTAGATCACATGGTACAGTAACGGTCCTGGAGTTATATCACACGGTACAGTAACAGTCCTGGAGTTATATCACACGGTACAGTAACGGTGCTGGAGTTATATCACATGGTACAGTAACAGTCCTGGAGTTATATCACATGGTACAGTAACAGTCCTGGAGTTATAACACATGGTACAGTAACTGTCCTGGAGTTATATCACACGGTACAGTAACAGTCCTGGAGTTATATCACACGGTACAGCAACAGTCCTAGAGTTATATCACACGGTACAGTAACAGTCCCGGAGTTATATCACATTGTACAGTAACAGTCCAGGAGTTATATCACACGGTACAGTAACAGTCCTGGAGTTATATCACACGGTACAGTAACAGTCCCGGAGTTATATCACACGGTACAGTAACGGTCCTGGACTTATATCACACGGTACAGTAACAGTCCCAGAGTTATATCACAAGGTACAGTAGCAGTCCCGGAGTTATATCACACGGTACAGTAACAGTCCTGGAGTTATATCACACGGTACAGTAACAGTCCCAGAGTTATATCACAAGTTACAGTAACAGTCCCGGAGTTATATCACACTGTAAAGTAACAGTCCTGGAGTTAAATAACAATGTACAGTAACAGTCCTGGAGTTATATCACACGGTACAGTAACAGTCCAGGAGTTATATCACACGGTACAGTAACAGTCCTGGAGTTATATCACATGGTACAGTAACAGTCCTGGAGTTATATCACACGGTACAGTAACGGTCCTGGAGTTATATCACACGGTACAGTAACGGTCCTGGAGTTATATCACACGGTACAGTAACAGTCCTGGAGTTATATCACACGGTACAGTAATGGTCCTGGAGTTATATCGCATGGTACAGTAACAGTCCCGGAGTTATATCACACGGTACAATAACAGTCCTGGAGTTATAACACACGGTACAGTAACATTCCTGGAGTTATATCACAAGGTACAGTAACAGTCCTGGAGTTATATCACATGGTACAGTAACAGTCCTGGAGTTATATCACACGGGTCAGTAACAGTCCCGGAGTTATATCACACGTTACAGTAACGGTCCTGGAGTTATATCACACAGTACAGTAACGGTCCTGGAGTTATATCAAACAGTACAGTAACAGTCCCGGAGTAGTATCACACGGTACAGTAACTGTCCTGGAGTTATATCACACGGTACAGTAACAGTCCCGGTGTTGTATCACACGGTACAGTAACAGTCCTGGAGGTATATCACACGGTACAGTAACAGTCCTGGAGTTATATCACGCGGTACATAAACGGTCCCGGAGTTATATCACACGGTGCAGTAACAGTCCTGGAGTTATATCACACGGTACAGTAACGGTCCTGGAGTTATATCACACGATACAGTAACAGTCCCGCAGTTATATCACACAGTACAGTAATGGTCCTGGAGTTATATCACATGGTACAGTAACAGTCCTGGAGTTATATTCCACGGTACAGTAACAGTCCTGGAGTTATATCACACGGTACAGTAACAGTCCTGGAGTTATATCACATGGTACAGTAACAGTTCTGGAGTTATAACACACGGTACAGTAACGGTCCTGGAGTTATATCACACGGTACAGTAACAGTCCTGGAGTTATATCACACGGTACAGTAACAGTCCTGGAGTTAGATCACACGGTACAGTAACAGTCCTGGAGTTATATCACACGGTACAGTAACAGTCCTGGAGTTATATCACATGGTACAGTAACAGTCCTGGAGTTATATCACACGGTACAGTAACAGTCCTGGAGTTATATCACACGGTACAGTAACAGTCCTGGAGTTATATCACACGGTACAGTAACAGTCCAGGAGTTATATCACACGGTACAGTAACAGTCCTGGAGTTATATCACACGGTACAGTAACAGTCCAGAGTTATATCACACGGTACAGTAACAGTCCTGGAGTTATATCACATGGTACAGTAACAGTCCTGGAGTTATATCACATGGTACAGTAACAGTCCTGGAGTTATATCACACGGTACAGTAACAGTCCTGGAGTTATATCACACGGTACAGTAACAGTCCTGGAGTTATATCACACGGTACAGTAACAGTCCTGGAGTTATATCACATGGTACAGTAACAGTCCTGGAGTTATATCACACGGTACAGTAACAGTCCTGGAGTTATATCACACGGTACAGTAACAGTCCCGGAGTTATATCACACGGTACAGTAACAGTCCTGGAGTTATATCACACGGTACAGTAACAGTCCCGGAGTTATATCACATGGTACAGTAACAGTCCCGGAGTTATATCACACGGTACAGTAACAGTCCTGGAGTTATATCACACGGTACAGTAACAGTCCCGGAGTTATATCACACGGTACAGTAACAGTCCTGGAGTTAGATCACATGGTACAGTAACGGTCCTGGAGTTATATCACACGGTACAGTAACAGTCCTGGAGTTATATCACACGGTACAGTAACGGTCCTGGAGTTATATCACATGGTACAGTAACAGTCCTGGAGTTATATCACACGGTACAGTAACAGTCCTGGAGTTATATCACATGGTACAGTAACAGTCCTGGAGTTATAACACACGGTACAGTAACAGTCCTGGAGTTATATCACACGGTACAGTAATGGTGCTGGAATTATGTCACACTGTACAGTAACAGTCCCGGGGTTATTTCACACGGTACAGTAACAGTCCTGGAGTTACATCACACGGTACAGTAACGGTCCTGGAGTTATATCACACGGTACAGTAACAGTCCCGGAGTTATATCACACGGTACAGTAACGGTTCCGGAGTTATATCACATGGTACAGTAATAGTCCTGGAGTTATATCACACGGTACAGTAACGGTCCTGGAGGTATATCACACGGTACAGTAACAGTCCTGGAGTTATATCACACGGTACAGTAATGGTGCTGGAATTATGTCACACTGTACAGTAACAGTCCCGGGGTTATTTCACACGGTACAGTAACAGTCCTGGAGTTACATCACACGGTACAGTAACGGTCCTGGAGTTATATCACACGGTACAGTAACAGTCCTGGAGGTATATCACACGGTACAGTAACAGTCCTGGAGTTATATCACATGGTACAGTAAGAGTCCTGGAGTTATATCACACTGTACAGTAACAGTCCTGGAGTTATATCACACGGTACAGTAACGGTCCTGGAGTTATATCACACGGTACAGTAAGAGTCCTGGAGTTATATCACACTGTACAGTAACAGTCCTGGAGTTATATCACACGGTACAGTAACGGTCCTGGAGTTATCTCACACGGTACAGTTACAGTCCTGGAGCTATATCACACGGTACAGTAACGGTCCTGGAGTTATATCACATGGTACAGTAACGGTCCTGGAGTTATATCACACGTTACAGTAACTGTCCTGGAGTTATATCACATGGTACAGTAACAGTCCTGGAGTTATATCACAAGGTACAGTAACGGTCCAGGAGTTATATCACTCGGTACAGTAACAGTCCTGGAGTTATATCACAAGGTACAGTAACTGTCCTGGAGTTATATCACACGGTACAGTAACAGTCCTGGAGTTATATCACATGGCACAGCAACAGTCCCGGAGTTATATCACAAGGTACAGTAACAGTCCCGGAGTTATATCACATGGTACAGTATCAGTCTTGGAGTTATATCACAAGGTACAGTAACAGTCCCGGAGTTATATCACACGGTACAGTAACAGTACCGGAGTTATATCACATGGTACAGTAACAGTCCTGGAGTTATATCACACGGTACAGTAACAGTCCCGGAGTTATATCACACGGTACAGTAACAGTCCTGGAGTTGTATCACACAGTGCAGTAACGGTCCTGGAGTTATATCACACGGTACAGTAAAAGTCCTGGAGTTATATCACATGGTACAGTAACAGTCCTGGAGTTATATCACAAGGTACAGTAACGGTCCTGGAGTTATATCACACTGGTACAGTAACAGTCCTGGAGTTATATCACACAGTACAGTAACGGTCCTGGAGTTATATCACACGGTACAGTAATGGTCCTGGAGTTATATCACATGGTACAGTAACAGTCCTGGAGTTATATCACACAGTACAGTAACGGTCCTGGAGTTATATCACAAGGTACAGTAACGGTCCTGGAGTTATATCACATGGTACAGTAACAGTCCTGGAGTTATATCACATGGTACAGTAACAGTCCTGGAGTTATATCACATGGTACAGTAACAGTCCTCGAGTTATATCACAAGGTACAGTTACAGTCCCGGAGTTATATCACATGGTACAGTAACAGTACCGGAGTTATATCACAGGGTACAGTAACAGTCCCGGAGTAATGTCACACGGTACAGTAATGGTCCCGGAGTTATATCACACGGTACAGTAACAGTCCTGGAGTTATATCACAATGTACAGTAACGGTCCTGGAGTTATATCACAAGGTAGAGTAACGGTCCTGGAGTTATATCACATGGTACAGTAACAGTCCTGGAGTTATATCACATGGTACAGTAAAAGTCCTGGAGTTATATCACATGGTACAGTAACAGTCTTCGAGTTATATCACAAGGTACAGTAACAGTCCCGGAGTTATATCACACGGTACAGTAACAGTACCGGAGTTATATCACACAGTACAGTAACAGTCCAGGAGTTATGTCACACGGTACAGTAACAGTCCTGGAGTTATATCACATGGTACAGTAACAGTACCGGAGTTATATCACATGGTACAGTAATAGTCCTGGAGTTATATCACACGGTACAGTAACAATCACGGAGTTATATCACACGGTACAGTAACAGTACCGGAGTTATATCACACGGTACAGTAATAGTCCTGGAGTTATATCACACGGTACAGTAAAAGTCCCGGAGTTATATCACACGGTACAGTAACGGTTCCGGAGTTATATCACATGGTACAGTAATAGTCCTGGAGTTATATCACACGGTACAGTAACGGTCCTGGAGTTATATCACACGGTACAGTAACAGTCCTGGAGTTATATCACGCAGTACAGTAGCAGTCCTGGAGTTAGATCACATGGTACAGTAACGGTCCTGGAGTTAAATCACACGGTACAGTAACAGTCCTGGAGTTATATCACACGGTACAGTAACGGTCCTGGAGTTATATCACATGGTACAGTAACAGTCCTGGAGTTATATCACACGGTATAGTTACAGTCCTGGAGTTATATCACATGGTACAGTAACATTCCTGGAGTTATATCACACGGTGCAGTAACAGTCCTGGAGTTATATCACACGGTACAGCAACAGTCCTAGAGTTACATCACATAAGAACATAAGAAATAGGAGCAGGAGTAGGCCAATCGGCCCCTTGAGCCTGCTCCGCCATTCAATAAGATCATGGCTGATCTGATCCTAACCGCCAATCTACTATTTATCACAGAACCATCTCCTGCATCTAACAGAATTGCACACACGAAATAGGAGCAGAATCAGGCTACACAGTCCCTCGGCCCGCTCCACTACCCACAGGGCCATGACCGATCCGAACCTAGACTCATGTCCAAATTCCTGCCCGCTCCCCGTAACCCTTAATGCCCTTTACTTCTAGGAAACTGTCTATTTCTGTTTTAAATTTAATTAATGTTGTAGCTTCTACAGCTTTTTGTGGCAGCATATTCCATGGACCTACCACCCTCTGAGTGAAGTAGTTCCTCCTCATCTCAGTTTTGAAAGAGCAGCCCCTTATTCTAAGACTATGTCCCCTAGTTCTCGTCTCACCCGTCATCGTGAACATCCTCCCCGCATCCACCCGATCCAACCCCTTCACAATCTTATATGTTTCAATAAGATCGCCTCTCATTCTTCTGAACTCCAATGAGTAGAGTCCCAATCTACCCAACCTCTCCTCATATGACCACCCCCTCATCCCCGGGATTAACCGAGTGAACCTTTTTTGCACTGCCTCGAGAGCAAGGATGTCTTTCCTTAAGTAAGGACACCAAAACTGTATGCAGTATTCCAGGTGCGGTCTCACCAATACCTTGTACAATTGAAGCAATACCTCCCTATTTTTATATTCTATCCCCCTAGCAATGAAAGCCAACATTCCATTTGCCTTCTTAATCACTTGCTGCACCTGCATACTAACCTTTTGAGTTTCGTGCACCAGGACCCCCAGATCCCTTTGCACTTCAGTACTCTCCAGTTTCTTGCCATTAAGATTTTTCCTGCCAAAGTGCATCACCTCACACTTTCCAGTGTTGTATTCCATCTGCCAAATCTCTGCGCACTTACTTAGCCTGTCTATGTCCCCTTGCAGGTTTTTTATGTCCTCCTCACTCACTACTTTCCCTCCCATCTTTGTATCATCTGCAAATTTTGATATGTTACACTTGGTCCCTTCCTCCAAATCGTTAATATCGATTGTGAAGAGTTGGGGACCCAGCACTGACCCCTGTGGAACACCACTAGTTACTGATTGCCAGTCTGAGAATGAACCATTTATCCCAACTCTTTGCTTTCTGTTAGATAGCCAATCCTCTATCCATGCCAGAATATTACCCCCAATCCCGTGATTTTTTACCTTAAGCAATAATCTTTTGTGTGGCACCTTGTCAAATGCCTTTTGGAAGTCTAAATACACGACGTCCACTGGGTTCCCTTTATCCACTCTATATGTTACTTCCTCAAAGAACTCCAGCAAATTTGTCAAACATGACTTCCCCTTCGTAAAACCATGCTGACTTTGTCCGATTAAATTATGATTATCCAAATGTCCTGTTACTGTTTCCTTAATAATGGACTCCAAAATTTTACCTACCACAGATGTTAGGCTAACCGATCTATAGTTACCAGCCTTCTGTCTACTGCCCTTTTTAAATAAGGGTGTTACATTAACAGTTTTCCAGTCTGCCGGGACCTTAGCGGAATCCAGGGAGTTTTGAAAAATTATTACCAATGCATCTACAATCCCTACCGCCACTTCCTTCAAGACTCTAGGATGTAAGCCATCAGGTCCAGGTGATTTATCCGCCTTGAGTCCCATTATTTTACCGAGTACCACTTCCTTAGTGATTTTGATCGTGTTTAGCTCCTCTCCCCCTATAGCCCCCTGTTCGTCCAGTGTTGGGATATTCTTAGTGTCCTCTACTGTAAAGACTGATACAAAATATTCATTCAGTGTTTTTGCCATCTCCATATTTCCCACAGTAACAGTCCCGGAGTTTTATCACATTGTACAGTAACAGTCCAGGAGTTATATCACATGGTACAGTAACAGTCCTGGAGTTATATCACACGGTACAGTAACAGTCCCGGAGTTATATCACACGGTACAGTAACGGTCCTGGAGTTATATCACACGGTACAGTAACAGTCCCAGAGTTATATCACAAGGTACAGTAACAGTCCCGGAGTTATATCACACGGTACAGTAACAGTCCTGGAGTTATATCACACGGTACAGTAACAGTCCCAGAGTTATATCACAAGGTACAGTAACAGTCCCGGAGTTATATCACATGGTAAAGTAACAGTCCTGGAGTTAAATCACAATGTACAGTAACAGACCTGGAGTTATATCACACGGTACAGTAACAGTCCAGGAGTTATATCACACGGTACAGTAACAGTCCTGGAGTTATATCACATGGTACAGTAACAGTCCTGGAGTTATATCACACGGTACAGTAACGGTCCTGGAGTTATATCACACGGTACAGTAACGGTCCAGGAGTTATATCACACGGTACAGTAACAGTCCTGGAGTTATATCACACGGTACAGTAACGGTCCTGGAGTTATATCACATGGTAGAGTAACAGTCCCGGAGTTATATCACACGGTACAGTAACAGTCCTGGAGTTATAACACACGGTACAGTAACAGTCCTGGAGTTATATCACAAGGTACAGTAACAGTCCTGGAGTTATATCACATGGTACAGTAACAGTCCTGGAGTGAAATCACATGGTACAGTAACAGTCCTGGAGTTATATCACACGGTACAGTAACAGTCCCGGAGTTATATCACACGGTACAGTAACAGTCCTGGAGTTATATCACACGGTACAGTAACGGTCCTGGAGTTATATCACATGGTACAGTAACAGTCCTGGAGTTATATCACACGGTACAGTAACAGTCCTGGAGTTATATCACACGGTACAGTAACAGTCCCAGAGTTATGTCACACGGTACAGTAACAGTCCCGGAGTTATATCACACGGTACAGTAACAGTCCCGCAGTTATAACACATGGTACAGTAATGGTCCCGGAGTTATATCACACGGTACAGTATCAGTCCTGGAGTTATATCACATGGTACAGTAACGGTCCTGGAGTTATATCACACGGTACAGTAATAGTCCTGGAGTTATATCACACGGTACAGTAACAGTCCCGGAGTTATATCACACGGTACAGTAACGGTCCTGGAGTTATATCACACGGTACAGTAACGGTCCTGGAGTTATATCACACGTTACAGTAACAGTCCTGGAGTTATATCACACGGTACAGTAACAGTCCTGGAGTTATATCACACGGTACATTAACAGTGCTGGCGTTATATCACTCGGTACAGAAACAGTCCTAGAGTTATATCACATGGTACAGTAACGGTCCTGGAGTTATATCACACGGTACAGTAACAGTCCTGGAGTGATATCACACGGTACAGTAACAGTCCTGGAGTTATATCACACGGTACATTAACAGTGCTGGAGTTATATCACTCGGTACAGTAACAGTCCTAGAGTTATATCACACGGTACAGTAACAGTCCCGGAGTTATATCACACGGTACAGTAACAGTCCCGGAGTTATATCACACGGTACAGTAACAGTCCTCGAGTTATATCACACGGTACAGTAACGGTCCTGGAGTTTTATCACAAGGTAAAGTAACTGTCCTGGAGTTATATCACACGGTCCAGTAACGGTACTGGAGTTATATCACACGGTACAGTAACGGTCCTGGAGTTCTATCACACGGTACAGTAACAGTCCTGGAGTTATATCACAAGGTACAGTAACATTCCTGGAGTTATATCACATTGCAAAGTAATAGTCCCGGAGTTATATCACATGGTACAGTAACGGTCCTGGAGTTATATCACATGGTACAGTAACAGTCCTGGAGTTATATCACACGGTACAGTAACGGTCCTGGAGTTATATCACACGGTGCAGTAACGGTCCTGGAGTTATATCACACGGTACAGTAACAGTCCTGGAGTTGTATCACAAGGTACAGTAACGGTCCTGGAGTTATATCACACGCTACAGTAACAGTCCTGGAGTTATATCACACGGTGCAGTAACGGTCCTGGAGTTATATCACACGGTACAGTAAAAGTCCTGGAGTTATATCACATGGTACAGTAACAGTCCTGGAGTTATATCACAAGGTACAGTAACGGTCCTGGAGTTATATCACATGGTACAGTAACAGTCCTGGAGTTATATCACACGGTACAGTAACGGTCCTGGAGTTATATCACATGGTACAGTAACGGTCCTGTAGTTATATCACATGGTACAGTAACAGTCCTGGAGTTATATCACAAGTTACAGTAACGGTCCTGGAGTTATATCACAAGGTACAGTAACGGTCCAAGAGTTATATCACATGGCACAGTAACAGTCCTGGAGTTATATCACACGGTACAGTAACGGTCCCGGAGTTATATCACATGGTACAGTAACAGTCCTGGAGTTATATCACACGGTACAGTAACGGTCCTGGAGTTATATCACACGGTACAGTAACAGTCCTGGAGTTATATCACACGGTCCAGTAACGGTCCTGGAGTTATATCACATGGTACAGTAACAGTCCTGGAGTTATATCACACGGTACAGTAATAGTCCTGGAGTTATATCAAATGGTACAGTAACAGTCCTGGAGTTATATCACACGGTACAGTCATAGTCCTGGAGTTATATCACATGGTACAGTAACAGTCCTGGAGTTATATCACATGGTACAGTAACAGTCCTGGAGTTATATCACACGGTACAGTAACAGTACCGGAGTTATATCACATGGTACAGTAACAGTCCTGGAGTTATATCACACGGTACAGTAACAGTCCTGGAGTTATATCACACGGTACAGTAACAGTACTGGAGTTATATGACACGGTACAGTAATAGTCCTGGAGTTATATCACACGGTACAGTAACAGTCCCGGAGTTATATCACACGGTACAGTAACAGTCCTGGAGTTATATCACATGGTACAGTAACGGTCCAGGAGTTATATCACACGGTACAGTAACAGTCCTGGAGTTATATCACAAGGTACAGTAACTGTCCTGGAGTTATATCACACGGTACAGTAACAGTCCTGGAGTTATATCACACGGTACAGTAACGGTCCTGGAGTTATATCACACGGTACAGTAAAAGTCCTGGAGTTATATCACATGGTACAGTAACAGTCCTAGAGTTATATCACACGGTAGAGTAACGGCCCTGGAGTTATATCACACGGTACAGTAACGGTCCTGGAGTTATATCACACGGTACAGTAACGGTCCTAGAGTTATATCACATGGTACAGTAACAGTCCTGGAGTTATATCACACGGTACAGTAACGGTCCTGGAGTTATATCACACGGTACAGTAACGGTCCAGGAGTTATATCACACGGTACAGTAACAGTCCTGGAGTTATATCACACGGTACAGTAACGGTCCTGGAGTTATATCACATGGTAGAGTAACAGTCCCGGAGTTATATCACACGGTACAGTAACAGTCCTGGAGTTATAACACACGGTACAGTAACAGTCCTGGAGTTATATCACCAGGTACAGTAACAGTCCTGGAGTTATATCACATGGTACAGTAACAGTCCTGGAGTGAAATCACATGGTACAGTAACAGTCCTGGAGTTATATCACACGGTACAGTAACAGTCCCGGAGTTATATCACACGGTACAGTAACAGTCCTGGAGTTATATCACACGGTACTGTAACGGTCCTGGAGTTATATCACATGGTACAGTAACAGTCCCGGAGTTATATCACACGGTACAGTAACAGTACCGGAGTTATATCACACGGTACAGTAACAGTCCCAGAGTTATGTCACACGGTACAGTAACAGTCCCGGAGTTATATCACACGGTACAGTAACAGTCCCGCAGTTATAACACATGGTACAGTAATGGTCCCGGAGTTATATCACACGGTACAGTATCAGTCCTGGAGTTATATCACATGGTACAGTAACGGTCCTGGAGTTATATCACACGGTACAGTAATAGTCCTGGAGTTATATCACACGGTACAGTAACAGTCCCGGAGTTATATCACACGGTACAGTAACGGTCCTGGAGTTATATCACACGGTACAGTAACGGTCCTGGAGTTATATCACACGTTACAGTAACAGTCCTGGAGTTATATCACACGGTACAGTAACAGTCCTGGAGTTATATCACACGGTACAGTAACAGTGCTGGCGTTATATCACTCGGTACAGAAACAGTCCTAGAGTTATATCACATGGTACAGTAACGGTCCTGGAGTTATATCACACGGTACAGTAACAGTCCTGGAGTGATATCACACGGTACAGTAACAGTCCTGGAGTTATATCACACGGTACATTAACAGTGCTGGAGTTATATCACTCGGTACAGTAACAGTCCTAGAGTTATATCACACGGTACAGTAACAGTCCCGGAGTTATATCACACGGTACAGTAACAGTCCCGGAGTTATATCACACGGTACAGTAACAGTCCTCGAGTTATATCACACGGTACAGTAACGGTCCTGGAGTTTTATCACAAGGTAAAGTAACTGTCCTGGAGTTATATCACACGGTCCAGTAACGGTACTGGAGTTATATCACACGGTACAGTAACGGTCCTGGAGTTCTATCACACGGTACAGTAACAGTCCTGGAGTTATATCACAAGGTACAGTAACATTCCTGGAGTTATATCACATTGCAAAGTAATAGTCCCGGAGTTATATCACATGGTACAGTAACGGTCCTGGAGTTATATCACATGGTACAGTAACAGTCCTGGAGTTATATCACACGGTACAGTAACGGTCCTGGAGTTATATCACACGGTGCAGTAACGGTCCTGGAGTTATATCACACGGTACAGTAACAGTCCTGGAGTTGTATCACAAGGTACAGTAACGGTCCTGGAGTTATATCACACGCTACAGTAACAGTCCTGGAGTTATATCACACGGTGCAGTAACGGTCCTGGAGTTATATCACACGGTACAGTAAAAGTCCTGGAGTTATATCACATGGTACAGTAACAGTCCTGGAGTTATATCACAAGGTACAGTAACGGTCCTGGAGTTATATCACATGGTACAGTAACAGTCCTGGAGTTATATCACACGGTACAGTAACGGTCCTGGAGTTATATCACATGGTACAGTAACGGTCCTGTAGTTATATCACATGGTACAGTAACAGTCCTGGAGTTATATCACAAGTTACAGTAACGGTCCTGGAGTTATATCACAAGGTACAGTAACGGTCCAAGAGTTATATCACATGGCACAGTAACAGTCCTGGAGTTATATCACACGGTACAGTAACGGTCCCGGAGTTATATCACATGGTACAGTAACAGTCCTGGCGTTATATCACACGGTACAGTAACGGTCCTGGAGTTATATCACACGGTACAGTAACAGTCCTGGAGTTATATCACACGGTCCAGTAACGGTCCTGGAGTTATATCACATGGTACAGTAACAGTCCTGGAGTTATATCACACGGTACAGTAATAGTCCTGGAGTTATATCAAATGGTACAGTAACAGTCCTGGAGTTATATCACACGGTACAGTCATAGTCCTGGAGTTATATCACATGGTACAGTAACAGTCCTGGAGTTATATCACATGGTACAGTAACAGTCCTGGAGTTATATCACACGGTACAGTAACAGTACCGGAGTTATATCACATGGTACAGTAACAGTCCTGGAGTTATATCACACAGTACAGTAACAGTCCTGGAGTTATATCACACGGTACAGTAACAGTACTGGAGTTATATGACACGGTACAGTAATAGTCCCTGGAGTTATATCACACGGTACAGTAACAGTCCCGGAGTTTTCTCACACGGTACAGTAACAGTACTGGAGTTATATCACATGGTACAGTAACGGTCCAGGAGTTATATCACACGGTACAGTAACAGTCCTGGAGTTATATCACAAGGTACAGTAACTGTCCTGGAGTTATATCACACGGTACAGTAACAGTCCTGGAGTTATATCACACGGTACAGTAACGGTCCTGGAGTTATATCACACGGTACAGTAAAAGTCCTGGAGTTATATCACATGGTACAGTAACAGTCCTAGAGTTATATCACACGGTAGAGTAACGGCCCTGGAGTTATATCACACGGTACAGTAACGGTCCTGGAGTTATATCACACGGTACAGTAACAGTCCTGGAGTTATATCACATGGTACAGTTACATTTCTGGAGTTATATCACATGGTACAGTAACGGTCCTGGAGTTATATCACACGGTACAGTAAGAGTCCTGGAGTTATATCATACTGTACAGTAACAGTCCTGGAGTTATATCACACGGTACAGTAACGGTCCTGGAGTTATCTCACACGGTGCAGTTACAGTCCTGGAGCTATATCACACGGTACAGTAACGGTCCTGGAGTTATATCACATGGTACAGTAACGGTCCTGGAGTTATATCGCACGTTACAGTAACTGTCCTGGAGTTATATCACATGGTACAGTAACAGTCCTGGAGTTATATCACAAGGTACAGTAACGGTCCAGGAGTTATATCACACGGTACAGTAACAGTCCTGGAGTTATATCACAAGGTACAGTAACTGTCCTGGAGTTATATCACACGGTACAGTAACAGTCCTGGAGTTATATCACATGGCACAGCAACAGTCCCGGAGTTATATCACAAGGTACAGTAACAGTCCCGGAGTTATATCACATGGTACAGTATCAGTCTTGGAGTTATATCACAAGGTACAGTAACAGTCCCGGAGTTATATCACACGGTACAGTAACAGTACCGGAGTTATATCACATGGTACAGTAACAGTCCTGAAGTTATGACACACGGTACAGTAACAGTCCCGGAGTTATATCACACGGTACAGTAACAGTCCTGGAGTTTTATCACACAGTGCAGTAACGGTCCTGGAGTTATATCACACGGTACAGTAAAAGTCCTGGAGTTATATCACACGGTACAGTAACAGTCCTGGAGTTATATCACATGGTACAGTAACAGTCCTGGAGTTATATCACAAGGTACAGTAACGGTCCTGGAGTTATATCACATGGTACAGTAACAGTCCTGGAGTTATATCACACAGTACAGTAACGGTCCTGGAGTTATATCACACGGTACAGTAATGGTCCTGTCGTTATATCACATGGTACTGTAACAGTCCTGGAGTTATATCACACGGTACAGTAACAGTCCTGGAGTTATATCACACAGTACAGTAACGGTCCTGGAGTTATATCACAAGGTACAGTAACGGTCCTGGAGTTATATCACATGGTACAGTAACAGTCTTGGAGTTATATCACATGGTACAGTAACAGTCCTGGAGTTATATCACATGGTACAGTAACAGTCCTCGAGTTATATCACAAGGTACAGTAACAGTCCCGGAGTTATATCACATGGTACAGTAACAGTACCGGAGTTATATCACAGGGTACAGTAACAGTCCCGGAGTAATGTCACACGGTACAGTAATGGTCCCGGAGTTATATCACACGGTACAGTAACAGTCCTGGAGTTATATCACAATGTACAGTAACGGTCCTGGAGTTATATCACAAGGTAGAGTAACGGTCCTGGATTTATATCACATGGTACAGTAACAGTCCTGGAGTTGTATCACATGGTACAGTAAAAGTCCTGGAGTTATATCACATGGTACAGTAACAGTCCTCGAGTTATATCACAAGGTACAGTAACAGTCCCGGAGTTATATCACACGGTACAGTAACAGTACCGGAGTTATATCACACAGTACAGTAACAGTCCAGGAGTTATGTCACACGGTACAGTAACAGTCCTGGAGTTATATCACATGGTACAGTAACAGTACCGGAGTTATATCACACGGTACAGTAATAGTCCTGGAGTTATATCACACGGTACAGTAACAATCACGGAGTTATATCACACGGTACAGTAACAGTACCGGAGTTATATCACACGGTACAGTAATAGTCCTGGAGTTATATCACACGGTACAGTAACAGTCCCGGAGTTATATCACACGGTACAGTAACGGTTCCGGAGTTATATCACATGGTACAGTAGTAGTCCTGTAGTTATATCACACGGTACAGTAACGGTCCTGGAGTTATATCACACGGTACAGTAACAGTCCTGGAGTTATATCACGCAGTACAGTAGCAGTCCTGGAGTTAGATCACATGGTACAGTAACGGTCCTGGAGTTAAATCACACGGTACAGTAACAGTCCTGGAGTTATATCACACGGTACAGTAACGGTCCTGGAGTTATATCACATGGTACAGTAACAGTCCTGGAGTTATATCACACGGTATAGTTACAGTCCTGGAGTTATATCACATGGTACAGTAACATTCCTGGAGTTATATCACACGGTACAGTAACAGTCCTGGAGTTATATCACACGGTACAGCAACAGTCCTAGAGTTACATCACATAAGAACATAAGAAATAGGAGCAGGAGTAGGCCAATCGGCCCCTTGAGCCTGCTCCGCCATTCAATAAGATCATGGCTGATCTGATCCTAACCGCCAATCTACTATTTATCACAGAACCATCTCCTGCATCTAACAGAATTGCACACACGAAATAGGAGCAGAATCAGGCTACACAGTCCCTCGGCCCGCTCCACTACCCACAGGGCCATGACCGATCCGAACCTAGACTCATGTCCAAATTCCTGCCCGCTCCCCGTAACCCTTAATGCCCTTTACTTCTAGGAAACTGTCTATTTCTGTTTTAAATTTAATTAATGTTGTAGCTTCTACAGCTTTTTGTGGCAGCATATTCCATGGACCTACCACCCTCTGAGTGAAGTAGTTCCTCCTCATCTCAGTTTTGAAAGAGCAGTCCCTTATTCTAAGACTATGTCCCCTAGTTCTCGTCTCACCCGTCATCGTGAACATCCTCCCCGCATCCACCCGATCCAACCCCTTCACAATCTTATATGTTTCAATAAGATCGCCTCTCATTCTTCTGAACTCCAATGAGTAGAGTCCCAATCTACCCAACCTCTCCTCATATGACCACCCCCTCATCCCCGGGATTAACCGAGTGAACCTTTTTTGCACTGCCTCGAGAGCAAGGATGTCTTTCCTTAAGTAAGGACACCAAAACTGTATGCAGTATTCCAGGTGCGGTCTCACCAATACCTTGTACAATTGAAGCAATACCTCCCTATTTTTATATTCTATCCCCCTAGCAATGAAAGCCAACATTCCATTTGCCTTCTTAATCACTTGCTGCACCTGCATACTAACCTTTTGAGTTTCGTGCACCAGGACCCCCAGATCCCTTTGCACTTCAGTACTCTCCAGTTTCTTGCCATTAAGATTTTTCCTGCCAAAGTGCATCACCTCACACTTTCCAGTGTTGTATTCCATCTGCCAAATCTCTGCGCACTTACTTAGCCTGTCTATGTCTCCTTGCAGGTTTTTTATGTCCTCCTCACTCATTACTTTCCCTCCCATCTTTGTATCATCTGCAAATTTTGATATGTTACACTTGGTCCCTTCCTCCAAATCGTTAATATAGATTGTGAAGAGTTGGGGACCCAGCACTGACCCCTGTGGAACACCACTAGTTACTGATTGCCAGTCTGAGAATGAACCATTTATCCCAACTCTTTGCTTTCTGTTAGATAGCCAATCCTCTATCCATGCCAGAATATTACCCCCAATCCCGTGATTTTTTACCTTAAGCAATAATCTTTTGTGTGGCACCTTGTCAAATGCCTTTTGGAAGTCTAAATACACGACGTCCACTGGGTTCCCTTTATCCACTCTATATGTTACTTCCTCAAAGAACTCCAGCAAATTTGTCAAACATGACTTCCCCTTCGTAAAACCATGCTGACTTTGTCCTATTAAATTATGATTATCCAAATGTCCTGTTACTGTTTCCTTAATAATGGACTCCAAAATTTTACCTACCACAGATGTTAGGCTAACCGGTCTATAGTTACCAGCCTTCTGTCTACTGCCCTTTTTAAATAAGGGTGTTACATTAACAGTTTTCCATTCTGCCGGGACCTTAGCGGAATCCAGGGAGTTTTGAAAAATTATTACCAATGCATCTACAATCCCTACCGCCACTTCCTTCAAGACTCCAGGATGTAAGCCATCAGGTCCAGGTGATTTATCCGCCTTGAGTCCCATTATTTTACCGAGTACCACTTCCTTAGTGATTTTGATCGTGTTTAGCTCCTCTCCCCCTATAGCCCCCTGTTTGTCCAGTGTTGGGATATTCTTAGTGTCCTCTACTGTAAAGACTGATACAAAATATTCATTCAGTGTTTTTGCCATCTCCATATTTCCCACAGTAACAGTCCCGGAGTTTTATCACATTGTACAGTAACAGTCCAGGAGTTATATCACATGGTACAGTAACAGTCCTGGAGTTATATCACACGGTACAGTAACAGTCCCGGAGTTATATCACACGGTACAGTAACGGTCCTGGAGTTATATCACACGGTACAGTAACAGTCTCAGAGTTATATCACAAGGTACAGTAACAGTCCCGGAGTTATATCACACGGTACAGTAACAGTCCTGGAGTTATATCACACGGTACAGTAACAGTCCCAGAGTTATATCACAAGGTACAGTAACAGTCCCGGAGTTATATCACATGGTAAAGTAACAGTCCTGGAGTTAAATCACAATGTACAGTAACAGACCTGGAGTTATATCACACGGTACAGTAACAGTCCAGGAGTTATATCACACGGTACAGTAACAGTCCTGGAGTTATATCACATGGTACAGTAACAGTCCTGGAGTTATATCACAAGGTACAGTAACGGTCCTGGAGTTATATCACATGGTACAGTAACAGTCCTGGAGTTATATCACACAGTACAGTAACGGTCCTGGAGTTATATCACACGGTACAGTAATGGTCCTGTCGTTATATCACATGGTACTGTAACAGTCCTGGAGTTATATCACACGGTACAGTAACAGTCCTGGAGTTATATCACACAGTACAGTAACGGTCCTGGAGTTATATCACAAGGTACAGTAACGGTCCTGGAGTTATATCACATGGTACAGTAACAGTCTTGGAGTTATATCACATGGTACAGTAACAGTCCTGGAGTTATATCACATGGTACAGTAACAGTCCTCGAGTTATATCACAAGGTACAGTAACAGTCCCGGAGTTATATCACATGGTACAGTAACAGTACCGGAGTTATATCACAGGGTACAGTAACAGTCCCGGAGTAATGTCACACGGTACAGTAATGGTCCCGGAGTTATATCACACGGTACAGTAACAGTCCTGGAGTTATATCACAATGTACAGTAACGGTCCTGGAGTTATATCACAAGGTAGAGTAACGGTCCTGGATTTATATCACATGGTACAGTAACAGTCCTGGAGTTGTATCACATGGTACAGTAAAAGTCCTGGAGTTATATCACATGGTACAGTAACAGTCCTCGAGTTATATCACAAGGTACAGTAACAGTCCCGGAGTTATATCACACGGTACAGTAACAGTACCGGAGTTATATCACACAGTACAGTAACAGTCCAGGAGTTATGTCACACGGTACAGTAACAGTCCTGGAGTTATATCACATGGTACAGTAACAGTACCGGAGTTATATCACACGGTACAGTAATAGTCCTGGAGTTATATCACACGGTACAGTAACAATCACGGAGTTATATCACACGGTACAGTAACAGTACCGGAGTTATATCACACGGTACAGTAATAGTCCTGGAGTTATATCACACGGTACAGTAACAGTCCCGGAGTTATATCACACGGTACAGTAACGGTTCCGGAGTTATATCACATGGTACAGTAATAGTCCTGGAGTTATATCACACGGTACCGTAACGGTCCTGGAGTTATATCACACGGTACAGTAACAGTCCTGGAGTTATATCACGCAGTACAGTAGCAGTCCTGGAGTTAGATCACATGGTACAGTAACGGTCCTGGAGTTAAATCACACGGTACAGTAACAGTCCTGGAGTTATATCACACGGTACAGTAACGGTCCTGGAGTTATATCACATGGTACAGTAACAGTCCTGGAGTTATATCACACGGTATAGTTACAGTCCTGGAGTTATATCACATGGTACAGTAACATTCCTGGAGTTATATCACACGGTACAGTAACAGTCCTGGAGTTATATCACACGGTACAGCAACAGTCCTAGAGTTACATCACATAAGAACATAAGAAATAGGAGCAGGAGTAGGCCAATCGGCCCCTTGAGCCTGCTCCGCCATTCAATAAGATCATGGCTGATCTGATCCTAACCGCCAATCTACTATTTATCACAGAACCATCTCCTGCATCTAACAGAATTGCACACACGAAATAGGAGCAGAATCAGGCTACACAGTCCCTCGGCCCGCTCCACTACCCACAGGGCCATGACCGATCCGAACCTAGACTCATGTCCAAATTCCTGCCCGCTCCCCGTAACCCTTAATGCCCTTTACTTCTAGGAAACTGTCTATTTCTGTTTTAAATTTAATTAATGTTGTAGCTTCTACAGCTTTTTGTGGCAGCATATTCCATGGACCTACCACCCTCTGAGTGAAGTAGTTCCTCCTCATCTCAGTTTTGAAAGAGCAGTCCCTTATTCTAAGACTATGTCCCCTAGTTCTCGTCTCACCCGTCATCGTGAACATCCTCCCCGCATCCACCCGATCCAACCCCTTCACAATCTTATATGTTTCAATAAGATCGCCTCTCATTCTTCTGAACTCCAATGAGTAGAGTCCCAATCTACCCAACCTCTCCTCATATGACCACCCCCTCATCCCCGGGATTAACCGAGTGAACCTTTTTTGCACTGCCTCGAGAGCAAGGATGTCTTTCCTTAAGTAAGGACACCAAAACTGTATGCAGTATTCCAGGTGCGGTCTCACCAATACCTTGTACAATTGAAGCAATACCTCCCTATTTTTATATTCTATCCCCCTAGCAATGAAAGCCAACATTCCATTTGCCTTCTTAATCACTTGCTGCACCTGCATACTAACCTTTTGAGTTTCGTGCACCAGGACCCCCAGATCCCTTTGCACTTCAGTACTCTCCAGTTTCTTGCCATTAAGATTTTTCCTGCCAAAGTGCATCACCTCACACTTTCCAGTGTTGTATTCCATCTGCCAAATCTCTGCGCACTTACTTAGCCTGTCTATGTCTCCTTGCAGGTTTTTTATGTCCTCCTCACTCATTACTTTCCCTCCCATCTTTGTATCATCTGCAAATTTTGATATGTTACACTTGGTCCCTTCCTCCAAATCGTTAATATAGATTGTGAAGAGTTGGGGACCCAGCACTGACCCCTGTGGAACACCACTAGTTACTGATTGCCAGTCTGAGAATGAACCATTTATCCCAACTCTTTGCTTTCTGTTAGATAGCCAATCCTCTATCCATGCCAGAATATTACCCCCAATCCCGTGATTTTTTACCTTAAGCAATAATCTTTTGTGTGGCACCTTGTCAAATGCCTTTTGGAAGTCTAAATACACGACGTCCACTGGGTTCCCTTTATCCACTCTATATGTTACTTCCTCAAAGAACTCCAGCAAATTTGTCAAACATGACTTCCCCTTCGTAAAACCATGCTGACTTTGTCCTATTAAATTATGATTATCCAAATGTCCTGTTACTGTTTCCTTAATAATGGACTCCAAAATTTTACCTACCACAGATGTTAGGCTAACCGGTCTATAGTTACCAGCCTTCTGTCTACTGCCCTTTTTAAATAAGGGTGTTACATTAACAGTTTTCCATTCTGCCGGGACCTTAGCGGAATCCAGGGAGTTTTGAAAAATTATTACCAATGCATCTACAATCCCTACCGCCACTTCCTTCAAGACTCCAGGATGTAAGCCATCAGGTCCAGGTGATTTATCCGCCTTGAGTCCCATTATTTTACCGAGTACCACTTCCTTAGTGATTTTGATCGTGTTTAGCTCCTCTCCCCCTATAGCCCCCTGTTTGTCCAGTGTTGGGATATTCTTAGTGTCCTCTACTGTAAAGACTGATACAAAATATTCATTCAGTGTTTTTGCCATCTCCATATTTCCCACAGTAACAGTCCCGGAGTTTTATCACATTGTACAGTAACAGTCCAGGAGTTATATCACATGGTACAGTAACAGTCCTGGAGTTATATCACACGGTACAGTAACAGTCCCGGAGTTATATCACACGGTACAGTAACGGTCCTGGAGTTATATCACACGGTACAGTAACAGTCTCAGAGTTATATCACAAGGTACAGTAACAGTCCCGGAGTTATATCACACGGTACAGTAACAGTCCTGGAGTTATATCACACGGTACAGTAACAGTCCCAGAGTTATATCACAAGGTACAGTAACAGTCCCGGAGTTATATCACATGGTAAAGTAACAGTCCTGGAGTTAAATCACAATGTACAGTAACAGACCTGGAGTTATATCACACGGTACAGTAACAGTCCAGGAGTTATATCACACGGTACAGTAACAGTCCTGGAGTTATATCACATGGTACAGTAACAGTCCTGGAGTTATATCACACGGTACAGTAACGGTCCTGGAGTTATATCACACGGTACAGTAACGGTCCAGGAGTTATATCACACGGTACAGAAACAGTCCTGGAGTTATATCACACGGTACAGTAACGGTCCTGGAGTTATATCACATGGTACAGTAACAGTCCCGGAGTTATATCACACGGTACAGTAACAGTCCTGGAGTTATAACACACGGTACAGTAACAGTCCTGGAGTTATATCACAAGGTACAGTAACAGTCCTGGAGTTATATCACATGGTACAGTAACAGTCCTGGAGTGAAATCACACGGTACAGTAACAGTCCTGGAGTTATATCACACGGTACAGTAACAGTCCCGGAGTTATATCACACGGTACAGCAACAGTCCTGGAGTTATATCACACGGTACAGTAACGGTCCTGGAGTTATATCACATGGTACAGTAACAGTCCCGGAGTTATATCACACGGTACAGTAACAGTCCCAGAGTTATGTCACACGGTACAGTAACAGTCCTGGAGTTATATCACACGGTACAGTAACAGTCCCGCAGTTATAACACATGGTACAGTAATGGTCCCGGAGTTATATCACACGGTACAGTATCAGTCCTGGAGTTATATCACATGGTACAGTAACGGTCCTGGAGTTATATCACACGGTACAGTAATAGTCCTGGAGTTATATCACACGGTACAGTAACAGTCCCGGAGTTATATCACACGGTACAGGAACAGTCCAGGAGTTATATCACACGGTACAGTAACAGTCCTGGAGTTATATCACATGGTACAGTAACAGTCCTGGAGTTATATCACACGGTACAGTAACGGTCCTGGAGTTATATCACACGGTACAGTAACGGTCCAGGAGTTATATCACACGGTACAGAAACAGTCCTGGAGTTATATCACACGGTACAGTAACGGTCCTGGAGTTATATCACATGGTACAGTAACAGTCCCGGAGTTATATCACACGGTACAGTAACAGTCCTGGAGTTATAACACACGGTACAGTAACAGTCCTGGAGTTATATCACAAGGTACAGTAACAGTCCTGGAGTTATATCACATGGTACAGTAACAGTCCTGGAGTGAAATCACACGGTACAGTAACAGTCCTGGAGTTATATCACACGGTACAGTAACAGTCCCGGAGTTATAACACACGGTACAGCAACAGTCCTGGAGTTATATCACACGGTACAGTAACGGTCCTGGAGTTATATCACATGGTACAGTAACAGTCCCGGAGTTATATCACACGGTACAGTAACAGTACCGGAGTTATATCACACGGTACAGTAACAGTCCCAGAGTTATGTCACACGGTACAGTAACAGTCCCGGAGTTATATCACACGGTACAGTAACAGTCCCGCAGTTATAACACATGGTACAGTAATGGTCCCGGAGTTATATCACACGGTACAGTATCAGTCCTGGAGTTATATCACATGGTACAGTAACGGTCCTGGAGTTATATCACACGGTACCGTAATAGTCCTGGAGTTATATCACACGGTACAGTAACAGTCCCGGAGTTATATCACACGGTACAGTAACGGTCCTGGAGTTATATCACACGGTACAGTAACGGTCCTGGAGTTATATCACACGTTACAGTAACAGTCCTGGAGTTATATCACACGGTACAGTAACAGTCCTGGAGTTATATCACACGGTACATTAACAGTGCTGGAGTTATATCACTCGGTACAGAAACAGTCCTAGAGTTATATCACATGGTACAGTAACGGTCCTGGAGTTATATCACACGGTACAGTAACAGTCCTGGAGTGATATCACACGGTACAGTAACAGTCCTGGAGTTATCTCACACGGTACATTAACAGTGCTGGAGTTATATCACTCGGTACAGTAACAGTCCTGGAGTTATATCACATGGTACAGTAACAGTCCCGGAGTTATATCACACGGTACAGTAACAGTCCCGGAGTTATATCACACGGTACAGTAACAGTCCTCGAGTTATATCACACGGTACAGTAACGGTCCTGGAGTTTTATCACAAGGTAAAGTAACTGTCCTAGAGTTATATCAGACGGTACAGTAACGGTCCTGGAGTTATATCACACGGTACAGTAACGGTCCTGGAGTTATATCACACGGTACAGTAACAGTCCTGGAGTTATATCACAAGGTACAGTAACATTCCTGGAGTTATATCACATTGCAAAGTAATAGTCCCGGAGTTATATCACACGGTACAGTAACGGTCCTGGAGTTATATCACATGGTACAGTAACAGTCCTGGAGTTATATCACACGGTACAGTAACGGTCCTGGAGTTATATCACACGGTGCAGTAACGGTCCTGGAGTTATATCACAAGGTACAGTAACAGTCCTGGAGTTGTATCACAAGGTACAGTAACGGTCCTGGAGATATATCACATGGTACAGTAACAGTCCTGGAGTTATATCACACGGTGCAGTAACGGTCCTGGAGTTATATCACACGGTACAGTAAAAGTCCTGGAGTTATATCACATGGTACAGTAACAGTCCTGGAGTTATATCACAAGGTACAGTAACGGTCCTGGAGTTATATCACATGGTACAGTAACAGTCCTGGAGTTATATCACACGGTACAGTAACGGTCCTGGAGTTATATCACATGGTACAGTAACGGTCCTGTAGTTATATCACATGGTACAGTAACAGTCCTGGAGTTATATCACATGGTACAGTAACAGTCCTGGAGTTATATCACATAGTACAGTAACGGTCCTGGAGTTATATCACACAGTACAGTAACAGTCCTGGAGTTATATCACAAGTTACAGTAACGGTCCTGGAGTTATATCACAAGGTACAGTAACGGTCCAAGAGTTATATCACATGGCACAGTAACAGTCCTGGAGTTATATCACACGGTACAGTAACGGTCCCGGAGTTATATCACATGGTACAGTAACAGTCCTGGAGTTATATCACACGGTACAGTAACGGTCCTGGAGTTATATCACACGGTACAGTAACAGTCCTGGAGTTATATCACACGGTCCAGTAACGGTCCTGGAGTGATATCACATGGTACAGTAACAGTCCTGGAGTTATATCACACGGTACAGTAATAGTCCTGGAGTTATATCACATGGTACAGTAACAGTCCTGGAGTTATATCACACGGTACAGTCATAGTCCTGGAGTTATATCACATGGTACAGTAACAGTCCTGGAGTTATATCACATGGTACAGTAACAGTCCTGGAGTTATATCACACGGTACAGTAACAGTACCGGAGTTATATCACATGGTACAGTAACAGTCCTGGAGTTATATCACACGGTACAGTAACAGTACTGGAGTTATATGACACGGTACAGTAATAGTCCCTGGAGTTATATCACACGGTACAGTAACAGTCCCGGAGTTATAGCACACGGTACAGTAACAGTACTGGAGTTATATCACAAGGTACAGTAACTGTCCTGGAGTTATATCACACGGTACAGTAACGGTCCTGGAGTTATATCACACGGTACAGTAACGGTCCTGGAGTTATATCACATGGTACAGTTACAGTCCTGGAGTTATATCACACGGTACAGTAACGGTCCTGGAGTTATATCACACGGTACAGTAAGAGTCCTGGAGTTATATCACACTGTACAGTAACAGTCCTGGAGTTATATCACACGGTACAGTAACGGTCCTGGAGTTATCTCACACGGTACAGTTACAGTCCTGGAGCTATATCACACGGTACAGTAACGGTCCTGGAGTTATATCACATGGTACAGTAACGGTCCTGGAGTTATATCACACGTTACAGTAACTGTCCTGGAGTTATATCACATGGTACAGTAACAGTTCTGGAGTTATATCACAAGGTACAGTAACGGTCCAGGAGTTATATCACACGGTACAGTAACAGTCCTGGAGTTATATCACAAGGTACAGTAACTGTCTGGAGTTATATCACACGGTACAGTAACAGTCCTGGAGTTTCCTGACACGGTACAGTAACAGTCCAGGAGTTATATCACACGGTACAGTAACAGTCCTGGAGTTATATCACACGGTACAGTAACAGTCCTGGAGTTATATCACAAGGTACAGTAACAGTCCTGAGTTATATCACACGGTACAGTAACAGTCCTGGAGTTATATCACACGGTACAGTAACAGTCCTGGAGTTATATCACAAGGTACAGTAACGGTCCTGGAGTTATATCACATGGTACAGTAACAGTCCTGGAGTTATATCACACGGTACAGTAACAGTCCTGGAGTTATATCACACGGTACAGTAACGGTCCTGGAGTTATATCACACGGTACAGTAACAGTCCTGGAGTTATATCACACGGTACAGTAACGGTCCTGGAGTTATATCACACGGTACAGTAACGGTCCTGGAGTTATATCACATGGTACAGTAACAGTCCTGGAGTTATATCACACGGTACAGTAACAGTCCTGGAGTTATATCACACGGTACAGTAACAGTCCTGGAGTTATATCACACGGTACAGTAACAGTCCTGGAGTTATATCACACGGTACAGTAACAGTCCTGGAGTTATATCACACGGTACAGTAACAGTCCTGGAGTTATATCACACGGTACAGTAACAGTCCTGGAGTTATATCACATGGTACAGTAACGGTCCTGGAGCTATATCACATGGTACAGTAACAGTCCTGGAGTTATATCACATGGTACAGTAACGGTCCTGGAGTTATATCACACGGTACAGTAACGGTCCTGGAGTTATATCACACGGTACAGTAACGGCCCTGGAGTTATATCACATGGTACAGTAACAGTCCCGGAGTTATATCACACGGTACAGTAACAGTCCTGGAGTTATATCACACGGTACAGTAACGGTCCTGGAGTTATATCACACGGTACAGTAACAGTCCTGGAGTTATATCACACGGTACAGTAACAGTCCTGGAGTTATATCACACGGTACAGTAACAGTGCTGGAGTTATATCACACGGTACAGTAACAGTCCTGGAGTTATATCACATGGTACAGTAACGGTCCTGGAGTTATATCACACGGTACAGTAACAGTCCTGGAGTTATATCACATGGTACAGTAACGGTCCTGGAGTTTTATCACAAGGTACAGTAACTGTCCTGGAGTTATATCACACGGTACAGTAACAGTCCGGAGTTATATCACACGGTACAGTAACAGTCCTGGAGTTATATCACACGGTACAGTAACAGTCCCGGAGTTATATCACACGGTACAGTAACAGTCCCGGAGTTATATCACACGGTACAGTAACAGTCCCGCAGTTATATCACAAGGTACAGTAATGGTCCCGGAGTTATATCACACGGTACAGTATCAGTCCTGGAGTTATATCACATGGTACAGTAACGGTCCTGGAGTTATATCACACGGTACAGTAATAGTCCTGGAGTTATATCACACGGTACAGTAACAGTCCCGGAGTTATATCACACGGTACAGTAACAGTCCTGGAGTTATATCACACGGTACAGTAACAGTCCCGGAGTTATATCACACGGTACAGTAATAGTCCTGGAGTTATATCACACGGTACAGTAACAGTCCTGGAGTTATATAACACGATACAGTAACAGTCCTGGAGTTATATCACATGGTACAGTAACAGTCCTGGAGTTATATCACACGGTACAGTAACAGTCCCGGAGTTATATCACACGGTACAGTAACAGTCCTGGAGTTATATCACACGGTACAGTAACGGTCCTGGAGTTATATCACATGGTACAGTAACAGTCCTGGAGTTATATCACATGGTACAGTAACAGTCCTGGAGTTATATCACACGGTACAGTAACAGTCCCGGAGTTATATCACATGGTACAGTAACAGTCCTGGAGTTATATCACATGGTACAGTAACAGTCCTGGAGTTATATCACATGGTACAGTAACAGTCCTGGAGTTATATCACACGGTACAGTAACAGTCCTGGAGTTATATCACACGGTACAGTAACGGTCCTGGAGTTTTATCACAAGGTACAGTAACTGTCCTGGAGTTATATCACACGGTACAGTAACGGTCCTGGAGTTATATCACACGGTACAGTAACGGTCCTGGAGTTATATCACATGGTACAGTAACAGTCCTGGAGTTATATCACACGGTACAGTAACAGTCCTGGAGTTATATCACACGGTACAGTAACAGTCCTGGAGTTATATCACAAGGTACAGTAACGGTCCTGGAGTTATATCACAAGGTACAGAAACGGTCCTGGAGTTATATCACATGGTACAGTAACAGTCCTGGAGTTATATCACACGGTACAGTAACAGTCCTGGAGTTATATCACATGGTACAGTAACAGTCCTGGAGTTATATCACACGGTACAGTAACAGTCCTGGAGTTATATCACACGGTACAGTAACAGTCCTGGAGTTATATCACACGGTACAGTAACAGTCCTGGAGTTATATCACACGGTACAGTAACAGTCCTGGAGTTATATCACACGGTACAGTAACAGTCCTGGAGTTATATCACATGGTACAGTAACGGTCCTGGAGTTATATCACACGGTACAGTAACAGTCCTGGAGTTATATCACATGGTACAGTAACAGTCCTGGAGTTATATCACACGGTACAGTAACTGTCCCGGAGTTATATCACACGGTACAGTAACAGTACCGGAGTTATATCACACGGTACAGTAACAGTCCTGGAGTTATATCACACGGTACAGTAACAGTCCCGGAGTTATATCACACGGTACAGTAACAGTCCCGCAGTTATATCACACGGTACAGTAATGGTCCTGGAGTTATATCACACGGTACAGTATCAGTCCTGGAGTTATATCACATGGTACAGTAACGGTCCTGGAGTTATATCACACGGTACAGTAACTGTCCTGGAGTTATATCACACGGTACAGTAACAGTCCGGAGTTATATCACACGGTACAGTAACAGTCCTGGAGTTATATCACACGGTACAGTAACAGTCCTGGAGTTATATCACACGGTACAGTAACAGTCCTGGAGTTATATCACACGGTACAGTAACAGTCCTGGAGTTATATCACACGGTACAGTAACAGTCCTGGAGTTATATCACACGGTACAGTAACAGTCCTGGAGTTATATCACACGGTACAGTAACAGTCCTGGAGTTATATCACACGGTACAGTAACAGTCCTGGAGTTATATCACACGGTACAGTAACAGTCCTGGAGTTATATCACACGGTACAGTAACAGTCCTGGAGTTATATCACACGGTACAGTAACGGTCCTGGAGTTATATCACACGGTACAGTAACAGTCCTGGAGTTATATCACACGGTACAGTAACAGTCCTGGAGTTATATCACACGGTACAGTAACAGTCCTGGAGTTATATCACATGGTACAGTAACGGTCCTGGAGTTATATCACACGGTACAGTAACAGTCCTGGAGTTATATCACACGGTACAGTAACAGTCCTGGAGTTATATCACACGGTACAGTAACAGTCCTGGAGTTATATCACACGGTACAGTAACAGTCCTGGAGTTATATCACAAGGTACAGTAACAGTCCTGGAGTTATATCACACGGTACAGTAACGGTCCTGGAGTTATATCACACGGTACAGTAACAGTCCTGGAGTTATATCACACGGTACAGTAACAGTCCTGGAGTTATATCACAAGGTACAGTAACAGGTCCTGGAGTTATATCACACGGTACAGTAACAGTCCTGGAGTTATATCACACGGTACAGTAACGGTCCTGGAGTTATATCACACGGTACAGTAACGGTCCTGGAGTTATATCACATGGTACAGTAACAGTCCTGGAGTTATATCACACGGTACAGTAACAGTCCTGGAGTTATATCACACGGTACAGTAACAGTCCTGGAGTTATATCACACGGTACAGTAACGGTCCTGGAGTTATATCACACGGTACAGTAACAGTCCTGGAGTTATATCACACGGTACAGTAACAGTCCTGGAGTTATATCACACGGTACAGTAACAGTCCTGGAGTTATATCACACGGTACAGTAACAGTCCTGGAGTTATATCACACGGTACAGTAACAGGTCCTGGAGTTATATCACACGGTACAGTAACAGTCCTGGAGTTATATCACATGGTACAGTAACGGTCCTGGAGTTATATCACACGGTACAGTAACAGTCCTGGAGTTATATCACATGGTACAGTAACAGTCCTGGAGTTATATCACACGGTACAGTAACAGTCCTGGAGTTATATCACACGGTACAGTAACAGTCCTGGAGTTATATCACACGGTACAGTAACGGTCCTGGAGTTATATCACACGGTACAGTAACGGTCCTGGAGTTATATCACACGGTACAGTAACAGTCCCGGAGTTATATCACACGGTACAGTAACAGTCCTGGAGTTATATCACACGGTACAGTAACGGTCCTGGAGTTATATCACACGGTACAGTAACAGTCCTGGAGTTATATCACACGGTACAGTAACAGTCCTGGAGTTATATCACACGGTACAGTAACAGTCCTGGAGTTATATCACACGGTACAGTAACAGTCCTGGAGTTATATCACATGGTACAGTAACGGTCCTGGAGTTATATCACACGGTACAGTAACAGTCCTGGAGTTATATCACACGGTACAGTAACGGTCCTGGAGTTATATCACACGGTACAGTAACAGTCCTGGAGTTATATCACACGGTACAGTAACAGTCCTGGAGTTATATCACACGGTACAGTAACAGTCCTGGAGTTATATCACACGGTACAGTAACAGTCCGGAGTTATATCACACGGTACAGTAACAGTCCTGGAGTTATATCACACGGTACAGTAACAGTCCTGGAGTTATATCACACGGTACAGTAACAGTCCTGGAGTTATATCACACGGTACAGTAACAGTCCTGGAGTTATATCACACGGTACAGTAACAGTCCTGGAGTTATATCACACGGTACAGTAACAGTCCTGGAGTTATATCACACGGTACAGTAACAGTCCTGGAGTTATATCACACGGTACAGTAACAGTCCTGGAGTTATATCACACGGTACAGTAACAGTCCTGGAGTTATATCACACGGTACAGTAACAGTCCTGGAGTTATATCACACGGTACAGTAACAGTCCTGGAGTTATATCACACGGTACAGTAACAGTCCTGGAGTTATATCACACGGTACAGTAACAGTCCTGGAGTTATATCACAAGGTACAGTAACAGTCCTGGAGTTATATCACACGGTACAGTAACGGTCCTGGAGTTATATCACACGGTACAGTAACAGTCCTGGAGTTATATCACACGGTACAGTAACAGTCCTGGAGTTATATCACATGGTACAGTAACAGTCCTGGAGTTATATCACATGGTACAGTAACAGTCCTGGAGTTATATCACACGGTACAGTAACAGTCCTGGAGTTATATCACACGGTACAGTAACGTCCTGGAGTTATATCACACGGTACAGTAACAGTCCTGGAGTTATATCACACGGTACAGTAACGGTCCTGGAGTTATATCACACGGTACAGTAACAGTCCTGGAGTTATATCACATGGTACAGTAACAGTCCTGGAGTTATATCACACGGTACAGTAACAGTCCTGGAGTTATATCACACGGTACAGTAACAGTCCTGGAGTTATATCACACGGTACAGTAACAGTCCTGGAGTTATATCACACGGTACAGTAACAGTCCTGGAGTTATATCACACGGTACAGTAACAGTCCTGGAGTTATATCACACGGTACAGTAACAGTCCTGGAGTTATATCACACGGTACAGTAACAGTCCTGGAGTTATATCACACGGTACAGTAACAGTCCTGGAGTTATATCACATGGTACAGTAACAGTCCTGGAGTTATATCACACGGTACAGTAACAGTCCTGGAGTTATATCACACGGTACAGTAACAGTCCTGGAGTTATATCACATGGTACAGTAACAGTCCTGGAGTTATATCACACGGTACAGTAACAGTCCTGGAGTTATATCACACGGTACAGTAACAGTCCTGGAGTTATATCACATGGTACAGTAACAGTCCTGGAGTTATATCACACGGTACAGTAACAGTCCTGGAGTTATATCACACGGTACAGTAACAGTCCTGGAGTTATATCACACGGTACAGTAACAGTCCTGGAGTTATATCACACGGTACAGTAACAGTCCTGGAGTTATATCACACGGTACAGTAACAGTCCTGGAGTTATATCACACGGTACAGTAACGGTCCTGGAGTTATATCACATGGTACAGTAACAGTCCTGGAGTTATATCACACGGTACAGTAACAGTCCTGGAGTTATATCACACGGTACAGTAACAGTCCTGGAGTTATATCACACGGTACAGTAACAGTCCTGGAGTTATATCACACGGTACAGTAACAGTCCTGGAGTTATATCACACGGTACAGTAACAGTCCTGGAGTTATATCACACGGTACAGTAACAGTCCTGGAGTAATATCACACGGTACAGTAACAGGTCCTGGAGTTATATCACACGGTACAGTAACAGTCCTGGAGTTATATCACATGGTACAGTAACAGTCCTGGAGTTATATCACACGGTACAGTAACAGTCCTGGAGTTATATCACACGGTACAGTAACGGTCCTGGAGTTATATCACACGGTACAGTAACAGTCCTGGAGTTATATCACATGGTACAGTAACAGTCCTGGAGTTATATCACACGGTACAGTAACAGTCCTGGAGTTATATCACACGGTACAGTAACAGTCCTGGAGTTATATCACACGGTACAGTAACAGTCCTGGAGTTATATCACACGGTACAGTAACAGTCCTGGAGTTATATCACATGGTACAGTAACGGTCCTGGAGTTATATCACATGGTACAGTAACAGTCCTGGAGTTATATCACACGGTACAGTAACAGTCCTGGAGTTATATCACACGGTACAGTAACGGTCCTGGAGTTATATCACAAGGTACAGTAACTGTCCTGGAGTTATATCACACGGTACAGTAACAGTCCTGGAGTTATATCACACGGTACAGTAACGGTCCTGGAGTTATATCACACGGTACAGTAACAGTCCTGGAGTTATATCACACGGTACAGTAACAGTCCTGGAGTTATATCACATGGTACAGTAACGGTCCTGGAGTTATATCACACGGTACAGTAACGGTCCTGGAGTTATATCACACGGTACAGTAACAGTCCTGGAGTTATATCACACGGTACAGTAACAGTCCTGGAGTTATATCACACGGTACAGTAACAGTCCCGGAGTTATATCACACGGTACAGTAACAGTACCGGAGTTATATCACACGGTACAGTAACAGTCCTGGAGTTATATCACACGGTACAGTAACAGTCCTGGAGTTATATCACACGGTACAGTAACAGTCCTGGAGTTATATCACACGGTACAGTAACAGGTCCTGGAGTTATATCACACGGTACAGTAACAGTCCTGGAGTTATATCACACGGTACAGTAACAGTCCTGGAGTTATATCACACGGTACAGTAACGGTCCTGGAGTTATATCACACGGTACAGTAACAGTCCTGGAGTTATATCACATGGTACAGTAACAGTCCTGGAGTTATATCACAAGGTACAGTAACGGTCCTGGAGTTATATCACATGGTACAGTAACAGTCCTGGAGTTATATCACATGGTACAGTAACAGTCCTGGAGTTATATCACACGGTACAGTAACGGTCCTGGAGTTATATCACATGGTACAGTAACAGTCCTGGAGTTATATCACACGGTACAGTAACAGTCCTGGAGTTATATCACACGGTACAGTAACGGTCCTGGAGTTATATCACACGGTACAGTAACAGTCCTGGAGTTATATCACAAGGTACAGTAACAGTCCTGGAGTTATATCACAAGGTACAGTAACAGTCCTGGAGTTATATCACATGGTACAGTAACAGTCCTGGAGTTATATCACACGGTACAGTAACAGTCCTGGAGTTATATCACACGGTACAGTAACAGTCCTGGAGTTATATCACAAGGTACAGTAACAGTCCTGGAGTTATATCACATGGTACAGTAACAGTCCTGGAGTTATATCACACGGTACAGTAACAGTCCTGGAGTTATATCACACGGTACAGTAACAGTCCTGGAGTTATATCACACGGTACAGTAACAGTCCTGGAGTTATATCACACGGTACAGTAACAGTCCTGGAGTTATATCACACGGTACAGTAACAGTCCTGGAGTTATATCACACGGTACAGTAACAGTCCTGGAGTTATATCACACGGTACAGTAACAGTCCTGGAGTTATATCACACGGTACAGTAACAGTCCTGGAGTTATATCACACGGTACAGTAACAGTCCTGGAGTTATATCACACGGTACAGTAACAGTCCTGGAGTTATATCACACGGTACAGTAACAGTCCTGGAGTTATATCACACGGTACAGTAACAGTCCTGGAGTTATATCACAAGGTACAGTAACGGTCCTGGAGTTATATCACACGGTACAGTAACAGTCCTGGAGTTATATCACACGGTACAGTAACAGTCCTGGAGTTATATCACACGGTACAGTAACAGTCCTGGAGTTATATCACATGGTACAGTAACAGTCCTGGAGTTATATCACACGGTACAGTAACAGTCCTGGAGTTATATCACACGGTACAGTAACGGTCCTGGAGTTATATCACAAGGTACAGTAACAGTCCTGGAGTTATATCACACGGTACAGTAACAGTCCTGGAGTTATATCACACGGTACAGTAACGGTCCTGGAGTTATATCACATGGTACAGTAACAGTCCTGGAGTTATATCACAAGGTACAGTAACAGTCCCGGAGTTATATCACACGGTACAGTAACAGTCCTGGAGTTATATCACAAGGTACAGTAACAGTCCTGGAGTTATATCACAAGGTACAGTAACAGTCCTGGAGTTATATCACATGGTACAGTAACAGTCCTGGAGTTATATCACACGGTACAGTAACAGTCCTGGAGTTATATCACACGGTACAGTAACAGTCCTGGAGTTATATCACACGGTACAGTAACAGTCCTGGAGTTATATCACACGGTACAGTAACAGTCCTGGAGTTATATCACAAGGTACAGTAACAGTCCTGGAGTTATATCACACGGTACAGTAACAGTCCCGGAGTTATATCACATGGTACAGTAACAGTCCCGCAGTTATATCACACGGTACAGTAACAGTCCTGGAGTTATATCACACGGTACAGTAACAGTCCTGGAGTTATATCACATGGTACAGTAACGGTCCTGGAGTTATATCACACGGTACAGTAACAGTCCTGGAGTTATATCACACGGTACAGTAACAGTCCTGGAGTTATATCACACGGTACAGTAACAGTCCTGGAGTTATATCACACGGTACAGTAACAGTCCTGGAGTTATATCACACGGTACAGTAACGGTCCTGGAGTTATATCACACGGTACAGTAACGGTCCTGGAGTTATATCACACGGTACAGTAACAGTCCTGGAGTTATATCACACGGTACAGTAACAGTCCTGGAGTTATATCACACGGTACAGTAACAGTCCTGGAGTTATATCACACGGTACAGTAACAGTCCTGGAGTTATATCACACGGTACAGTAACAGTCCTGGAGTTATATCACACGGTACAGTAACAGTCCTGGAGTTATATCACACGGTACAGTAACAGTCCTGGAGTTATATCACAAGGTACAGTAACAGTCCTGGAGTTATATCACACGGTACAGTAACAGTCCGGAGTTATATCACATGGTACAGTAACAGTCCTGGAGTTATATCACACGGTACAGTAACAGTCCTGGAGTTATATCACACGGTACAGTAACAGTCCTGGAGTTATATCACACGGTACAGTAACAGTCCTGGAGTTATATCACACGGTACAGTAACAGTCCTGGAGTTATATCACACGGTACAGTAACAGTCCTGGAGTTATATCACAGGTACAGTAACGTCCTGGAGTTATATCACACGGTACAGTAACAGTCCTGGAGTTATATCACAAGGTACAGTAACGGTCCTGGAGTTATATCACATGGTACAGTAACAGTCCTGGAGTTATATCACACGGTACAGTAACAGTCCTGGAGTTATATCACACGGTACAGTAACGGTCCTGGAGTTTATCACAAGGTACAGTAACAGTCCTGGAGTTATATCACACGGTACAGTAACAGTCCTGGAGTTATATCACACGGTACAGTAACGGTCCTGGAGTTATATCACACGGTACAGTAACAGTCCTGGAGTTATATCACACGGTACAGTAACAGTCCCGGAGTTATATCACACGGTACAGTAACAGTACCGGAGTTATATCACACGGTACAGTAACAGTCCTGGAGTTATATCACACGGTACAGTAACAGTCCTGGAGTTATATCACACGGTACAGTAACGGTCCTGGAGTTATATCACACGGTACAGTAACAGTCCGGAGTTATATCACATGGTACAGTAACAGTCCGGAGTTATATCACACGGTACAGTAACAGTCCTGGAGTTATATCACACGGTACAGTAACAGTCCTGGAGTTATATCACACGGTACAGTAACAGTCCTGGAGTTATATCACACGGTACAGTAACAGTCCTGGAGTTATATCACACGGTACAGTAACAGTCCTGGAGTTATATCACACGGTACAGTAACAGTCCTGGAGTTATATCACACGGTACAGTAACAGTCCTGGAGTTATATCACACGGTACAGTAACAGTCCTGGAGTTATATCACACGGTACAGTAACAGTCCTGGAGTTATATCACACGGTACAGTAACAGTCCTGGAGTTATATCACACGGTACAGTAACAGTCCTGGAGTTATATCACACGGTACAGTAACAGTCCTGGAGTTATATCACACGGTACAGTAACAGTCCTGGAGTTATATCACACGGTACAGTAACAGTCCTGGAGTTATATCACACGGTACAGTAACAGTCCTGGAGTTATATCACACGGTACAGTAACAGTCCTGGAGTTATATCACACGGTACAGTAACAGTCCTGGAGTTATATCACACGGTACAGTAATAGTCCTGGAGTTATATCACACGGTACAGTAACAGTCCTGGAGTTATATCACACGGTACAGTAACAGTCCTGGAGTTATATCACACGGTACAGTAACGGTCCTGGAGTTATATCACACGGTACAGTAACAGGTCCTGGAGTTATATCACACGGTACAGTAACAGTCCTGGAGTTATATCACACGGTACAGTAACGGTCCTGGAGTTATATCACACGGTACAGTAACAGTCCTGGAGTTATATCACACGGTACAGTAACAGTCCTGGAGTTATATCACATGGTACAGTAACAGTCCTGGAGTTATATCACAAGGTACAGTAACAGTCCCGGAGTTATATCACACGGTACAGTAACAGTCCGGAGTTATATCACACGGTACAGTAACAGTCCTGGAGTTATATCACACGGTACAGTAACAGTCCGGAGTTATATCACACGGTACAGTAACAGTCCTGGAGTTATATCACACGGTACAGTAACGGTCCTGGAGTTATATCACACGGTACAGTAACAGTCCTGGAGTTATATCACACGGTACAGTAACAGTCCTGGAGTTATATCACACGGTACAGTAACGGTCCTGGAGTTATATCACACGGTACAGTAACAGTCCTGGAGTTATATCACAAGGTACAGTAACGGTCCTGGAGTTATATCACACGGTACAGTAACAGTCCTGGAGTTATATCACACGGTACAGTAACAGTCCTGGAGTTATATCACACGGTACAGTAACAGTCCTGGAGTTATATCACACGGTACAGTAACAGTCCTGGAGTTATATCACACGGTACAGTAACGTCCTGGAGTTATATCACACGGTACAGTAACAGTCCTGGAGTTATATCACACGGTACAGTAACAGTCCTGGAGTTATATCACACGGTACAGTAACAGTCCTGGAGTTATATCACACGGTACAGTAACAGTCCTGGAGTTATATCACAAGGTACAGTAACAGTCCTGGAGTTATATCACACGGTACAGTAACAGTCCTGGAGTTATATCACAAGGTACAGTAACAGTCCTGGAGTTATATCACAAGGTACAGTAACGGTCCTGGAGTTATATCACATGGTACAGTAACAGTCCTGGAGTTATATCACACGGTACAGTAACAGTCCTGGAGTTATATCACACGGTACAGTAACAGTCCTGGAGTTATATCACACGGTACAGTAACGGTCCTGGAGTTATATCACACGGTACAGTAACAGTCCTGGAGTTATATCACAAGGTACAGTAACAGTCCGGAGTTATATCACACGGTACAGTAACAGTCCGGAGTTATATCACACGGTACAGTAACAGTCCTGGAGTTATATCACACGGTACAGTAACAGTCCTGGAGTTATATCACACGGTACAGTAACAGTCCTGGAGTTATATCACACGGTACAGTAACAGTCCTGGAGTTATATCACACGGTACAGTAACAGTCCTGGAGTTATATCACATGGTACAGTAACAGTCCTGGAGTTATATCACATGGTACAGTAACAGTCCTGGAGTTATATCACACGGTACAGTAACAGTACCGGAGTTATATCACACGGTACAGTAACAGTCCCGGAGTTATATCACACGGTACAGTAACAGTCCTCGGAGTTATATCACACGGTACAGTAATAGTCCTGGAGTTATATCACACGGTACAGTAATAGTCCTGGAGTTATATCACACGGTCCAGTAACAGTCCCGGAGTTATATCACACGGTACAGTAACAGTCCTGGAGTTATATCACAAGGTACAGTAACAGTCCTGGAGTTATATCACACGGTACAGTAACGGTCCTGGAGTTATATCACACGGTACAGTAACTGTCCTGGAGTTATATCACACGGTACAGTAACAGTCCCGGAGTTATATCACAAGGTACAGTAACAGTCCCGGAGTTATATCAAATGCTACAGTAACAGTCCCTGGAGTTATATCACACGGTACAGTAACAGGTCCTGGAGTTATATCACACGGTACAGTAACAGTCCTGGAGTTATATCACACGGTACAGTAACAGTCCTGAGTTATATCACACGGTACAGTAACAGTCCTGGAGTTATATCACACGGTACAGTAACAGGTCCTGGAGTTATATCACACGGTACAGTAACAGTCCTGGAGTTATATCACACGGTACAGTAACAGTCCTGGAGTTATATCACACGGTACAGTAACAGTCCTGGAGTTATATCACACGGTACAGTAACAGTCCTGGAGTTATATCACACGGTACAGTAACAGTCCTGGAGTTATATCACACGGTACAGTAACAGTCCGGAGTTATATCACACGGTACAGTAACAGTCCTGGAGTTATATCACATGGTACAGTAACAGTCCTGGAGTTATATCACATGGTACAGTAACAGTCCTGGAGTTATATCACACGGTACAGTAACAGTCCTGGAGTTATATCACAAGGTACAGTAACAGTCCTGGAGTTATATCACACGGTACAGTAACAGTCCTGGAGTTATATCACACGGTACAGTAACAGTCCTGGAGTTATATCACACGGTACAGTAACAGTCCTGGAGTTATATCACACGGTACAGTAACAGTCCTGGAGTTATATCACATGGTACAGTAACAGTCCTGGAGTTATATCACACGGTACAGTAACAGTCCTGGAGTTATATCACACGGTACAGTAACAGTCCTGGAGTTATATCACACGGTACAGTAACAGTCCTGGAGTTATATCACACGGTACAGTAACAGTCCTGGAGTTATATCACACGGTACAGTAACAGTCCTGGAGTTATATCACACGGTACAGTAACAGTCCTGGAGTTATATCACACGGTACAGTAATCGTCCTGGAGTTATATCACACGGTACAGTAACAGTCCTGGAGTTATATCACACGGTACAGTAACAGTCCTGGAGTTATATCACACGGTACAGTAACAGTCCTGGAGTTATATCACACGGTACAGTAACGGTCCTGGAGTTATATCACACGGTACAGTAACAGTCCTGGAGTTATATCACACGGTACAGTAACGGTCCTGGAGTTATATCACACGGTACAGTAACAGTCCTGGAGTTATATCACAAGGTACAGTAACAGTCCTGGAGTTATATCACAAGGTACAGTAACAGTCCTGGAGTTATATCACATGGTACAGTAACAGTCCTGGAGTTATATCACACGGTACAGTAACGGTCCTGGAGTTATATCACACGGTACAGTAACAGTCCTGGAGTTATATCACACGGTACAGTAACAGTCCTGGAGTTATATCACACGGTACAGTAACAGTCCTGGAGTTATATCACACGGTACAGTAACAGTCCTGGAGTTATATCACACGGTACAGTAACAGTCCTGGAGTTATATCACACGGTACAGTAACAGTCCTGGAGTTATATCACAAGGTACAGTAACAGTCCGGAGTTATATCACACGGTACAGTAACAGTCCTG
The DNA here is from genome assembly GCA_030390025.1 of Squalus acanthias. Lineage (NCBI taxonomy): Eukaryota > Metazoa > Chordata > Chondrichthyes > Squaliformes > Squalidae > Squalus > Squalus acanthias. Next base: position 273,012 of record JASTWF010000359.1, on the reverse strand, counting down.
GAGTTATATCACACGGTACAGTAACAGTCCTGGAGTTATATCACACGGTACAGTAACAGTCCTGGAGTTATATCACACTGGTACAGTAACAGTCCTGGAGTTATATCACACGGTACAGTAACAGTCCTGGAGTTATATCACACGGTACAGTAACGGTCCTGGAGTTATATCACACGGTACAGTAACAGTCCTGGAGTTATATCACACGGTACAGTAACAGTCCTGGAGTTATATCACACGGTACAGTAACAGTCCTGGAGTTATATCACACGGTACAGTAACAGTCCTGGAGTTATATCACACGGTACAGTAACAGTCCTGGAGTTATATCACACGGTACAGTAACAGTCCTGGAGTTATATCACACGGTACAGTAACAGTCCTGGAGTTATATCACACGGTACAGTAACAGTCCTGGAGTTATATCACACGGTACAGTAACAGTCCTGGAGTTATATCACACGGTACAGTAACAGTCCTGGAGTTATATCACACGGTACAGTAACAGTCCTGGAGTTATATCACACGGTACAGTAACGGTCCTGGAGTTATATCACACGGTACAGTAACAGTCCTGGAGTTATATCACACGGTACAGTAACAGTCCTGGAGTTATATCACACGGTACAGTAACAGTCCTGGAGTTATATCACACGGTACAGTAACAGTCCTGGAGTTATATCACACGGTACAGTAACAGTCCTGGAGTTATATCACACGGTACAGTAACAGTCCTGGAGTTATATCACACGGTACAGTAACAGTCTGGAGTTATATCACACGGTACAGTAACAGTCCGGAGTTATATCACACGGTACAGTAACAGTCCTGGAGTTATATCACACGGTACAGTACAGTCCTGGAGTTATATCACACGGTACAGTAACAGTCCTGGAGTTATATCACACGGTACAGTAACAGTCCTGGAGTTATATCACACGGTACAGTAACAGTCCTGGAGTTATATCACACGGTACAGTAACAGTCCCGGAGTTATATCACACGGTACAGTAAAGTCCTGGAGTTATATCACACGGTACAGTAACAGGTCCCTGGAGTTATATCACACGGTACAGTAACAGTCCCTGAGTTATATCACACGGTACAGTAACAGTCCTGGAGTTATATCACAAGGTACAGTAACAGTCCTGGAGTTATATCACACGGTACAGTAACAGTCCTGAGTTATATCACACGGTACAGTAACAGTCCTGGAGTTATATCACAGGTACAGTAACAGTCCCTGGAGTTATATCACACGGTACAGTAACAGTCCCGGAGTTATATCACACGGTACAGTAACGGTCCTGGAGTATATCACACGGTACAGTAACAGTCCTGGAGTTATATCACACGGTACAGTAACAGGTCCTGGAGTTATATCACAGGTACAGTAACAGTCCTGGAGTTATATCACACGGTACAGTAACAGTCCCGGAGTTATATCACACAGGTACAGTAACAGTCCTGGAGTTATATCACACGGTACAGTAACGGTCCTGGAGTTATATCACGACGGTACAGTAACAGTCCTGGAGTTATATCACACGGTACAGTAACAGTCCTGGAGTTATATCACACGGTACAGTAACAGTCCTGGAGTTATATCACAAGGTACAGTAACTGTCCTGGAGTTATATCACACGGTACAGTAAACAGTCCTGGAGTTATATCACACGGTACAGTAACAGTCCTGGAGTTATATCACACGGTACAGTAACAGTCCTGGAGTTATATCACACGGTACAGTAACAGTCCTGGAGTTATATCACATGGTACAGTAACAGTCCCGGAGTTATATCACACGGTACAGTAACGGTCCCTGGAGTTATATCACACGCTACAGTACAGTCCTGGAGTTATATCACACGGTACAGTAACAGTCCTGGAGTTATATCACACGGTACAGTAACGGTCCTGGAGTTATATCACACGGTACAGTAACAGGTCCTGGAGTTATATCACACGGTACAGTAACAGTCCTGGAGTTATATCACACAGGTACAGTAACGGTCCTGGAGTTATATCACACGGTACAGTAACAGTCCTGGAGTTATATCACACGGACAGTAACGTCCTGGAGTTATATCACACGGTACAGTAATAGTCCCTGGAGTTATATCAGACTGGTACAGTAACAGTCCTGGAGTTATATCACACGGTACAGTAACAGTCCTGGAGTTATATCACACGGTACAGTAACAGTCCAGGAGTTAAATCACACGGTACAGTAACAGTCCTGGAGTTATATCACAGGTACAGTAACTGACCTGGACAGTATATCACACGGTACAGTAACGGTCCTGGAGTTATATCACAAGTTACAGTAACAGTCCTGGAGTTATATCACACGGTACAGTAACAGACCTGGAGTTATATCACACGGTACAGTAACGGTCCTGGAGTTATATCACACGGTACTAGTAAACAGTCCCTGGAGTTATATCACACGGTACAGTAACAGTCCTGGAGTTATATCACACGGTACAGTAACAGTCCTGGAGTTATATCACACGGTACAGTAACAGTCCTGGAGTTATATCACACGGTACAGTAACAGTCCTGGAGTTATATCACACGGTACAGTAACAGTCCCGGAGTTATATCACACGTACAGTAACAGTCCTGGAGTTACATCACAAGGTACAGTAACAGTCCTGGAGTTATATCACACGGTACAGTAACAGTCCTGGAGTTATAGCACACTGGTACAGTAACAGTCCTGGAGTTATATCACACGGTACAGTAACGGTCCCGGAGTTATATCACACGGTACAGTAACAGTCCTGGAGTTATATCACACGGTACAGTAACAGTCCTGGAGTTCTATCACACGGTACAGTAATAGTCCAGGAGTTATATCACACGGTACAGTAACAGTCCGGAGTTATATCACACGGTACAGTAATAGTCCTGGAGTTATATCACACGGTACAGTAACAGTCCCGGAGTTATATCACACGGTACAGTAACAGTCCTGGAGATTCTTCACACGGTACAGTAATAGTCCTGGAGTTATATCACACGATACAGTAACAGTCCTGGAGTTATATCACCACGGTACAGTAATAGTCCTGGAGTTATATCACACGGTACAGTAACAGTCCTGGAGTTATATCACACGGTACAGTAACAGTCCTGGAGTTATATCACACGGTACAGTAACAGTCCTGGAGTTATATCACACGGTACAGTACAGTCCCTGGAGTTATATCACACGGTACAGTAACAGTCCTGGAGTTATATCACACGGTACAGTAAAGTCCTGGAGTTATATCACACGGTACAGTAACTGTCCTGGAGTTATATCACACGGTACAGTAACAGTCCTGGAGTTATATCACACGGTACAGTAATCAGTCCTGGAGTTATAATCACACGGTACAGTAACGGTCCTGGAGTTATATCAACGGGTACAGTAAAGTCCCTGAGTTATATCACACGGTACAGTAACAGTCTTGGAGTTATATCACACGGTACAGTAACAGTCCGGAGTTATATCACACGGTACAGTAACAGTCCTGGAGTTATATCACACGGTACAGTAACGGTCCTGGAGTTATATCACACGGTACAGTAACAGTCCTGGAGTTATATCACACGGTACAGTAACAGTCCTGGAGTTATATCACAAGGTACAGTAACAGGTCCTGGAGTTATATCACATGGTACAGTAACAGTCCTGAGTTATATCACACGGTACAGTAACAGTCCTGGAGTTATATCACACGGTACAGTAACGGTCCTGGAGTTATATACACGGTACAGTAACAGTCCTGGAGTATATCACACGGTACAGTACAGTCCTGGAGTTATATCACACGGTACAGTAACTGTCCTGGAGTTATATCACACGGTACAGTAAAAGTCCTGGAGTTATATCACACGGTACAGTAACGTCCTGGAGTTATATCACACGGTACAGTAACGGTCCTGGAGTTATATCACACGGTACAGTAACAGTCCTGGAGTTATATCACACGGTACAGTAACAGTCCTGGAGTTATATCACATGGTACAGTAACAGGTCCTGGAGTTATATCACACGGTACAGTAACGGTCCTGGAGTTATATCACACGGTACAGTAACAGTCCTGGAGTTATATCACATGGTACAGTAACAGTCCCGGAGTTATATCACATGGTACAGTAATAGTCCTGGAGTTATATCACACGGTACAGTAACGTCCTGAGTTATATCACATGGTACAGTAAAGTCCTGGAGTTATATCACACGGTACAGTAACAGTCCGGAGTTATATCACACGGTACAGTAACGGTCCTGGAGTTATATCACACGGTACAGTAACAGTCCTGGAGTTATATCACACGGTACAGTAACAGTCCTGGAGTTATATCACACGGTACAGTAACGGTCCTGGAGTTATATCACATGGTACAGTAACAGTCCTGGAGTTATATCACAAGGTACAGTAACGGTCCTGGAGTTATATCACAGGTACAGTAACGGTCCTGGAGTTATATCACATGGTACAGTAACGTCCTGGAGTTATATCACACGGTACAGTAACAGTCCTGGAGTTATATCACAAGGTACAGTAACAGTCCTGGAGTTATATCACACGGTACAGTAACAGTCCGGAGTTATATCACACGGTACAGTAACAGTCCTGGAGTTATATCACACGGTACAGTAACAGTCCTGGAGTTATATCACACGGTACAGTAACAGTCCTGGAGTTATATCACACGGTACAGTAACAGTCCTGGAGTTATATCACACGGTACAGTAACAGTCCTGGAGTTATATCACATGGTACAGTAACAGTCCTGGAGTTATATCACATGGTACAGTAACAGTCCTGGAGTTATATCACACGGTACAGTAACAGTCCTGGAGTTATATCACACGGTACAGTAACAGTCCTGGAGTTATATCACACGGTACAGTAACAGTCCGGAGTTATATCACACGGTACAGTAACAGTCCTGGAGTTATATCACACGGTACAGTAACAGTCCTGGAGTTATATCACACGGTACAGTAACAGTCCTGGAGTTATATCACACGGTACAGTAACAGTCCTGGAGTTATATCACACGGTACAGTAACAGTCCTGGAGTTATATCACACGGTACAGTAACAGTCCTGGAGTTATATCACACGGTACAGTAACAGTCCTGGAGTTATATCACACGGTACAGTAACAGTCCTGGAGTTATATCACACGGTACAGTAACAGTCCTGGAGTTATATCACATGGTACAGTAACAGTCCTGGAGTTATATCACACGGTACAGTAACAGTCCTGGAGTTATATCACACGGTACAGTAACAGTCCTGGAGTTATATCACACGGTACAGTAACAGTCCTGGAGTTATATCACACGGTACAGTAACAGTCCTGGAGTTATATCACACGGTACAGTAACAGTCCTGGAGTTATATCACACGGTACAGTAACAGTCCTGGAGTTATATCACACGGTACAGTAACGGTCCTGGAGTTATATCACACGGTACAGTAACAGTCCTGGAGTTATATCACACGGTACAGTAACAGTCCTGGAGTTATATCACACGGTACAGTAACAGTCCTGGAGTTATATCACATGGTACAGTAACAGTCCTGGAGTTATATCACACGGTACAGTAACAGGTCCTGGAGTTATATCACACGGTACAGTAACAGTCCTGGAGTTATATCACACGGTACAGTAACAGTCCTGGAGTTATATCACATGGTACAGTAACGGTCCTGGAGTTATATCACACGGTACAGTAACAGTCCTGAAGTTACATCACCTGGTACAGTATCAGTCCTGGAGTTATATCACAAGGTACAGTAACGTCCTGGAGTTATATCACACGGTACAGTAACAGTCCTGGAGTTTATATCACACGGTACAGTAACAGTCCTGGAGTTATATCACACGGTACAGTAACGGTCCTGGAGTTATATCACATGGTACAGTAACAGTCCTGGAGTTATATCACACGGTACAGTAACAGTCCTGGAGTTATATCACACGGTACAGTAACAGTCCTGGAGTTATATCACACGGTACAGTAAAGGTCCTGGAGTTATATCACACTGGTACAGTAACAGTCCTGGAGTTATATCACACGTACAGTAACGTCCTGGAGTTATATCACAAGTGAACAGTAACGGTCCTGAGTTATATCACATGGTACAGTAACAGTCCTGGAGTTATATCACACGGTACAGTAACAGTCCTGGAGTTATATCACACGGTACAGTAACGGTCCTGGAGTTATTCACAAGGTACAGTAACAGTCCTGGAGTTATATCACACGGTACAGTAACAGGTCCTGGAGTTATATCACACGGTACAGTAACAGTCCTGGAGTTATATCACACGGTACAGTAACGGTCCTGGAGTTATATCACATGGTACAGTAACAGTCCTGGAGTTATATCACAAGGTACAGTAACAGTCCCTGAGTATATCACACGGTACAGTACAGTCCCGGAGTTATATCACACGGTACAGTAACAGTCCTGGAGTTATATCACACGGTACAGTAACAGTCCTGGAGTTATATCACACGGTACAGTAACAGTCCCTGGAGTATATCACACGGTACAGTACAGTCCGAGTTATATCACACGGACAGAACGTCCCTGTAGTTATATCACATGGTACAGTAACAGTCCTGGAGTTATATCACAAGGTACAGTCACAGCCCGGAGTTTTATCACACGGTACAGTAACAGTCCGGAGTTATATCACACGGGTACAGTAACAGTCCAGGAGTTCTATCACACGGTACAGTAAAAGTCCTGAGTTATATCACAAGGTACAGTAACGGTCCTGGAGTTATATCACACGGTACAGTAAAGTCCTGGAGTTATATCACACGGTACAGTAACAGACAAGGAGTTATATCACACGGTACAGTAACAGTCCTGGATGTTATATCACACGGTACAGTAACAGTCCTGGAGTTATATCACAAGGTACAGTAACAGTCCTGGAGTTATATCACACGGTACAGTAACAGTCCTGGAGTTATATCACATCGGTACAGTAACAGTCCTGGAGTTATATCACACGGTACAGTAACAGGTCCTGGGTTATATCACAAGGTACAGTAACAGGTCCTGGAGTTATATCACACGGTACAGTAACAGTCCTGGAGTTATATCACACGGTACAGTAACAGTCCTGGAGGTATATCACACGGTACAGTAACAGTCCTGGAGTTATATCACAAGGTACAGTAACAGGTCCTGGAGTTATATCACACGGTACAGTAACAGTCCTGGAGTTATATCACACGGTACAGTAACAGTCCTGGAGTTATATCACACGGTACAGTAACAGTCCTGGAGTTATATCACACGGTACAGTAACAGTCCCGGAGTTATATCACACGGTACAGTAACAGTCCTGAGTTATATCACAAGGTACAGTAAAGTCCCTGGAGTTATATCACACGGTTACAGTAACGTTCCTGGAGTTATATCACACGGTACAGTAACAGTCCTGGAGTTATATCACAAGGTACAGTAACAGGTCCTGGAGATAAATCACAAGGTACAGTAACAGTCCTGGAGTTATATCACACGTACAGTAACAGTCCCGGAGTTATATCACAGGTACAGTAACAGTCCTGGAGTTATATCACACGGTACAGTAACAGTCCCTGGAGTTATTCACACGGTACAGTAATAGTCCTGGTGTTATATCACACGGTACTGTAACAGTCCTGGAGTTATATCACACGGTACAGTAACAGTCCTGGAGTTATATCACATGGTACAGTAACAGTCCGGAGTTATATCACACAGGTACAGTAACAGCCGGAGTTATATCACAGGTACAGTAACAGTCCTGGAGTTATATCACAGCGGTACAGTAACGGTCCTGGAGTTATATCACAGGTACAGTAACGGTCCTGGAGTTATATCACACGGTACAGTAACAGTCCTGGAGTTATATCACAAGGTACAGTAACAGTCCCGGAGTTATATCACACGGTACAGTAACAGTCCCTGGAGTTATATCACACGGTACAGTAACAGTCCTGGAGTTATATCACACGGTACAGTAACAGTCCTGGAGTTATATCACACGGTACAGTAACAGTCCTGGAGTTATATCACACGGTACAGTAACAGTCCTGGAGTTATATCACACGGTACAGTAACAGTCCTGGAGTTATATCACACGGTACAGTAACAGTCCTGGAGTTATATCACACGGTACAGTAACAGTCCTGGAGTTATATCACACGGTACAGTAACAGTCCTGGAGTTATATCACACGGTACAGTAACAGTCCTGGAGTTATATCACACGGTACAGTAACAGTCCTGGAGTTATATCACACGGTACAGTAACAGTCCTGGAGTTATATCACACGGTACAGTAACAGTCCTGGAGTTATATCACACGGTACAGTAACAGTCCTGGAGTTATATCACACGGTACAGTAACAGTCCTGGAGTTATATCACACGGTACAGTAACAGTCCTGGAGTTATATCACACGGTACAGTAACAGTCCTGGAGTTATATCACACGGTACAGTAACAGTCCTGGAGTTATATCACACGGTACAGTAACAGTCCTGGAGTTATATCACACGGTACAGTAACAGTCCTGGAGTTATATCACACGGTACAGTAACAGTCCTGGAGTTATATCACACGGTACAGTAACAGTCCTGGAGTTATATCACACGGTACAGTAACAGTCCTGGAGTTATATCACACGGTACAGTAACAGTCCTGGAGTTATATCACACGGTACAGTAACAGTCCTGGAGTTATATCACACGGTACAGTAACAGTCCTGGAGTTATATCACACGGTACAGTAACAGTCCTGGAGTTATATCACACGGTACAGTAACAGTCCTGGAGTTATATCACACGGTACAGTAACAGTCCTGGAGTTATATCACACGGTACAGTAACAGTCCTGGAGTTATATCACACGGTACAGTAACAGTCCTGGAGTTATATCACACGGTACAGTAACAGTCCTGGAGTTATATCACACGGTACAGTAACAGTCCTGGAGTTATATCACACGGTACAGTAACAGTCCTGGAGTTATATCACACGGTACAGTAACAGTCCTGGAGTTATATCACACGGTACAGTAACAGTCCTGGAGTTATATCACACGGTACAGTAACAGTCCTGGAGTTATATCACACGGTACAGTAACAGTCCTGGAGTTATATCACACGGTACAGTAACAGTCCTGGAGTTATATCACACGGTACAGTAACAGTCCTGGAGTTATATCACACGGTACAGTAACAGTCCTGGAGTTATATCACACGGTACAGTAACAGTCCTGGAGTTATATCACACGGTACAGTAACAGTCCTGGAGTTATATCACACGGTACAGTAACAGTCCTGGAGTTATATCACACGGTACAGTAACAGTCCTGGAGTTATATCACACGGTACAGTAACAGTCCTGGAGTTATATCACACGGTACAGTAACAGTCCTGGAGTTATATCACACGGTACAGTAACAGTCCTGGAGTTATATCACACGGTACAGTAACAGTCCTGGAGTTATATCACACGGTACAGTAACAGTCCTGGAGTTATATCACACGGTACAGTAACAGTCCTGGAGTTATATCACACGGTACAGTAACAGTCCTGGAGTTATATCACACGGTACAGTAACAGTCCTGGAGTTATATCACACGGTACAGTAACAGTCCTGGAGTTATATCACACGGTACAGTAACAGTCCTGGAGTTATATCACACGGTACAGTAACAGTCCTGGAGTTATATCACACGGTACAGTAACAGTCCTGGAGTTATATCACACGGTACAGTAACAGTCCTGGAGTTATATCACACGGTACAGTAACAGTCCTGGAGTTATATCACACGGTACAGTAACAGTCCTGGAGTTATATCACACGGTACAGTAACAGTCCTGGAGTTATATCACACGGTACAGTAACAGTCCTGGAGTTATATCACACGGTACAGTAACAGTCCTGGAGTTATATCACACGGTACAGTAACAGTCCTGGAGTTATATCACACGGTACAGTAACAGTCCTGGAGTTATATCACACGGTACAGTAACAGTCCTGGAGTTATATCACACGGTACAGTAACAGTCCTGGAGTTATATCACACGGTACAGTAACAGTCCTGGAGTTATATCACACGGTACAGTAACAGTCCTGGAGTTATATCACACGGTACAGTAACAGTCCTGGAGTTATATCACACGGTACAGTAACAGTCCTGGAGTTATATCACACGGTACAGTAACAGTCCTGGAGTTATATCACACGGTACAGTAACAGTCCTGGAGTTATATCACACGGTACAGTAACAGTCCTGGAGTTATATCACACGGTACAGTAACAGTCCTGGAGTTATATCACACGGTACAGTAACAGTCCTGGAGTTATATCACACGGTACAGTAACAGTCCTGGAGTTATATCACACGGTACAGTAACAGTCCTGGAGTTATATCACACGGTACAGTAACAGTCCTGGAGTTATATCACACGGTACAGTAACAGTCCTGGAGTTATATCACACGGTACAGTAACAGTCCTGGAGTTATATCACACGGTACAGTAACAGTCCTGGAGTTATATCACACGGTACAGTAACAGTCCTGGAGTTATATCACACGGTACAGTAACAGTCCTGGAGTTATATCACACGGTACAGTAACAGTCCTGGAGTTATATCACACGGTACAGTAACAGTCCTGGAGTTATATCACACGGTACAGTAACAGTCCTGGAGTTATATCACACGGTACAGTAACAGTCCTGGAGTTATATCACACGGTACAGTAACAGTCCTGGAGTTATATCACACGGTACAGTAACAGTCCTGGAGTTATATCACACGGTACAGTAACAGTCCTGGAGTTATATCACACGGTACAGTAACAGTCCTGGAGTTATATCACACGGTACAGTAACAGTCCTGGAGTTATATCACACGGTACAGTAACAGTCCTGGAGTTATATCACACGGTACAGTAACAGTCCTGGAGTTATATCACACGGTACAGTAACAGTCCTGGAGTTATATCACACGGTACAGTAACAGTCCTGGAGTTATATCACACGGTACAGTAACAGTCCTGGAGTTATATCACACGGTACAGTAACAGTCCTGGAGTTATATCACACGGTACAGTAACAGTCCTGGAGTTATATCACACGGTACAGTAACAGTCCTGGAGTTATATCACACGGTACAGTAACAGTCCTGGAGTTATATCACACGGTACAGTAACAGTCCTGGAGTTATATCACACGGTACAGTAACAGTCCTGGAGTTATATCACACGGTACAGTAACAGTCCTGGAGTTATATCACACGGTACAGTAACAGTCCTGGAGTTATATCACACGGTACAGTAACAGTCCTGGAGTTATATCACACGGTACAGTAACAGTCCTGGAGTTATATCACACGGTACAGTAACAGTCCTGGAGTTATATCACACGGTACAGTAACAGTCCTGGAGTTATATCACACGGTACAGTAACAGTCCTGGAGTTATATCACACGGTACAGTAACAGTCCTGGAGTTATATCACACGGTACAGTAACAGTCCTGGAGTTATATCACACGGTACAGTAACAGTCCTGGAGTTATATCACACGGTACAGTAACAGTCCTGGAGTTATATCACACGGTACAGTAACAGTCCTGGAGTTATATCACACGGTACAGTAACAGTCCTGGAGTTATATCACACGGTACAGTAACAGTCCTGGAGTTATATCACACGGTACAGTAACAGTCCTGGAGTTATATCACACGGTACAGTAACAGTCCTGGAGTTATATCACACGGTACAGTAACAGTCCTGGAGTTATATCACACGGTACAGTAACAGTCCTGGAGTTATATCACACGGTACAGTAACAGTCCTGGAGTTATATCACACGGTACAGTAACAGTCCTGGAGTTATATCACACGGTACAGTAACAGTCCTGGAGTTATATCACACGGTACAGTAACAGTCCTGGAGTTATATCACACGGTACAGTAACAGTCCTGGAGTTATATCACACGGTACAGTAACAGTCCTGGAGTTATATCACACGGTACAGTAACAGTCCTGGAGTTATATCACACGGTACAGTAACAGTCCTGGAGTTATATCACACGGTACAGTAACAGTCCTGGAGTTATATCACACGGTACAGTAACAGTCCTGGAGTTATATCACACGGTACAGTAACAGTCCTGGAGTTATATCACACGGTACAGTAACAGTCCTGGAGTTATATCACACGGTACAGTAACAGTCCTGGAGTTATATCACACGGTACAGTAACAGTCCTGGAGTTATATCACACGGTACAGTAACAGTCCTGGAGTTATATCACACGGTACAGTAACAGTCCTGGAGTTATATCACACGGTACAGTAACAGTCCTGGAGTTATATCACACGGTACAGTAACAGTCCTGGAGTTATATCACACGGTACAGTAACAGTCCTGGAGTTATATCACACGGTACAGTAACAGTCCTGGAGTTATATCACACGGTACAGTAACAGTCCTGGAGTTATATCACACGGTACAGTAACAGTCCTGGAGTTATATCACACGGTACAGTAACAGTCCTGGAGTTATATCACACGGTACAGTAACAGTCCTGGAGTTATATCACACGGTACAGTAACAGTCCTGGAGTTATATCACACGGTACAGTAACAGTCCTGGAGTTATATCACACGGTACAGTAACAGTCCTGGAGTTATATCACACGGTACAGTAACAGTCCTGGAGTTATATCACACGGTACAGTAACAGTCCTGGAGTTATATCACACGGTACAGTAACAGTCCTGGAGTTATATCACACGGTACAGTAACAGTCCTGGAGTTATATCACACGGTACAGTAACAGTCCTGGAGTTATATCACACGGTACAGTAACAGTCCTGGAGTTATATCACACGGTACAGTAACAGTCCTGGAGTTATATCACACGGTACAGTAACAGTCCTGGAGTTATATCACACGGTACAGTAACAGTCCTGGAGTTATATCACACGGTACAGTAACAGTCCTGGAGTTATATCACACGGTACAGTAACAGTCCTGGAGTTATATCACACGGTACAGTAACAGTCCTGGAGTTATATCACACGGTACAGTAACAGTCCTGGAGTTATATCACACGGTACAGTAACAGTCCTGGAGTTATATCACACGGTACAGTAACAGTCCTGGAGTTATATCACACGGTACAGTAACAGTCCTGGAGTTATATCACACGGTACAGTAACAGTCCTGGAGTTATATCACACGGTACAGTAACAGTCCTGGAGTTATATCACACGGTACAGTAACAGTCCTGGAGTTATATCACACGGTACAGTAACAGTCCTGGAGTTATATCACACGGTACAGTAACAGTCCTGGAGTTATATCACACGGTACAGTAACAGTCCTGGAGTTATATCACACGGTACAGTAACAGTCCTGGAGTTATATCACACGGTACAGTAACAGTCCTGGAGTTATATCACACGGTACAGTAACAGTCCTGGAGTTATATCACACGGTACAGTAACAGTCCTGGAGTTATATCACACGGTACAGTAACAGTCCTGGAGTTATATCACACGGTACAGTAACAGTCCTGGAGTTATATCACACGGTACAGTAACAGTCCTGGAGTTATATCACACGGTACAGTAACAGTCCTGGAGTTATATCACACGGTACAGTAACAGTCCTGGAGTTATATCACACGGTACAGTAACAGTCCTGGAGTTATATCACACGGTACAGTAACAGTCCTGGAGTTATATCACACGGTACAGTAACAGTCCTGGAGTTATATCACACGGTACAGTAACAGTCCTGGAGTTATATCACACGGTACAGTAACAGTCCTGGAGTTATATCACACGGTACAGTAACAGTCCTGGAGTTATATCACACGGTACAGTAACAGTCCTGGAGTTATATCACACGGTACAGTAACAGTCCTGGAGTTATATCACACGGTACAGTAACAGTCCTGGAGTTATATCACACGGTACAGTAACAGTCCTGGAGTTATATCACACGGTACAGTAACAGTCCTGGAGTTATATCACACGGTACAGTAACAGTCCTGGAGTTATATCACACGGTACAGTAACAGTCCTGGAGTTATATCACACGGTACAGTAACAGTCCTGGAGTTATATCACACGGTACAGTAACAGTCCTGGAGTTATATCACACGGTACAGTAACAGTCCTGGAGTTATATCACACGGTACAGTAACAGTCCTGGAGTTATATCACACGGTACAGTAACAGTCCTGGAGTTATATCACACGGTACAGTAACAGTCCTGGAGTTATATCACACGGTACAGTAACAGTCCTGGAGTTATATCACACGGTACAGTAACAGTCCTGGAGTTATATCACACGGTACAGTAACAGTCCTGGAGTTATATCACACGGTACAGTAACAGTCCTGGAGTTATATCACACGGTACAGTAACAGTCCTGGAGTTATATCACACGGTACAGTAACAGTCCTGGAGTTATATCACACGGTACAGTAACAGTCCTGGAGTTATATCACACGGTACAGTAACAGTCCTGGAGTTATATCACACGGTACAGTAACAGTCCTGGAGTTATATCACACGGTACAGTAACAGTCCTGGAGTTATATCACACGGTACAGTAACAGTCCTGGAGTTATATCACACGGTACAGTAACAGTCCTGGAGTTATATCACACGGTACAGTAACAGTCCTGGAGTTATATCACACGGTACAGTAACAGTCCTGGAGTTATATCACACGGTACAGTAACAGTCCTGGAGTTATATCACACGGTACAGTAACAGTCCTGGAGTTATATCACACGGTACAGTAACAGTCCTGGAGTTATATCACACGGTACAGTAACAGTCCTGGAGTTATATCACACGGTACAGTAACAGTCCTGGAGTTATATCACACGGTACAGTAACAGTCCTGGAGTTATATCACACGGTACAGTAACAGTCCTGGAGTTATATCACACGGTACAGTAACAGTCCTGGAGTTATATCACACGGTACAGTAACAGTCCTGGAGTTATATCACACGGTACAGTAACAGTCCTGGAGTTATATCACACGGTACAGTAACAGTCCTGGAGTTATATCACACGGTACAGTAACAGTCCTGGAGTTATATCACACGGTACAGTAACAGTCCTGGAGTTATATCACACGGTACAGTAACAGTCCTGGAGTTATATCACACGGTACAGTAACAGTCCTGGAGTTATATCACACGGTACAGTAACAGTCCTGGAGTTATATCACACGGTACAGTAACAGTCCTGGAGTTATATCACACGGTACAGTAACAGTCCTGGAGTTATATCACACGGTACAGTAACAGTCCTGGAGTTATATCACACGGTACAGTAACAGTCCTGGAGTTATATCACACGGTACAGTAACAGTCCTGGAGTTATATCACACGGTACAGTAACAGTCCTGGAGTTATATCACACGGTACAGTAACAGTCCTGGAGTTATATCACACGGTACAGTAACAGTCCTGGAGTTATATCACACGGTACAGTAACAGTCCTGGAGTTATATCACACGGTACAGTAACAGTCCTGGAGTTATATCACACGGTACAGTAACAGTCCTGGAGTTATATCACACGGTACAGTAACAGTCCTGGAGTTATATCACACGGTACAGTAACAGTCCTGGAGTTATATCACACGGTACAGTAACAGTCCTGGAGTTATATCACACGGTACAGTAACAGTCCTGGAGTTATATCACACGGTACAGTAACAGTCCTGGAGTTATATCACACGGTACAGTAACAGTCCTGGAGTTATATCACACGGTACAGTAACAGTCCTGGAGTTATATCACACGGTACAGTAACAGTCCTGGAGTTATATCACACGGTACAGTAACAGTCCTGGAGTTATATCACACGGTACAGTAACAGTCCTGGAGTTATATCACACGGTACAGTAACAGTCCTGGAGTTATATCACACGGTACAGTAACAGTCCTGGAGTTATATCACACGGTACAGTAACAGTCCTGGAGTTATATCACACGGTACAGTAACAGTCCTGGAGTTATATCACACGGTACAGTAACAGTCCTGGAGTTATATCACACGGTACAGTAACAGTCCTGGAGTTATATCACACGGTACAGTAACAGTCCTGGAGTTATATCACACGGTACAGTAACAGTCCTGGAGTTATATCACACGGTACAGTAACAGTCCTGGAGTTATATCACACGGTACAGTAACAGTCCTGGAGTTATATCACACGGTACAGTAACAGTCCTGGAGTTATATCACACGGTACAGTAACAGTCCTGGAGTTATATCACACGGTACAGTAACAGTCCTGGAGTTATATCACACGGTACAGTAACAGTCCTGGAGTTATATCACACGGTACAGTAACAGTCCTGGAGTTATATCACACGGTACAGTAACAGTCCTGGAGTTATATCACACGGTACAGTAACAGTCCTGGAGTTATATCACACGGTACAGTAACAGTCCTGGAGTTATATCACACGGTACAGTAACAGTCCTGGAGTTATATCACACGGTACAGTAACAGTCCTGGAGTTATATCACACGGTACAGTAACAGTCCTGGAGTTATATCACACGGTACAGTAACAGTCCTGGAGTTATATCACACGGTACAGTAACAGTCCTGGAGTTATATCACACGGTACAGTAACAGTCCTGGAGTTATATCACACGGTACAGTAACAGTCCTGGAGTTATATCACACGGTACAGTAACAGTCCTGGAGTTATATCACACGGTACAGTAACAGTCCTGGAGTTATATCACACGGTACAGTAACAGTCCTGGAGTTATATCACACGGTACAGTAACAGTCCTGGAGTTATATCACACGGTACAGTAACAGTCCTGGAGTTATATCACACGGTACAGTAACAGTCCTGGAGTTATATCACACGGTACAGTAACAGTCCTGGAGTTATATCACACGGTACAGTAACAGTCCTGGAGTTATATCACACGGTACAGTAACAGTCCTGGAGTTATATCACACGGTACAGTAACAGTCCTGGAGTTATATCACACGGTACAGTAACAGTCCTGGAGTTATATCACACGGTACAGTAACAGTCCTGGAGTTATATCACACGGTACAGTAACAGTCCTGGAGTTATATCACACGGTACAGTAACAGTCCTGGAGTTATATCACACGGTACAGTAACAGTCCTGGAGTTATATCACACGGTACAGTAACAGTCCTGGAGTTATATCACACGGTACAGTAACAGTCCTGGAGTTATATCACACGGTACAGTAACAGTCCTGGAGTTATATCACACGGTACAGTAACAGTCCTGGAGTTATATCACACGGTACAGTAACAGTCCTGGAGTTATATCACACGGTACAGTAACAGTCCTGGAGTTATATCACACGGTACAGTAACAGTCCTGGAGTTATATCACACGGTACAGTAACAGTCCTGGAGTTATATCACACGGTACAGTAACAGTCCTGGAGTTATATCACACGGTACAGTAACAGTCCTGGAGTTATATCACACGGTACAGTAACAGTCCTGGAGTTATATCACACGGTACAGTAACAGTCCTGGAGTTATATCACACGGTACAGTAACAGTCCTGGAGTTATATCACACGGTACAGTAACAGTCCTGGAGTTATATCACACGGTACAGTAACAGTCCTGGAGTTATATCACACGGTACAGTAACAGTCCTGGAGTTATATCACACGGTACAGTAACAGTCCTGGAGTTATATCACACGGTACAGTAACAGTCCTGGAGTTATATCACACGGTACAGTAACAGTCCTGGAGTTATATCACACGGTACAGTAACAGTCCTGGAGTTATATCACACGGTACAGTAACAGTCCTGGAGTTATATCACACGGTACAGTAACAGTCCTGGAGTTATATCACACGGTACAGTAACAGTCCTGGAGTTATATCACACGGTACAGTAACAGTCCTGGAGTTATATCACACGGTACAGTAACAGTCCTGGAGTTATATCACACGGTACAGTAACAGTCCTGGAGTTATATCACACGGTACAGTAACAGTCCTGGAGTTATATCACACGGTACAGTAACAGTCCTGGAGTTATATCACACGGTACAGTAACAGTCCTGGAGTTATATCACACGGTACAGTAACAGTCCTGGAGTTATATCACACGGTACAGTAACAGTCCTGGAGTTATATCACACGGTACAGTAACAGTCCTGGAGTTATATCACACGGTACAGTAACAGTCCTGGAGTTATATCACACGGTACAGTAACAGTCCTGGAGTTATATCACACGGTACAGTAACAGTCCTGGAGTTATATCACACGGTACAGTAACAGTCCTGGAGTTATATCACACGGTACAGTAACAGTCCTGGAGTTATATCACACGGTACAGTAACAGTCCTGGAGTTATATCACACGGTACAGTAACAGTCCTGGAGTTATATCACACGGTACAGTAACAGTCCTGGAGTTATATCACACGGTACAGTAACAGTCCTGGAGTTATATCACACGGTACAGTAACAGTCCTGGAGTTATATCACACGGTACAGTAACAGTCCTGGAGTTATATCACACGGTACAGTAACAGTCCTGGAGTTATATCACACGGTACAGTAACAGTCCTGGAGTTATATCACACGGTACAGTAACAGTCCTGGAGTTATATCACACGGTACAGTAACAGTCCTGGAGTTATATCACACGGTACAGTAACAGTCCTGGAGTTATATCACACGGTACAGTAACAGTCCTGGAGTTATATCACACGGTACAGTAACAGTCCTGGAGTTATATCACACGGTACAGTAACAGTCCTGGAGTTATATCACACGGTACAGTAACAGTCCTGGAGTTATATCACACGGTACAGTAACAGTCCTGGAGTTATATCACACGGTACAGTAACAGTCCTGGAGTTATATCACACGGTACAGTAACAGTCCTGGAGTTATATCACACGGTACAGTAACAGTCCTGGAGTTATATCACACGGTACAGTAACAGTCCTGGAGTTATATCACACGGTACAGTAACAGTCCTGGAGTTATATCACACGGTACAGTAACAGTCCTGGAGTTATATCACACGGTACAGTAACAGTCCTGGAGTTATATCACACGGTACAGTAACAGTCCTGGAGTTATATCACACGGTACAGTAACAGTCCTGGAGTTATATCACACGGTACAGTAACAGTCCTGGAGTTATATCACACGGTACAGTAACAGTCCTGGAGTTATATCACACGGTACAGTAACAGTCCTGGAGTTATATCACACGGTACAGTAACAGTCCTGGAGTTATATCACACGGTACAGTAACAGTCCTGGAGTTATATCACACGGTACAGTAACAGTCCTGGAGTTATATCACACGGTACAGTAACAGTCCTGGAGTTATATCACACGGTACAGTAACAGTCCTGGAGTTATATCACACGGTACAGTAACAGTCCTGGAGTTATATCACACGGTACAGTAACAGTCCTGGAGTTATATCACACGGTACAGTAACAGTCCTGGAGTTATATCACACGGTACAGTAACAGTCCTGGAGTTATATCACACGGTACAGTAACAGTCCTGGAGTTATATCACACGGTACAGTAACAGTCCTGGAGTTATATCACACGGTACAGTAACAGTCCTGGAGTTATATCACACGGTACAGTAACAGTCCTGGAGTTATATCACACGGTACAGTAACAGTCCTGGAGTTATATCACACGGTACAGTAACAGTCCTGGAGTTATATCACACGGTACAGTAACAGTCCTGGAGTTATATCACACGGTACAGTAACAGTCCTGGAGTTATATCACACGGTACAGTAACAGTCCTGGAGTTATATCACACGGTACAGTAACAGTCCTGGAGTTATATCACACGGTACAGTAACAGTCCTGGAGTTATATCACACGGTACAGTAACAGTCCTGGAGTTATATCACACGGTACAGTAACAGTCCTGGAGTTATATCACACGGTACAGTAACAGTCCTGGAGTTATATCACACGGTACAGTAACAGTCCTGGAGTTATATCACACGGTACAGTAACAGTCCTGGAGTTATATCACACGGTACAGTAACAGTCCTGGAGTTATATCACACGGTACAGTAACAGTCCTGGAGTTATATCACACGGTACAGTAACAGTCCTGGAGTTATATCACACGGTACAGTAACAGTCCTGGAGTTATATCACACGGTACAGTAACAGTCCTGGAGTTATATCACACGGTACAGTAACAGTCCTGGAGTTATATCACACGGTACAGTAACAGTCCTGGAGTTATATCACACGGTACAGTAACAGTCCTGGAGTTATATCACACGGTACAGTAACAGTCCTGGAGTTATATCACACGGTACAGTAACAGTCCTGGAGTTATATCACACGGTACAGTAACAGTCCTGGAGTTATATCACACGGTACAGTAACAGTCCTGGAGTTATATCACACGGTACAGTAACAGTCCTGGAGTTATATCACACGGTACAGTAACAGTCCTGGAGTTATATCACACGGTACAGTAACAGTCCTGGAGTTATATCACACGGTACAGTAACAGTCCTGGAGTTATATCACACGGTACAGTAACAGTCCTGGAGTTATATCACACGGTACAGTAACAGTCCTGGAGTTATATCACACGGTACAGTAACAGTCCTGGAGTTATATCACACGGTACAGTAACAGTCCTGGAGTTATATCACACGGTACAGTAACAGTCCTGGAGTTATATCACACGGTACAGTAACAGTCCTGGAGTTATATCACACGGTACAGTAACAGTCCTGGAGTTATATCACACGGTACAGTAACAGTCCTGGAGTTATATCACACGGTACAGTAACAGTCCTGGAGTTATATCACACGGTACAGTAACAGTCCTGGAGTTATATCACACGGTACAGTAACAGTCCTGGAGTTATATCACACGGTACAGTAACAGTCCTGGAGTTATATCACACGGTACAGTAACAGTCCTGGAGTTATATCACACGGTACAGTAACAGTCCTGGAGTTATATCACACGGTACAGTAACAGTCCTGGAGTTATATCACACGGTACAGTAACAGTCCTGGAGTTATATCACACGGTACAGTAACAGTCCTGGAGTTATATCACACGGTACAGTAACAGTCCTGGAGTTATATCACACGGTACAGTAACAGTCCTGGAGTTATATCACACGGTACAGTAACAGTCCTGGAGTTATATCACACGGTACAGTAACAGTCCTGGAGTTATATCACACGGTACAGTAACAGTCCTGGAGTTATATCACACGGTACAGTAACAGTCCTGGAGTTATATCACACGGTACAGTAACAGTCCTGGAGTTATATCACACGGTACAGTAACAGTCCTGGAGTTATATCACACGGTACAGTAACAGTCCTGGAGTTATATCACACGGTACAGTAACAGTCCTGGAGTTATATCACACGGTACAGTAACAGTCCTGGAGTTATATCACACGGTACAGTAACAGTCCTGGAGTTATATCACACGGTACAGTAACAGTCCTGGAGTTATATCACACGGTACAGTAACAGTCCTGGAGTTATATCACACGGTACAGTAACAGTCCTGGAGTTATATCACACGGTACAGTAACAGTCCTGGAGTTATATCACACGGTACAGTAACAGTCCTGGAGTTATATCACACGGTACAGTAACAGTCCTGGAGTTATATCACACGGTACAGTAACAGTCCTGGAGTTATATCACACGGTACAGTAACAGTCCTGGAGTTATATCACACGGTACAGTAACAGTCCTGGAGTTATATCACACGGTACAGTAACAGTCCTGGAGTTATATCACACGGTACAGTAACAGTCCTGGAGTTATATCACACGGTACAGTAACAGTCCTGGAGTTATATCACACGGTACAGTAACAGTCCTGGAGTTATATCACACGGTACAGTAACAGTCCTGGAGTTATATCACACGGTACAGTAACAGTCCTGGAGTTATATCACACGGTACAGTAACAGTCCTGGAGTTATATCACACGGTACAGTAACAGTCCTGGAGTTATATCACACGGTACAGTAACAGTCCTGGAGTTATATCACACGGTACAGTAACAGTCCTGGAGTTATATCACACGGTACAGTAACAGTCCTGGAGTTATATCACACGGTACAGTAACAGTCCTGGAGTTATATCACACGGTACAGTAACAGTCCTGGAGTTATATCACACGGTACAGTAACAGTCCTGGAGTTATATCACACGGTACAGTAACAGTCCTGGAGTTATATCACACGGTACAGTAACAGTCCTGGAGTTATATCACACGGTACAGTAACAGTCCTGGAGTTATATCACACGGTACAGTAACAGTCCTGGAGTTATATCACACGGTACAGTAACAGTCCTGGAGTTATATCACACGGTACAGTAACAGTCCTGGAGTTATATCACACGGTACAGTAACAGTCCTGGAGTTATATCACACGGTACAGGAAAGGTCCTGGAGTTATATCACACGGTACAGTAACAGTCCTGAGTTATATCACACGGTACAGTAAACAGTCCTGGAGTTATATCACAAGGTACAGTAACTGGTCCTGGAGTTATATCACACGGTACAGTAACAGTCCTGGAGTTATATCACACGGTCAGTAACGGTCCTGGAGTTATATCACATGGTACAGTAACAGTCCGGAGTTATATCACACCGGTACAGTACAGTCTGAGTTATATCACACGGTACAGTAACAGTCCTGGAGTTATATCACACGGTACAGCTAACAGTCCTGGAGTTATATCACACGGTACGTAACGGTCCTGGAGTTATATCACAAGGTACATTAACGTCCTGGAGTTATATCACACGGTACAGTAACAGTCCTGGAGTTATATCACACGGTACAGTAACGGTCCTGGAGTTATAATCACATGGGTACAGTAA
The DNA here is from genome assembly GCA_030390025.1 of Squalus acanthias. Lineage (NCBI taxonomy): Eukaryota > Metazoa > Chordata > Chondrichthyes > Squaliformes > Squalidae > Squalus > Squalus acanthias. The sequence continues at coordinate 250,030 of JASTWF010000359.1, read as the reverse complement.
CAGTCCTGGAGTTATATCAACAAGGTACAGTAACAGTCCGGAGTTATATCACATGGTACAGTAACTGTCCTGAGTGTATAATCACGGTACAGTAACGGTCCTGGAGTTATATCACACGGTACAGTAACAGTCCTGGAGTTATATCACACGGTACAGTAACAGTTCCTGGAGTTATATCACACGGTAACAGTAACAGTCCTGGAAGTTATATCACAAGGTACAGTAACAGTCCTGAGTTATATCACACGGTACAGTAACAGTCCTGGAGTTATATCACACGGTACAGTAACGGTCCTGGAGTTATATCACACGGTACAGTACAGTCCTGGAGTTATATCACACGGTACAGTAACGTCCCTGGAGTTATATCACACGGTACAGTAACGGTCCAGGAGTTATATCACACGGTACAGTAACAGTCCTGGAGTTATATCACACGTTACAGTAACGGTCCTGGAGTTATATCACACGGTACAGTAACAGTCCTGGAGTTATATCACAAGATACAGTAACAGTCCTGGAGTTATATCACACGTTACAGTAACAGTCCTGGAGTTATATCACACGGAACAGCTAACAGTCCTGGAGTTATATCACACGGTACAGTAACGGTCCTGGAGTTATATCACACGGTACAGTAACAGTCCTGGAGTTATATCACAAGGTACAGTAACGTCCTGGAGTTATATCACACGGTACAGTAACAGTCCTGGAGTTATATCACACGGTACAGTAACGTCCTGGAGTTATATCACAAGGTACAGTAACCAGTCCTGGAGTTATATCACACGGTACAGTAACAGGCCCTGGAGTATATCACACGGTACAGTAACAGTCCTGGAGTTATATCACAAGGTACAGTAACAGTCCTGGAGTTATATCACACGGTACAGTAACAGTCCGGAGTTATATCACACGGTACAGTAACAGTCCTGGAGTTATATCACAGGTACAGTAACGGTCCTGGAGTTATATCACACGGTACAGTAACAGTCCTGGAGTTATATCACAACGGTACAGTAACAGTCCTGGAGTTATATCACACGGTACAGTAACAGTCCTGGAGTTATATCACACGGTACAGTAACAGTCCTGGAGTTATATCACACGGTACAGTAACAGTCCTGGAGTTATATCACACTGTACAGTAACAGTCCTGGAGTTATATAACACGTACAGTAACATTCCTGGAGTTATATCACAAGGTACAGTAACAGTCCTGGAGTTATATCACAGGTACAGTAAAGTCCCGGAGTTATATCACACGGTACAGTAACAGTCCTGGAGTTATATCACACGCTACAGTAACGGTCCTGGAGTTATATCACATGGTACAGTAACAGTCCCGGAGGTTATATCACATGGTACAGTAACGGTCCTGGAGTATATCACACGGTACAGTAACGGTCCTGAGTTAAATCACACGGTACAGTAACAGTCCTGGAGTTATATCACAAGGTACAGTAACGGTCCTGGAGTTATATCACACGGTACAGTACAGTCCTGGAGTTATTCACACGGTACAGTAACGTCCTGGAGTTATATCACACGGTACAGTAACAGTCCATGGAGTTATTTCACACGTACAGTAACAGTCCTGGAGTTATATCACAAGGTACAGTAAACGGTCCTGGAGTTATATCACACGGTTACAGTAAAAGTCCTGCAGTTATATCACATGGTACAGTAACAGTCCTGGAGTTATAACACAAGGTACAGTAACGAGTCCTGGAGTTATATCACACGGTACAGTAACGTCCTGGAGTTATATCACATGGTACAGTAACCGTCCTGAGTTTATATCACATGGTACAGTAACAGTCCTGGAGTTATATCACACGGTACAGTAACGGTCCTGGAGTTATATCACACGGTACAGTAACAGTCCCGGGAGTTATATCACACGGTACAGTAACGGTCCTGGAGTTATATCAACAAGGTACAGTATCGGTCCTGGAGTTATATCACAAGGTACAGTAACAGTCGGAGTTATATCACATGTACAGTAACGGTTCCTGGAGTTATATCACACGGTACAGTAACAGTCAGGAGTTATAGTCACACGGATACAGGTAACAGTCCTGGAGTTATATCACACGGTACAGTACGGTCCTGGAGTTATATCACACGGTACAGTAACAGTCCGGAGTTATATCACCGGTACCAGTAACGTCCCGGAGTTATATCACACGGTACAGTAACAGTCCTGGTGTTATATCACAGGTACAGTAACAGTCCCGAGTTATATCACACGGTACAGTAACAGTACCGGAGTTATATCACACGGTTCAGTAACAGTCCCGGAGTTATATCACACGGTAACAGTAACAGTCCTCGGAGTTATAATCACACGGTACAGTAATTGTCCTGGAGTTATATCACACGATACAGTAACAGTCCTGGAGTTTTTTCACACGGTACAGTAATAGTCCTGGAGTTATAATCACATGGTACAGTAACAGTCCTGGAGTTATATCACATGGTACAGTAACAGTCCTGGAGTTATATCACTCGGTACAGTAACAGTCCTGGAGTTATATCACACGGTACAGTAACAGTCCGGAGTTATATCACACGGTACAGTAACAGTCCTGGAGTTATATCACACGTACAGTAACAGTCCTGGAGTTATATCACACGTACAGTAACAGTCCCGGAGTTATATCACACGGTACAGTAACAGTCTCGGAGTTATATCACACGGTACAGTAACAGTCCTGGAGTTATATCACACGGTACAGTAACAGTCCCTGGAGTTATATCACACGGTACAGTAACGGTCCTGGAGTTATATCACACTGTACAGTAAAGGTCCTGAGTTATATCACACGGTACAGTAACTGTCCTGGAGTTATATCACAAGGTACAGTAACGTCCTGGAGTTATATCACACGGTACAGTAAACAGTCCTGGAGTTATATCACACGGTACAGTAACGGTCCTGGAGTTATATCACACGGCTACAGTAACGTCCTGGAGTTATATCACACGGTACAGTAACAGTCCTGAGTTATAATCACACGGTACAGTAACGTCCTGGAGTTATATCACACGTACAGTAAAGTCCTGGAGTTATATCACACGGTACAGTAACAGTCCTGGAGTTATATCACACGGTACAGTAACGTCCTGGAGTTATATCACACGGTACAGTAACAGTCCTGGAGTTATATCACACGGTACAGTAACGGTCCTGGAGTTATATCACACGGTACAGTAACAGTCCTGGAGTTATATCACACGGTACAGTAACACGTCTGGAGTTATATCACAAGGTACAGTACGGTTCCTGGAGTTATATCACACGGCTACAGTAACAGTCCTGGAGTTATCACATGGTACAGTAACAGTCCTGGAGTTATATCACACGGTACAGTAACAGGTCCTGGAGTTATATCACACGGTACAGTAACAGTCCTGGAGTTATATCACAAGGTACAGTAACGGTCTGGAGTTATATCACACGGTACAGTAACAGTCCTGGAGTTATATCACACGGTACAGTAACGGTCCTGGAGTTATATCACACGGTACAGTAACAGTCCTGGAGTTATATCACACGGTACAGTAACGGTCCTGGAGTTATATCACACGGTACAGTAACAGTCCTGGAGTTATATCACACGGTACAGTAACAGTCCTGGAGTTATATCACACGGTACAGTAACAGTCCTGGAGTTATATCACACGGTACAGTAACAGTCCTGGAGTTATATCACACGGTACAGTAACAGTCCTGGAGTTATATCACACGGTACAGTAACAGTCCTGGAGTTATATCACACGGTACAGTAACAGTCCTGGAGTTATATCACACGGTACAGTAACAGTCCTGGAGTTATATCACACGGTACAGTAACAGTCCTGGAGTTATATCACACGGTACAGTAACAGTCCTGGAGTTATATCACACGGTACAGTAACGGTCCTGGAGTTATATCACACGGTACAGTAACAGTCCTGGAGTTATATCACACGGTACAGTAACAGTCCTGGAGTTATATCACACGGTACAGTAACAGTCCTGGAGTTATATCACAAGGTACTGTAACAGTCCCGGAGTTATATCACACGGTACAGTAACAGACCTGGAGTTATATCACAGGTACAGTAACAGTCCTGGAGTTATATCACAAGGTACAGTAACAGTCCTGGAGTTATATCACACGGTACAGTAACGGTCCTGGAGTTATATCACACGGTACAGTAACAGGTCCTGGAGTTATATCACACGGTACAGTAACAGTCCTGGAGGTATATCACACGGTACAGTAACAGTCCTGGAGTTATATCACACGGTACAGTAACAGTCCCTGGAGTTATATCACACGGTACAGTAACAGTCCTGGAGTTATATCACATGGTACAGTAACGTCCTGGAGTTATATCACAAGGTACAGTAAAGTCCTGGAGTTATATCACATGGTACAGTAACAGTCCTGGAGTTATATCACACGGGTACAGTAACGGTCCTGGAGTTATATCACACGGTACAGTAACAGTCCTGGAGTTATATCACATGGTACAGTAACAGTCCTGGAGTTATATCACACGGTACAGTAACGGTCCTGGAGTTATATCACACAGGTACAGTAACAGTCCTGGAGTTATATCACACGGTACAGTAACAGATCCTGGAGTTATATCACACGGTACAGTAACAGTCCTGGAGTTATATCACACGGTACAGTAACAGTCCTGGAGTTATATCACACGGTACAGTAACAGTCCTGGAGTTATATCACACGGCTACAGTAACAGTCCTGGAGTTATATCACACGGTACAGTAACAGTCCTGGAGTTATATCCAAGGTTCAGTAAAGGTCTGGAGTTATATCACACGTACAGTAACGTCCTGAGTTATAATCACATGGTACAGTAACAGTCCTGGAGTTATATCACACGGTACAGTAACAGTCCTGGAGTTATATCACACAGTACAGTAACCAGTCTGGAGTTATATCACACGGTACAGTAACAGTCCTGGAGTTATATCACACGGTCCAGTAACAGTCCTGGAGTTATATCACACGGTACAGTAACAGTCCTGGAGTTATATCACACGTACAGTAACAGTCCCGGAGTTATATCACACGGTACAGTAACAGTCCTGGAGTTATATCACACGGTACATAAACAGTCCTGGAGTTATATCACACGGTACAGTAACAGTCCTGGAGTTATATCACACGGTACAGTAACAGTCCGGAGGTTATATTTCACGGTACAGTAAAGTCCTGGAGTTAAATCACACGGTACAGTAACAGTCCTGGAGTTATATCACACGGTACAGTAACAGTCCTGGAGTTATATCACACTGTACAGTAACAGTCCTGGAGTTATATCACACGGTACAGTAACTGTCCGGAGTTATATCACACGGTACAGTAACAGTCCTGGAGTTATATCACAAGGTACAGTAACGTCCTGGAGTTATATCACACGGTACAGTAACAGTCCTGAGTTTATATCACATGTACAGTAACAGTCCTGGAGTTATATCACACGGTACAGTAACAGGTCCCTGGAGTTATATCACACGGTACAGTAACAGTCCCTGGAGTTATATCACACGGTACAGTAACAGTCCTCGAGTTATATCACACGGTACAGTAATCAGTCCTGGAGTTTTATCACAAGGTACAGTAACTGTCCTGGAGTTATATCACACGGTACAGTAAACGGTCCTGGAGTTATATCACACGGTACAGTAACAGTCCTGGAGTTATATCACACGGTACAGTAACAGTCCTGGAGTTATATCACACGGTACAGTAACGGTCCTGGAGTTATATCACACGGTACAGTAACAGTCCTGGAGTTATATCACACGGTACAGTAACGGTCCTGGAGTTATATCACACAGTACAGTAACAGTCCCTGGAGTTATATCACACGGTACAGTAACAGTCCTGGAGTTATCATCACACGGTACAGTAACAGTCCTGGAGTTATATCACACGGTACAGTAACAGTCCTGGAGTTATATCACACGGTACAGTACAGTCCCGGAGTTATATCACACGGTACAGTATCAGTCCTGGAGTTATATCACTGGTACAGTACAGTCTGGAGTTATATCACACGGTACAGTAACAGTCCAGGAGTTATATCACAAGGTACAGTAACGTCCTGAGTTATATCACACGGTACAGTAACAGTCCCGGAGTTATATCACACGGTACAGTAATCAGTCCTGGAGTTATATCACACGGTACAGTAAAGTCCTGCAGTTATATCACATGGTACAGTAACAGTCCTGGAGTTATAACACAAGGTACAGTAACGGTCCTGGAGTTATATCACATGGTACAGTAACAGTCCTGGAGTTATATCACATGGTACAGTAATGGTCCTGGAGTTGTATCACACGGTACAGTAACGGTCCTGTAGTTATATCACATGGTACAGTAACCGTCCTGGAGTTATATCACACGGTACAGTAACAGTCCTGGAGTTATATCACACGGTACAGTAACGGTCCTGGAGTTTATCACACGGTACAGTAACAGTCCTGGAGTTATATCACACGGTACAGTAACGGTCCTGGAGTTATATCACACGGTACAGTAACGGTCCTGGAGTTATATCACACGGTACAGTAACAGTCCTGGAGTTATATCACACGGTCCAGTAACAGTCCTGGAGTAATATCACACGGTACAGTAACAGGGCTGGAGTTATATCACACGGTACAGTAACGGTCCTGGAGTTATATCACACGGTACAGTAACTGTCCTGGAGTTATATCACACGGTACAGTAACGGTCCTGGAGTTATATCACACGGTACAGTAACGGTCCTGGAGTTATATCACACGGTACAGTAACAGGTCTGGAGTTATATCACACGGTACAGTAACAGTCCCGGAGTTATATCACAAGGTACAGTAACAGTCCTCGGAGTTATATCACACGGTACAGTAACGGTCCTGGAGTTATATCACACGGTACAGTAACGGTCCTGGAGTTATATCACACGGTACAGTAACGGTCCTGGAGTTATATCGACACGGTACAGTAACAGGTCCCTGGAGTTATATCACACGGTACAGTAACAGTCCTGAGTATATCACAAGGTACAGTAACAGTCCCGGAGTTTATATCACATGTACAGTAACTGTCCTGGAGTTATATCACACGGTACAGTAACGTCCTGGAGTTATATCACATCGGTACAGTAACGGTCCTGGAGTTATATCACACGGTACAGTAACAGTCCTGGAGTTATATCACAAGGTACAGTACAGTCCCTGGAGTTATATCACAAGGTACAGTAACAGTCCTGGAGTTATATCACACGGTACAGTAACGGTCCTGGAGTTATATCACACGTACAGTAACGGTCCTGAGTTTATCACACGGTACAGTAACAGTCCTGAGTTATATCACACACGGTACAGTAACAGTCCGGAGTTATATCACAAGGTACAGTAACGGTCCTGGAGTTTATATCACATGGTACAGTAACAGTCCTGGAGTTTTATCACTGTACAGTAACGTCCTGGAGTTATATCACAAGGTACAGTAACAGTCCCTGAGTATATCACACGGTACAGTAACGGTCCAGGAGTTATATCCATGTTACAGTAAAGTCCTGGAGTTATATCACACGGTACAGTAACGTCCTGAGTTATATCACACGGTACAGTAACAGTCCTGGAGTTATATCACACGGTACAGTAACGGTCCTGGAGTTATATCACATGGTACAGTAACAGTCCTGGAGTTATATCACAAGGTACAGTAACAGTCCTGGAGTTATATCACACGGTACAGTAACAGTCCTGGAGTTATATCACACGGTACAGTAACAGTCCGGAGTTATATCACACGGTACAGTAACAGTCCCGGAGTTATATCACACGGTACAGTAACAGTCCTGGAGTTATATCACACGTACAGTAACAGTCCTGGTGTTTTATCACACGGTACAGTAAAGTCCTGGAGTTATATCACATGGTACAGTAACAGTCCTGGAGTTATATCACATGGTACAGTAACAGTCCTGGAGTTATATCACACGGTACAGTAACAGTCCTGGAGTTATATCACACGGTACAGTAACAGTCCTGGAGTTATATTCACACGGTACAGTAAAGTACTGAGTTATATCACACGGTACAGTGAACGTCCTGGAGTTATATCACATGGTACAGTAACAGTCCTGGAGTTATTTCACACGGTCCAGTAACAGTCCCCGGAGTTATATCACATGGTACAGTAACAGTCCTGGAGTTATATACACACGGTACAGTAACAGTCCTAGAGTTATATCACACGGTACAGTAACGTCCTGGAGTTATATCACAAGGTACAGTAACAGTCCAGGAGTTATATCACATGGTACAGTAACAGTCCCGGAGTTATATCACACGGTACAGTAACAGTCCTGGAGTTATATCACACGCACAGTAACTGTCCTCGGAGTTATATCACACGGTACAGTAACAGTCCTGAGTGATATCACAAGGTACAGTAACAGTCCTGGAGTTATATCACACGGTACAGTAACAGTCCTGGAGTTATATCACACGGTACAGTAACAGTCCTGGAGTTATATCACACGGTACAGTAACAGTCCTGGAGTTATATCACACGGTACAGTAACAGTCCTGGAGTTATATCACACGGTACAGTAACAGTCCTGGAGTTATATCACACGGTACAGTAACAGTCCTGGAGTTATATCACACGGTACAGTAACAGTCCTGGAGTTATATCACACGGTACAGTAACAGTCCTGGAGTTATATCACACGGTACAGTAACAGTCCTGGAGTTATATCACACGGTACAGTAACAGTCCTGGAGTTATATCACACGGTACAGTAACAGTCCTGGAGTTATATCACAAGGTACAGTAACAGTCCTGGAGTTATATCACACGGTACAGTAACAGTCCTGGAGTTATATCACACGGTACAGTAACGGTCCTGGAGTTATATCACAGGTACAGTAACGGTCCTGGAGTTATATCACATGGTACAGTAACAGTCCTGGAGTTATATCACACGGTACAGTAACAGTCCTGGAGTTATATCACACGGTACAGTAACGGTCCTGGAGTTATATCACACGGTACAGTAACAGTCCTGGAGTTATATCACACGGTACAGTAACGGTCCTGGAGTTATATCACAAGTTACAGTAACGGTCCTGGAGTTATATCACAAGGTACAGTAACGTCCCTGGAGTTATATCACATGGTACAGTAACAGTCCTGGAGTTATATCACACGGTACAGTAACAGTCCTGGAGTTATATCACACGGTACAGTAACAGTCCTGAGTTATATCACACGGTACAGTAACAGTCCTGGAGTTATATCACACGGTACAGTAACGGTCCTGGAGTTAATCACACGGTACAGTAACAGGTCCTGGAGTTATATCACACGGTACAGTAACAGTCCTGGAGTTATATCACATGGTACAGTAACAGTCCTGGAGTTATATCACACGGTACAGTAACAGGTCCCGGAGTTATATCACACGGTACAGTAACAGTCCCGGAGTTATATCACACGGTACAGTAACAGTCCGGAGTTATATCACACGGTACAGTAACAGTCCTGGAGTTATATCACAGGTACAGTAACGGTCCTGGAGTTATATCACACGGTACAGTAACAGTCCTGGAGTTATATCACACGGTACAGTAACAGTCCTGGAGTTATATCACACGGTACAGTAACAGTCCTGGAGTTATATCACATGGTACAGTAACAGTCCTGGAGTTATATCACACGGTACAGTAACAGTCCTGGAGTTATATCACACGGTACAGTAACAGTCCTGGAGTTATATCACACGGTACAGTAACGGTCCTGGAGTTATATCACAATGTACAGTAACAGTCCTGGAGTTATATCACACGGTACAGTAACGGTCCTGGAGTTATATCACACGGTACAGTAACAGTCCTGGAGTTATATCACACGGTACAGTAACAGTCCTGGAGTTATATCACACGGTACAGTAACAGTCCTGGAGTTATATCACACGGTACAGTAACAGTCCTGGAGTTATATCACAAGGTACAGTAACAGTCCTGGAGTTATATCACACGGTACAGTAACAGTCCTGGAGTTATATCACACGGTACAGTAACAGTCCTGGAGTTATATCACACGGTACAGTAACAGTCCTGGAGTTATATCACACGGTACAGTAACGGTCCTGGAGTTATATCACACGGTACAGTAACAGTCCGGAGTTATATCACACGGTACAGTAACAGTCCTGGAGTTATATCACACGGTACAGTAACGGTCCTGGAGTTATATCACATGGTACAGTAACAGTCCTGGAGTTATATCACACGGTACAGTAACAGTCCTGGAGTTATATCACACGGTACAGTAACAGTCCTGGAGTTATATCACACGGTACAGTAACGGTCCTGGAGTTATATCACACTGTACAGTAACAGTCCTGGAGTTATATCACAAGGTACAGTAACAGCCCGGAGTTATATCACACGGTACAGTAACAGTCCTGGAGTTATATCACACGGCTACAGTAGCAGTCCCGGAGTTGTATCACACGGTACAGTAACAGTCCTGGAGTTATATCACACGGTACAGTAACAGTCCCGGAGTTATATCACACGGTACAGTAACAGTCCTGGAGTTATATCACACGGTACAGTAACAGTCCTGGAGTTATATCACACAGGTACAGTAACAGTCCTGGAGTTATATCACACAGTACAGTAACAGTCCTGGAGTTATATCACACGGTACAGTAACGTCCTGGAGTTATATCACAGGTACAGTACTGTCCTGGAGTTATATCACACGGTACAGTAACAGTCCTGGAGTTATATCACACGGTACAGTAACAGTCCCTGGAGTTATATCACACGGTACAGTAACAGTCCTGGAGTTATATCACACGTACAGTAACGTCCTGGAGTTATATCACACGGTACAGTAACAGTCCTGGAGTTATATCACACGGTACAGTAACAGTCCTGGAGTTATATCACACGGTACAGTAACGGTCCTGGAGTTATATCACAAGGTACAGTAACAGTCCTGGAGTTATATCACACGGTACAGTAACGGTCCTGGAGTTATATCACACGGTACAGTAACGGTCCTGTAGTTATATCACACGGTACAGTAACAGTCCTGGAGTTATATCACACGGTACAGTAACAGTCCTGGAGTTATATCACACGGTACAGTAACAGTCCTGGAGTTATATCACACGGTACAGTAACAGTCCTGGAGTTATATCACACGGTACAGTAACAGTCCTGGAGTTATATCACACGGTACAGTAACGGTCCTGGAGTTATATCACACGGTACAGTAACAGTCCTGGAGTTATATCACACGGTACAGTAACGGTCCTGGAGTTATATCACACGGTACAGTAACAGTCCTGGAGTTATATCACAAGGTACAGTAACAGTCCTGGAGTTATATCACACGGTACAGTAACGGTCCTGGAGTTATATCACATGGTACAGTAACAGTCCTGGAGTTATATCACACGGTACAGTAACAGTCCTGGAGTTATATCACACGGTACAGTAACAGGTCCTGGAGTTATATCACACGGTACAGTAACGGTCCTGGAGTTATATCACACGGTACAGTAACAGTCCTGGAGTTATATCACACGGTACAGTAACAGTCCTGGAGTTATATCACACGGTACAGTAACAGTCCTGGAGTTATATCACACGGTACAGTAACAGTCCCGGAGTTATATCACACGGTACAGTAACAGTCCTGGAGTTATATCACACGGTACAGTAAAGTCCAGGAGTTATATCACACGGTACAGTAACAGTCCTGGAGTTATATCACACGGTACAGTAACAGTCCTGGAGTTATATCACACAGGTACAGTAACAGTCCTGGAGTTATATCACACTGTACAGTAACAGTCCCTGGAGTTATATCACACGGTACAGTAACAGTCCTGGAGTTATATCACACTGTACAGTAACTGTCCTGGAGTTATATCACACGGTACAGTAACAGTCCTGGAGTTATATCACACGGTACAGTAACAGTCCTGGAGTTATATCACACGGTACAGTAACAGTCCTGGAGTTATATCACACGGTACAGTAACAGTCCTGGAGTTATATCACACGGTACAGTAACAGTCCTGGAGTTATATCACACGGTACAGTAACAGTCCTGGAGTTATATCACACGGTACAGTAACAGTCCTGGAGTTATATCACACGGTACAGTAACAGTCCTGGAGTTATATCACACGGTACAGTAACAGTCCTGGAGTTATATCACACGGTACAGTAACAGTCCTGGAGTTATATCACACGGTACAGTAACAGTCCTGGAGTTATATCACACGGTACAGTAACAGTCCTGGAGTTATATCACACGGTACAGTAACAGTCCTGGAGTTATATCACACGGTACAGTAACAGTCCTGGAGTTATATCACAGTACAGTAACAGTCCGGTTATACACATGTAGTAAAGTCTGGAGTTATATCAAATAATTACAGTATGATCACATGGTACAGTAACAGTCCTGAGTTATATCACAAGGTACAGTAACAGTCCTGGAGTTATAGCACAAGGTACAGTAACTGTCCTGGAGTTATATCACAATGGTACAGTAACAGTCCTGGAGTTATATCACATGACATACAGTCCCTGGGAGTTTATCACAGCGGTACCAGTAACAGGACTGAGTTGTATCACACGGTACAGTAACGTCCTGTAATTATATCACACGGTACAGTAACAGTCCTGGTGTTATATCACACGTACAGTAACAGTCCTGGAGTTATATCACACGGTACAGTAACAGTCCCTGGAGTTATATCACAAGGTACAGTAACAGTCCTGGAGTTATGATCACACGGTACAGTAACAGTCCTGGAGTTATATCACACGGTACAGTAACGGTCCTGGAGTTATATCACACGGTACAGTAACAGTACCTGGAGTTATATCACAAGTTCAGGTAACGGTCCTGGAGTTATATCACACGGTACAGTAACGGTCCTGGAGTTATATCACATGGTACAGTAACAGTCCTGGAGTTATATCACACGGTACAGTAACAGTCCTGGAGTTATATCACACGGTACAGTAACAGTCCTGGAGTTATATCACACGGTACAGTAACGGTCCTGGAGTTATATCACACGGTACAGTAACAGTCCTGGAGTTATATCACACGGTACAGTACAGTCCTGGAGTTATATCACATGGTACAGTAACAGTCCTGGAGTTATATCACAAGGTACAGTAACAGTCCCGGAGTTATATCACACGGTACAGTAACAGTCCTGGAGTTATATCACACGGTACAGTAACAGTCCGGAGTTATATCACACGGTACAGTAACAGTCCTGGAGTTATATCACACGGTACAGTAAAGTCCTGGAGTTATATCACACGGTACAGTAACAGTCCTGAGTTATATCACACGGTACAGTAACAGTCCTGGAGTTATATCACACAGGTACAGTAACAGTCCTGGAGTTATATCACACAGTACAGTAACAGTCCTGGAGTTATATCACACGGTACAGTAACAGTCCTGGAGTTATATCACATGGTACAGTAACTGTCCTGGAATTATATCACACGGTACAGTAACGGTCCTGGAGTTATATCACACGGTACAGTAACAGTCCTGGAGTTATATCACACGGTACAGTAACGGTCCTGGAGTTATATCACACGGTACAGTAACAGTCCTGGAGTTATATCACACAGTACAGTAACAGTCCTGGAGTTATAACACAAGGTACAGTAACGGTCCTGGAGTTATATCACAATGTACAGTAACAGTCCTGGAGTTATATCACATGGTACAGTAACGGTCCTGGAGTTATATCACACGGTACAGTAACGGTCCTGGAGTTATATCACACGGTACAGTAACAGTCCTGGAGTTATATCACACGGTACAGTAACAGTCCTGGAGTTATATCACACGGTACAGTAACAGTCCTGGAGTTATATCACACGGTACAGTAACAGTCCTGGAGTTATATCACACGGTACAGTAACAGTCCTGGAGTTATATCACACGGTACAGTAACGGTCCTGGAGTTATATCACACGGTACAGTAACAGTCCTGGAGTTATATCACAAGTTACAGTAACGGTCCTGGAGTTATATCACACGGTACAGTAACGGTCCCGGAGTTATATCACATGGTACAGTAACAGTCCTGGAGTTATATCACACGGTACAGTAACGGTCCTGGAGTTATATCACATGGTACAGTAACAGTCCTGGAGTTATATCACACGGTACAGTAACGGTCCTGGAGTTATATCACACGGTACAGTAACAGTCCTGGAGTTATATCACACGGTACAGTAACGTCCTGGAGTTATATCACATGGTACAGTAACAGTCCTGGAGTTATATCACAAGGTACAGTAACAGCCCCGGAGTTATATCACACGGTACAGTAACAGTACCGGAGTTATATCACACGCTACAGTAGCAGTCCCGGAGTTATATCACACGGTACAGTAACAGTCCTGGAGTTATATCACACGGTACAGTAATAGTCCCGGAGTTATATCACACGGTACAGTAACAGTCCTGTAGTTATATCACACGGTACAGTAACAGTCCTGGAGTTATATCACACAGTACAGTAACAGTCCTGGAGTTATATCACACATTACAGTAACAGTCCTGGAGTTATATCACACGGTACTTTAACAGTCCTGGAGTTATATCACATGTTACAGTAACTGACCTGGACTTATATCACACGGTACAGTAACGGTCCTGGAGTTATATCACAAGTTACAGTAACAGTCCTGGAGTTATATCACACGGTACAGTAACAGTCCTGGAGTTATATCACACGGTACAGTAACGGTCCTGGAGTTATATCAAACGGTATAGTAACAGTCCTGGAGTTATATCACACGGTACAGTAACAGTCCTGGAGTTATATCACACGGTACAGTAACAGTCCTGGAGCTATATATCACGGTACAGTAACAGTCCTGGAGTTATATCACACGGTACAGTAACAGTCCTGGAGTTACATCACAAGGTACAGTAACAGTCCTGGAGTTATATCACACGGTACAGTAACAGTCCTGGATTTATATCACACGGTACAGTAACATTCCTGGAGTTATATCACACGGTACAGTACTGTTCCCGGAGTTATTTCACACGGTACAGTATCAGTCCTGGAGTTATATCACATGGTACAGTGACGGTCCTGGAGTCATATCACACGGTACAGTAATAGTCCTGGAGTTATATCACACGGTACAGTAACAGTCCCGGAGTTATATCACACGGTACAGTAATAGTCCTGGACTTATATCACATGGTACAGTAACAGTCCCGGAGTTATATCACATGGTACAGTAACAGTCCTCGAGTTATATCACACGGTACAGTAACGGTCCTGGAGTTTTATCACAAGGTACAGTAACTGTCCTGGAGTTATATCACACGGTACAGTAACGGTCCTGGAGTTATATCACACGGTACAGTAACGGTCCTGGAGTTATATCACACGGTACAGTAACAGTCCTGGAGTTATATCACAAGGTACAGTAACAGTCCCGGAGTTATATCACATGGTACAGTAACAGTCCCGGAGTTATATCACACGGTACAGTAACGGTCCTGGAGTTATATCACACGCTACAGTAACGGTCCTGGAGTTATATCACACGGTACAGTAACAGTCCTGGAGTGATATCACACGGTACAGTAACGGTCCTGGAGTTATATCACACGGTACAGTAACGGTCCTGGAGTTATATCACACGGTACAGTAACAGTCCTTGAGTTATATCACAAGGTACAGTAACTGTCCTGGAGTTATATCACACGGTACAGTAACAGTCCTGGAGTTATATCACACGGTGCAGTAACGGTCCTGGAGTTATATCACACGGTACAGTAAAAGTCCTGCAGTTATATCACATGGTACAGTAACAGTCCTGGAGTTATAACACAAGGTACAGTAACGGTCCTGGAGTTATATCACATGGTACAGTAATGGTCCTGGAGTTGTATCACACGGTACAGTAACGGTCCTGTAGTTATATCACATGGTACAGTAACCGTCCTGGAGTTATATCACACGGTACAGTAACAGTCCTGGAGTTATATCACACGGTCCAGTAACGGTCCTGGAGTTATATCACATGGTACAGTAACAGTCCTGGAGTTATATCACAAGGTACAGTAACAGTCCCGGAGTTATATCACACGGTACAGTAACAGTACCGGAGTTATATCACACGGTACAGTAACAGTCCTGGAGTTATGTCACACGGAACAGTAACAGTCCCGGAGTTATATCACACGGTACAGTAACAGTCCTGGAGTTATATCACACGATACACTAACAGTCCTGGTGTTGTATCACACGGTACAGTAATAGTCCTGGAGTTATATCACATGGTACAGTAACAGTCCTGGAGTTATATCACATGGTACAGTAACAGTCCTGGAGTTATATCACACGGTACAGTAACAGTACCGGAGTTATATCACACGGTGGAGTAACAGTCCCGGAGTTACATCACACGGTACAGTAACAGTATCGGAGTTATATCACACGGTACAGTAATAGTCCTGGAGTTTTATCACACGGTACAGTAATAGTCCTGGAGTTATTTCACACGGTCCAGTAACAGTCCCGGAGTTATATCACATGGTACAGTAACAGTCCTGGAGTTATATCACAAGGTACAGTAACTGTCCTGGAGTTATATCACACGGTACAGTAACGGTCCTGGAGTTATATCACACGGTACAGTAACAGTCCTGGAGTGATATCACACGGTACAGTAATAGTCCTGGAGTTATTTCACACGGTCCAGTAACAGTCCCGGAGTTATATCACATGGTACAGTAACAGTCCTGGAGTTATATCACAAGGTACAGTAACAGTCCCGGAGTTATATCACATGGTACAGTAACAGTCCCGGAGTTTTATCACACGGTACAGTAACGGTCCTGGAGTTATATCACATGGTACAGTAACAGTCCTGGAGTTATATCACACGGTACAGTAACGGTCCTGGAGTTATATCACACGGTACAGTAACAGTCCTGAGTGATATCACACGGTACAGTAACGGTCCTGGAGTTACATCACACGGTACAGTAATGGTCCTGGAGTTATATCACACGGTACAGTAACAGTCCTGGAGTTATATCACACGGTACAGTAACAGTCCTGGAGTTATTTCACACGGTCCAGTAACAGTCCCGGAGTTATATCACATGGTACAGTAACAGTCCTGGAGTTATATCACAAGGTACAGTAACTGTCCTGGAGTTATATCACACGGTACAGTAACGGTCCTGGAGTTATATCACACGGTACAGTAACGGTCCTGAAGTGATATCACACGGTACAGTAATAGTCCTGGAGTTATTTCACACGGTCCAGTAACAGTCCCGGAGTTATATCACATGGTACAGTAACAGTCCTGGAGTTATATCACAAGGTACAGTAACAGTCCCGGAGTTATATCACATGGTACAGTAACAGTCCCGGAGTTTTATCACACGGTACAGTAACGGTCCTGGAGTTATATCACACGCTACAGTAACGGTCCTGGAGTTATATCACACGGTACAGTAACAGTCCTGAGTGATATCACACGGTACAGTAACGGTCCTGGAGTTATATCACACGGTACAGTAATGGTCCTGGAGTTATATCACACGGTACAGTAACAGTCCTGGAGTTATATCACAAGGTACAGTAACGGTCCTGGAGTTATATCACACGGTACAGTAACAGTCCTGGAGTTATATCACACGGTGCAGTAACGGTCCTGGAGTTATATCACACGTTACAGTAAAAGTCCTGCAGTTATATCACATGGTACAGTAACAGTCCTGGAGTTATAACACAAGGTACAGTAACGGTCCTGGAGTTATATCACATGGTACAGTAACAGTCCTGGAGTTATATCACATGGTACAGTAACGGTCCTGGAATTGTATCACACGGTACAGCAGCGGTCCTGTAGTTATATCACATGGTACAGTAACAGTCCTGGAGTTATATCACATGGTACAGTAATAGTCCTGGAGTTATATCACACGGTACAGTAACAGTCCTGTAGTTATATCACACGGTACAGTAACAGTCCTGAGTGATATCACACGGTACAGTAACGGTCCTGGAGTTATATCACACGGTACAGTAATGGTCCTGGAGTTATATCACACGGTACAGTAACAGTCCTGGAGTTATATCACAAGGTACAGTAACGGTCCTGGAGTTATATCACACGGTACAGTAACAGTCCTGGAGTTATATCACACGGTGCAGTAACGGTCCTGGAGTTATATCACACGGTACAGTAAAAGTCCTGCAGTTATATCACATGGTACAGTAACAGTCCTGGAGTTATATCACACGGTGCAGTAACGGTCCTGGAGTTATATCACACGGTACAGTAAAAGTCCTGCAGTTATATCACATGGTACAGTAACAGTCCTGGAGTTATATCACATGGTACAGTAACAGTCCTGGAGTTATATCACATGGTACAGTAACAGTCCTGGAGTTATATCACATGGTACAGTAACAGTCCTGGAGTTATATCACACGGTACAGTAACGGTCCTGGAGTTATATCACACGGTACAGTAACAGTCCTGGAGTTATATCACATGGTATAGTAACAGTCCTGGAGTTATATCACACGGTACAGTAACGGTCCTGGAGTTATATCACAAGTTACAGTAACGGTCCTGGAGTTATATCACATGGTACAGTAACAGTCCTGGAGTTATATCACATGGTACAGTAACAGTCCTGGAGTTATATCACACGGTACAGTAACGGTCCTGGAGTTATATCACACGGTACAGTAACAGTCCTGGAGTTATATCACACGGTACAGTAACGGTCCTGGAGTTATATCACAAGTTACAGTAACGGTCCTGGAGTTATATCACAAGGTACAGTAACGGTCCAAGAGTTATATCACATGGCACAGTAACAGTCCTGGAGTTATATCACACGGTACAGTAACGGTCCTGGAGTTATATCACACGGTACAGTAACGGTCCCAGAGTTATATCACATGTTACAGTAACAGTCCTGGAGTTATATCACATGGTACAGTAACAGTCCTGGAGTTATATCACAAGGTACAGTAACAGTCCCGGAGTTATATCACACGGTACAGTAACAGTACCGGAGTTATATCACACGGTACAGTAACAGTCCCAGAGTTATTTCACACGGTACAGTAACAGTCCCGGAGTTATATCACACGGTACAGTAACAGTCCTGGAGTTATATCACACGATACACTAACAGTCCTGGAGTTGTATCACACGGTACAGTAATAGTCCTGGAGTTATATCACATGGTACAGTAACAGTCCTGGAGTTATATCACATGGTACAGTAACAGTCCTGGAGTTATATCACACGGTACAGTAACAGTACCGGAGTTATATCACATGGTGCAGTAACAGTCCCGGAGTTATATCACACGGTACAGTAACAGTCTCGGAGTTATATCACACGGTACAGTAAAGTCCTGGAGTTTTATCACACGGTACAGTAATAGTCCTGGAGTTATATCACACGGTCCAGGAACAGTCCCGGAGTTATATCACATGGTACAGTAACAGTCCTGGAGTTATATCACAAGGTACAGTAACTGTCCTGCAGTTATATCACACGGTACAGTAACGGTCCTGGAGTTATATCACACGGTACAGTAACGGTCCTGGACTTATATCACACGGTACAGTAACAGTCCTGGAGTTATATCACAAGGTACAGTAACGGTCCTGGAGTTATATCACATGGTACAGTAACAGTCCTGGAGTTATATCACACAGTACAGTAACAGTCCTGGAGTTATATCACATGGTACAGTAACGGTCCTGAGTTATATCACACGGTCAGTAACGGTCCTGGAGTTATATCACACGGTACAGTAACAGTCCTGGAGTTATATCACACGGTACAGTAACGGTCCTGGAGTTATATCACACGGTACAGTAACAGTCCTGGAGTTATATCACACGGTACAGTAACGGTCCTGGAGTTATATCACACGGTACAGTAATAGTCCTGGAGTTATATCACACGGTACAGTAACAGTCCGGAGTTATATCACACGGTACAGTAACAGTCCTGGAGTTATATCACACGGTACAGTAACAGTCCTGGAGTTATATCACACAGTACAGTAAAAGTCCTGGAGTTATATCACACGGTACAGTAACAGTCCTGGAGTTATATCACACGGTACTTTAACAGTCCTGGAGTTATATCACATGTTACAGTAACTGTCCTGGAGTTATATCACACGGTACAGTAACGGTCCTGGAGTTATATCACACGTTACAGTAACAGTCCTGGAGTTATATCACACGGTACAGTAACAGTCCTGGAGTTATATCACACGGTACAGTAACGGTCCTGGAGTTATATCACACGGTATAGTAACAGTCCTGGAGTTATATCACACGGTACAGTAACAGTCCTGGAGTTATATCACACGGTACAGTAACAGTCCTGGAGTTATATCACACGGTACAGTAACAGTCCTGGAGTTATATCACACGGTACAGTAACAGTCCTGGAGTTATATCACACGGTACAGTAACAGTCCCGGAGTTATATCACACGGTACAGTAACAGTCCTGGAGTTACATCACAAGGTACAGTAACAGTCCTGGAGTTATATCACACGGTACAGTAACAGTCCTGGATTTATATCACACGGTACAGTAACATTCCTGGAGTTATATCACACGGTACAGTAACGGTCCTGGAGTTATATCACACGGTACAGTAACAGTCCCGGAGTTATATCACACGGTACAGTAACAGTCCTGTAGTTATATCACACGGTACAGTAACAGTCCTGGAGTTATATCACACAGTACAGTAAAAGTCCTGGAGTTATATCACACGGTACAGTAACAGTCCTGGAGTTATATCACACGGTACTTTAACAGTCCTGGAGTTATATCACATGTTACAGTAACTGACCTGGACTTATATCACACGGTACAGTAACGGTCCTGGAGTTATATCACACGTTACAGTAACAGTCCTGGAGTTATATCACACGGTACAGTAACAGTCCTGGAGTTATATCACACGGTACAGTAACGGTCCTGGAGTTATATCACACGGTACAGTAACAGTCCTGGAGTTATATCACACGGTACAGTAACAGTCCTGGAGTTATATCACACGGTACAGTAACAGTCCTGGAGTTATATCACACGGTACAGTAACAGTCCTGGAGTTATATCACACGGTACAGTAACAGTCCTGGAGTTATATCACACGGTACAGTAACAGTCCGGAGTTATATCACACGGTACAGTAACAGTCCTGGAGTTACATCACAAGGTACAGTAACAGTCCTGGAGTTATATCACACGGTACAGTAACAGTCCTGGATTTATATCACACGGTACAGTAACATTCCTGGAGTTATATCACACGGTACAATAACGGTCCTGGAGTTATATCACACGGTACAGTAACAGTCCTGGAGTTATATCACACGGTACAGTAACGGTCCTGGAGTTATATCACACGGTACAGTAATAGTCCTGGAGTTATATCACACGGTACAGTAACAGTCCCGGAGTTATATCACACGGTACAGTAACAGTCCTGTAGTTATATCACACGGTACAGTAACAGTCCTGGAGTTATATCACACAGTACAGTAACAGTCCTGGAGTTATATCACACGGTACAGTAACAGTCCTGGAGTTATATAACACGGTACTTTAACAGTCCTGGAGTTATATCACATGCTACAGTAACTGACCTGGACTTATATCACACGGTACAGTAACGGTCCTGGAGTTATATCACACGTTACAGTAACAGTCCTGGAGTTATATCACACGGTACAGTAACAGCCCTGGAGTTATATCACACGGTACAGTAACAGTATCGGAGTTATATCACACGGTACAGTAATAGTCCTGGAGTTTTATCACACGGTACAGTAATAGTCCTGGAGTTATTTCACACGGTCCAGTAACAGTCCCGGAGTTATATCACATGGTACAGCAACAGTCCTGGAGTTATATCACAAGGTACAGTAACTGTCCTGGAGTTATATCACACGGTACAGTAACGGTCCTGGAGTTATATCACACGGTACAGTAACGGTCCTGGAGTGATATCACACGGTACAGTAACAGTCCTGGAGTTATATCACAAGGTACAGTAACAGTCCCGGAGTTATATCACATGGTACAGTAACAGTCCCGGAGTTTTATCACACGGTACAGTAACAGTCCTGGAGTTATATCACACGGTACAGTAACGGTCCTGGAGTTATATCACACGCTACAGTAACGGTCCTGGAGTTACATCACACGGTACAGTAACAGTCCTGAGTGATATCACACGGTACAGTAACGGTCCTGGAGTTATATCACACGGTACAGCAATGGTCCTGGAGTTATATCACACGGTACAGTAACAGTCCTGGAGTTATATCACAAGGTACAGTAACGGTTCTGGAGTTATATCATACGGTACAGTAACAGTCCTGGAGTTATATCACACGGTGCAGTAACGGTCCTGGAGTTATATCACACGGTACAGTAAAAGTCCTGCAGTTATATCACATGGTACAGTAACGGTCCTGGAGTTATATCACATGGTACAGTAACAGTCCTGGAGTTATATCACATGGTACAGTAACGGTCCTGGAGTTATATCACAAGTTACAGTAGCGGTCCTGTAGTTATATCACATGGTACAGTAACAGTCCTGGAGTTATATCACACGGTACAGTAACAGTCCTGGAGTTATATCACACGGTACAGTAACGGTCCTGGAGTTATATCACACGGTACAGTAACAGTCCTGGAGTTATATCACACGGTACAGCAACGGTCCTGGAGTTATATCACAAGTTACAGTAACGGTCCTGGAGTTATATCACAAGGTACAGTAACGGTCCAAGAGTTATATCACATGGCACAGTAACAGTCCTGGAGTTATATCACATGGTACAGTAACGGTCCTGGAGTTATATCACACGGTACAGTAACGGTCCCAGAGTTATATCACATGGTACAGTAACAGTCCTGGAGTTATATCACACGGTACAGTAACGGTCCTGGAGTTATATCACACGGTACAGTAACAGTCCTGGAGTTATATCACACTGTCCAGTAACGGTCCTGGAGTTATATCACATGGTACAGTAACAGTCCTGGAGTTATATCACAAGGTACAGTAACAGCCCCGGAGTTATATCACACGGTACAGTAACGGTCCTGGACTTATATCACACGGTACAGTAACAGTCCTGGAGTTATATCACAAGGTACAGTAACGGTCCTGGAGTTATATCACATGGTACAGTAACAGTCCTGGAGTTATATCACACAGTACAGTAACAGTCCTGGAGTTATATCACATGGTACAGTAACGGTCCTGAAGTTATATCACACGGTACAGTAACGGTCCTGGAGTTATATCACACGGTACAGTAACAGTCCTGGAGTTATATCACACGGTACAGTAACGGTCCTGGAGTTATATCACACGGTACAGTAACAGTCCTGGAGTTATATCACACGGTACAGTAACGGTCCTGGAGTTATATCACACGGTACAGTAATAGTCCTGGAGTTATATCACACGGTACAGTAACAGTCCCGGAGTTATATCACACGGTACAGTAACAGTCCTGTAGTTATATCACACGGTACAGTAACAGTCCTGGAGTTATATCACACAGTACAGTAAAAGTCCTGGAGTTATATCACACGGTACAGTAACAGTCCTGGAGTTATATCACACGGTACTTTAACAGTCCTGGAGTTATATCACATGTACAGTAACTGACCTGGACTTATATCACACGGTACAGTAACGGTCCTGGAGTTATATCACACGTTACAGTAACAGTCCTGGAGTTATATCACACGGTACAGTAACAGTCCTGGAGTTATATCACACGGTACAGTAACGGTCCTGGAGTTATATCACACGGTATAGTAACAGTCCTGGAGTTATATCACACGGTACAGTAACAGTCCTGGAGTTATATCACACGGTACAGTAACAGTCCTGGAGTTATATCACACGGTACAGTAACAGTCCTGGAGTTATATCACACGGTACAGTAACAGTCCTGGAGTTATATCACACGGTACAGTAACAGTCCCGGAGTTATATCACACGGTACAGTAACAGTCCTGGAGTTACATCACAAGGTACAGTAACATTCCTGGAGTTATATCACACGGTACAGTAACGGTCCTGGAGTTATATCACACGGTACAGTAACAGTCCCGGAGTTATATCACACGGTACAGTAACAGTCCTGTAGTTATATCACACGGTACAGTAACAGTCCTGGAGTTATATCACACAGTACAGTAAAAGTCCTGGAGTTATATCACACGGTACAGTAACAGTCCTGGAGTTATATCACACGGTACTTTAACAGTCCTGGAGTTATATCACATGTTACAGTAACTGACCTGGACTTATATCACACGGTACAGTAACGGTCCTGGAGTTATATCACACGTTACAGTAACAGTCCTGGAGTTATATCACACGGTACAGTAACAGTCCTGGAGTTATATCACACGGTACAGTAACGGTCCTGGAGTTATATCACACGGTATAGTAACAGTCCTGGAGTTATATCACACGGTACAGTAACAGTCCTGGAGTCATATCACACGGTACAGTAACAGTCCTGGAGTTATATCACACGGTACAGTAACAGTCCTGGAGTTATATCACACGGTACAGTAACAGTCCTGGAGTTATATCACACGGTACAGTAACAGTCCCGGAGTTATATCACACGGTACAGTAACAGTCCTGGAGTTACATCACAAGGTACAGTAACAGTCCTGGAGTTACATAGATACATAGATACATAGAAGATAGGAGCAGGAGTAGGCCATCCGGCCCTTCGAGCCTGCTCCGCCATTTAATGAGATCATGGCTGATCCTTCAATTCAGTATCCCGTCCCCGCCTTCTCTCCGTAACCCTTAACCCCTTTTGCCTGTAGAAATATATCTAATTCCCTCTTAAATATATTTAATGAGCTGGCGTACACTGCCCTCTGTGGCAATGAGTTCCACAGGTTCACCACTCTCTGAGTGAAGAAATTCCCCCTCATTTCTGTCCTAAATGGTTTAGCCCTTATCCTTAAATTATGTCCTCTAGTTCTGTTCTCACCCGCCAAGGGAAACATTCCTTCTGCATCTAATCTGTCTAGACCTGTCAGAATTTTATACACTTCTATGAGGTCCCCTCTCAATCTTCTAAACTCCAGTGTGTACATCCCTAAACTACATAGTCTCTCCTCATAGGTCAATCCCGCCATTCCTGGTATCAGCCTGGTGAATCGCCGCTGCACCCCCCTCCATGGCAAGATCATCTTTCCTCAGATGAGGCGACCAAAACTGTACACAGTACTCGAGGTGTGGTCTCACCAGTGCCCTGTACAGCTGCAGCAAGGTATCCCTGTTCCTGTATTCCAACCCTTTTGCTATGAAGGCCAGCATACCGTTTGCCTTCTTGACCGCCTGTTGCACCTGCATGCTCGCCTTCAGTGACTGGTGTACAAGAACACCCAGGTCTCTCTGTACTTCCCCCTCTCCCAATTTATTGCCATTTAAATAATAATTTGCCCTCCCGTTCCTGCACCCAAGGTGGATAACTTCGCACTTGTCCACATTATAGTGCATCTGCCATTTATCCGCCCAATCACCCAGTCTGTCCAAATCGCTCTGGAGCTTCCTGGTCTCCTCCTCTGAGCCCACCCCCCCTCCTAGTTTAGTGTCGTCTGCAAATTTGGAAATGCTGCATTCGACTCCCTGATCCAGGTCATTAATATAAATTGTGAACAGCTGGGGACCCAGGACAGATCCCTGTGGTACCCCACTTGTTACTGCCTGCCATTCAGAAAATGAGCCGTTTATTCCAACTCTCTGTTTTCTATCTGACAGCCAGTTCTCTATCCACGTCAATACTTTCCCCTTTATCCCATGAGCTTCAATTTTCCATGCTAATCTTTTATGTGGGACCTTATCGAAGGCCTTTTGGAAGTCCAGGTACACCACATCTACTGGCTCTCCCCCATCTATTTTACCAGTTACTCCCTCAAAAAATTCCAATAGATTAGTCAAGCACGATTTACCCTTTGTAAATCCATGTTGACTCTGTCCTATCCTGTCCCCATTTGCTAAGTGCTCGGCTATTTCATCCTTAATGATGGACTCCAGCATTTTGCCCACAACTGATGTAAGGCTTACAGGTCTGTAATTACCTGCTTTTTCCCTACCCCCCTTTTTGAATAGTGGGGTAACGTTAGCTACCCTCCAATCCATGGGCACTGTTCCCGAGTCTAATGAATTCTGAAAAATCATGCTTAGTGCATCCGCTATCTCTAGGGCCACCTCCTTCAGTACCCTAGGATGCATGTTATCAGGCCCTGGGGATTTGTCCGCCTTCAATCCCTTTAGCTTCCTTAACACCATATCCTTAGAGATATTGATTTGCGTCAGTTCCTCCTTTGCCAATGTCCCTATTTTTCCCGATATCCCAGGGAGGTTTTTTGTGTCTTCCTTCGTAAAGACTGACCCAAAGTATGCATTTAGTTGGTCTGCCATTTCCTTATTTCCCATTATATATTCCCCCGTATCTGACTGCAATGGACCAACTTTGGTTTTCACCAGTCTTTTCCTCTTGATATACTTATAAAAGCTTTTGGAGTTAGTTTTTATATTTTCCGCCAGCTTGCTTTCGTAAGCTATTTTGCCCTTCTTGATTAAGCCCTTTGCCCTCCTTTGCTCTATCTTAAACTGTTCCCAATCTTCCGCTCTGGCGCGTTTTTTGGCTATTTTATACGCCCTATCTTTGGATTTTATGCTGTCTCTAATTTCCCCTGTTATCCACGGTTGAGTCACCTTTTTAGATTTCCTTTTATGCCAGATTGGTATAAACAATTTTTGCAATTTTGTCATTCTATCTTTAAATGCTTGCCATTGTTTATCTACCTCCAGTCCTCCCAGGAACGTTGTCCAATCAGACCTACTCAGTTCCCGTCTAATGGCATCATAATTCCCCTTGTTTAAATTCAGGACCTGAGTCTCTGAGTCAATTTCTTCGCTCTCCATTTCGAGTGAGAAATCGATCATGTTATGATCGCTCTGACCCAAGGGTCCCCGTACAACAAGATTACTAATTAGTCCCTTCTCATTGCACAGTACCCAGTCCAATATAGCCTGTTCCCGAGTTGGTTCCTCGACATATTGATCCAGATAACCATCCCTTAAACACTCAAGGAATTCCTCCTCCTCATTATTTTTACTGATTAGGCTAGTCCAATCTATATGTAAGTTAAAGTCACCTATGATGACAGCTGTGCTCTTATTGCACGCTTCTCTAATTTCCCTCGTGATGCCCTCCCCAACCTCTATTTTACTATTTGGAGGCCTATATACCACTCCTATTAATGTTTTTCGCCCCTCGCTATTTCTTAGCTCCACCCATATAGATTCTGTATTAACTGAGTTAATATCCTTCCTTTCAATTGCATTTATCCCCTCTTTTACCAGCAATGCTACCCCTCCTCCCTTTCTTTTTTGTCGATCCTTCCTAAATACTGAATACCCCTGTATGTTAAGCTCCCAGCCCTGCTCACCCTGCAACCATGTTTCCGTAATCCCAATTAGATCATAATTATTAACCTCTATTTCCACAGCTAATTCATCTACCTTGTTCCTGATGCTTCTCGCATTAAGGTATAAAACCCTCAGGCTTTTTTTATGCTCACATTTTTTATGAATTAGTTTGGCCCTTTGTTTTTTGTTCCTCTCCTTTTTACCATTTATTTCTGGCTGCCTTTCACTTTCCTCTATTTCACTACATGGGTTTCTAGCCCCCTGCCATACTAGTTTAAATGCTCCCGAACTGCTTTATCAAAATTTACCCCGAGAACCTCAGTTCCATCTTTGCACAGGTGTAGACCGTCCCTTTTGTATAGGTCACACCTACCACAAAACTGGTCCCAATGCCTCAAAAATTTAAAACCCTCCCTCTTACACCACTGCTCAAGCCACGTATTTAGCCTAACTATCCTGTTCTCTGTACTCTTACTAGCACGTGGCACTGGTAGTAATCCAGAGATTACTACCTTCGAGGTCCTACTTTTTAGCTTGGCTCCTAACTCCCTAAATTCTACTTGTAGGACCTCTTCCCTTTTTTTAGCTACGTCGTTGGTACCAACATGTATCACGACAACTGGCTGTTCCCCCTCCCCCTCCAGAATGTTCTGCACCCGCGCCGAGACATCCTTGACCCTTGCACCAGGGAGGCAAATTACCATCCTGGAGTCTCGGTCGCGACCACAGAAACTCCTATCTATTCCCCTTACAATCGAATCCCCTATTACTATAGCCCTGCCACTCTTTTTCCCTCCCTTCTTTGCAACAGAGCCAGTCATGGTGCCGTGAGCCTGGCTGCTGGTGCCTTCCCCCGATGAGTCATCCCCCCCGACAACAGCACCTAAGGCGGTGAACCTGTTGCTGAGGGAGACAACCCCAGGGGATTCCTGCACTACCTTCCTGCCCTTGCTCTGCCTTTTGGTCACCCATGTACTATCTACTCTGGCCTTAACCTGCGGTGTGACCAACTCACTAAATGTGCTATTCACAACCCTCTCAGAATCGTGGATGCTCCAAAGTGAGTCCATCCGCAGCTCAAGGGCAGTAACGGTACAGTAACGGTCCTGGAGTTATATCACACGTTACAGTAACATTCCTGGAGTTATATCACACGGTACAGTAACGGTCCTGGAGTTATATCACACGGTACAGTAACAGTCCTGGAGTTATATCACACGGTACAGTAACGGTCCTGGAGTTATATCACACGGTACAGTAATAGTCCTGGAGTTATATCACACGGTACAGTAACAGTCCCGGAGTTATATCACACGGTACAGTAACAGTCCTGTAGTTATATCACACGGTACAGTAACAGTCCTGGAGTTATATCACACAGTACAGTAACAGTCCTGGAGTTATATCACACGGTACAGTAACAGTCCTGGAGTTATATGACACGGTACTTTAACAGTCCTGGAGTTATATCACATGCTACAGTAACTGACCTGGACTTATATCACACGGTACAGTAACGGTCCTGGAGTTATATCACACGTTACAGTAACAGTCCTGGAGTTATATCACACGGTACAGTAACAGCCCTGGAGTTATATCACACGGTACAGTAACAGTATCGGAGTTATATCACACGGTACAGTAATAGTCCTGGAGTTTTATCACACGGTACAGTAATAGTCCTGGAGTTATTTCACACGGTCCAGTAACAGTCCCGGAGTTATATCACATGGTACAGTAACAGTCCTGGAGTTATATCACAAGGTACAGTAACTGTCCTGGAGTTATATCACACGGTACAGTAACGGTCCTGGAGTTATATCACACGGTACAGTAACGGTCCTGGAGTGATATCACACGGTACAGTAACAGTCCTGGAGTTATATCACAAGGTACAGTAACCGTCCCGGAGTTATATCACATGGTACAGTAACAGTCCCGGAGTTTTATCACACGGTACAGTAACGGTCCTGGAGTTATATCACACGCTACAGTAACGGTCCTGGAGTTACATCACACGGTACAGTAACAGTCCTGAGTGATATCACACGGTACAGTAACGGTCCTGGAGTTATATCACACGGTACAGCAATGGTCCTGGAGTTATATCACACGGTACAGTAACAGTCCTGGAGTTATATCACAAGGTACAGTAACGGTCCTGGAGTTATATCATACGGTACAGTAACAGTCCTGGAGTTATATCACACGGTGCAGTAACGGTCCTGGAGTTATATCACACGGTACAGTAAAAGTCCTGCAGTTATATCACATGGTACAGTAACGGTCCTGGAGTTATATCACATGGTACAGTAACAGTCCTGGAGTTATATCACATGGTACAGTAACGGTCCTGGAATTGTATCACACGGTACAGTAGCGGTCCTGTAGTTATATCACATGGTACAGTAACAGTCCTGGAGTTATATCACACGGTACAGTAACAGTTCTGGAGTTTTATCACACGGTACAGTAACGGTCCTGGAGTTATATCACACGGTACAGTAACAGTCCTGGAGTTATATCACACGGTACAGTAACGGTCCTGGAGTAATATCACAAGTTACAGTAACGGTCCTGGAGTTATATCACAAGGTACAGTAACGGTCCAAGAGTTATATCACATGGCACAGTAACAGTCCTGGAGTTATATCACATGGTACAGTAACGGTCCTGGAGTTATATCACACGGTACAGTAACGGTCCCAGAGTTATATCACATGGTACAGTAACAGTCCTGGAGTTATATCACACGGTACAGTAACGGTCCTGGAGTTATATCACACGGTACAGTAACAGTCCTGGAGTTATATCACACTGTCCAGTAACGGTCCTGGAGTTATATCACATGGTACAGTAACAGTCCTGGAGTTATATCACAAGGTACAGTAACAGCCCCGGAGTTATATCACACGGTACAGTAACAGTACCGGAGTTATATCACACGGTACAGTAACAGTCCCGGAGTTATATCACACGGTACAGTAACAGTCCTGGAGTTATATCACAATGTACAGTAACGGTCCTGGAGTTATATCACACGGTACAGTAACAGTCCTGGAGTTATATCACACGGTGCAGTAACGGTCCTGGAGTTATATCACATGGTACAGTAACAGTCCTGGAGTTATATCACAAGGTACAGTAACAGCCCGGAGTTATATCACATGGTACAGTAACAGTCCTGGAGTTATAACACAAGGTACAGTAACGGTCCTGGAGTTATATCACAATGTACAGTAACAGTCCTGGAGTTATATCACATGGTACAGTAACGGTCCTGGAGTTGTATCACACGGTACAGTAACGGTCCTGTAGTTATATCACACGGTACAGTAACAGTTCTGGAGTTATATCACACGGTACAGTAACAGTCCTGGAGTTATATCACACGGTACAGTAACAGTCCTGGAGTTATATCACAAGTTACAGTAACGGTCCTGGAGTTATATCACACGGTACAGTAACGGTCCCAGAGTTATATCACATGGTACAGTAACAGTCCTGGAGTTATATCACACGGTACAGTAACGGTCCTGGAGTTATATCACACGGTACAGTAACAGTCCTGGAGTTATATCACACGGTCCAGTAACGGTCCTGGAGTTATATCACATGGTACAGTAACAGTCCTGGAGTTATATCACAAGGTACAGTAACAGCCCCGGAGTTATATCACACGGTACAGTAACAGTACCGGAGTTATATCACACGGTACAGTAACAGTCCCGGAGTTATATCACACGGTACAGTAACAGTGCTGGAGTTATATCACAAGGTACAGTAACGGTCCTGGAGTTATATCACACGGTACAGTAACAGTCCTGGAGTTATATCACACGGTGCAGTAACGGTCCTGGAGTTATATCACACGGTACAGTAATAGTCCTGGAGTTATATCACACGGTACAGTAACAGTCCCGGAGTTATATCACACGGTACAGTAACAGTCCTGTAGTTATATCACACGGTACAGTAACAGTCCTGGAGTTATATCACACAGTACAGTAACAGTCCTGGAGTTATATCACACGGTACAGTAACAGTCCTGGAGTTATATGACACGGTACTTTAACAGTCCTGGAGTTATATCACATGCTACAGTAACTGACCTGGACTTATATCACACGGTACAGTAACGGTCCTGGAGTTATATCACACGTTACAGTAACAGTCCTGGAGTTATATCACACGGTACAGTAACAGTCCTGGAGTTATATCACACGGTACAGTAACGGTCCTGGAGTTATATCACACGGTATAGTAACAGTCCTGGAGTTATATCACACGGTACAGTAACAGTCCTGGAGTTATATCACACGGTACAGTAACAGTCCTGGAGTTATATCACACGGTACAGTAACAGTCCTGGAGTTATATCACACGGTACAGTAACAGTCCTGGAGTTATATCACACGGTACAGTAACAGTCCCGGAGTTATATCACACGGTACAGTAACAGTCCTGGAGTTACATCACAAGGTACAGTAACAGTCCTGGAGTTATATCACACGGTACAGTAACAGTCCTGGATTTATATCACACGGTACAGTAACATTCCTGGAGTTATATCACACGGTACAGTAACGGTCCTGGAGTTATATCACACGGTACAGTAACAGTCCTGGAGTTATATCACACGGTACAGTAACGGTCCTGGAGTTATATCACACGGTACAGTAATAGTCCTGGCGTTATATCACACGGTACAGTAACAGTCCCGGAGTTATATCACACGGTACAGTAACAGTCCTGTAGTTATATCACACGGTACAGTAACAGTCCTGGAGTTATATCACACAGTACAGTAACAGTCCTGGAGTTATATCACACGGTACAGTAACAGTCCTGGAGTTATATGACACGGTACTTTAACAGTCCTGGAGTTATATCACATGCTACAGTAACTGACCTGGACTTATATCACACGGTACAGTAACGGTCCTGGAGTTATATCACACGTTACAGTAACAGTCCTGGAGTTATATCACACGGTACAGTAACAGCCCTGGAGTTATATCACACGGTACAGTAACAGTATCGGAGTTATATCACACGGTACAGTAATAGTCCTGGAGTTTTATCACACGGTACAGTAATAGTCCTGGAGTTATTTCACACGGTCCAGTAACAGTCCCGGAGTTATATCACATGGTACAGTAACAGTCCTGGAGTTATATCACAAGGTACAGTAACTGTCCTGGAGTTATATCACACGGTACAGTAACGGTCCTGGAGTTATATCACACGGTACAGTAACGGTCCTGGAGTGATATCACACGGTACAGTAACAGTCCTGGAGTTATATCACAAGGTACAGTAACAGTCCCGGAGTTATATCACATGGTACAGTAACAGTCCCGGAGTTTTATCACACGGTACAGTAACGGTCCTTGAGTTATATCACACGCTACAGTAACGGTCCTGGAGTTACATCACACGGTACAGTAACAGTCCTGAGTGATATCACACGGTACAGTAACGGTCCTGGAGTTATATCACACGGTACAGCAATGGTCCTGGAGTTATATCACACGGTACAGTAACAGTCCTGGAGTTATATCACAAGGTACAGTAACGGTCCTGGAGTTATATCATACGGTACAGTAACAGTCCTGGAGTTATATCACACGGTGCAGTAACGGTCCTGGAGTTATATCACACGGTACAGTAAAAGTCCTGCAGTTATATCACATGGTACAGTAACGGTCCTGGAGTTATATCACATGGTACAGTAACAGTCCTGGAGTTATATCACATGGTACAGTAACGGTCCTGGAATTGTATCACACGGTACAGTAGCGGTCCTGTAGTTATATCACATGGTACAGTAACAGTCCTGGAGTTATATCACACGGTACAGTAACAGTTCTGGAGTTATATCACACGGTACAGTAACGGTCCTGGAGTTATATCACACGGTACAGTAACAGTCCTGGAGTTATATCACACGGTACAGTAACGGTCCTGGAGTTATATCACAAGTTACAGTAACGGTCCTGGAGTTATATCACAAGGTACAGTAACGGTCCAAGAGTTATATCACATGGCACAGTAACAGTCCTGGAGTTATATCACATGGTACAGTAACGGTCCTGGAGTTATATCACACGGTACAGTAACGGTCCCAGAGTTATATCACATGGTACAGTAACAGTCCTGGAGTTATATCACACGGTACAGTAACGGTCCTGGAGTTATATCACACGGTACAGTAACAGTCCTGGAGTTATATCACACTGTCCAGTAACGGTCCTGGAGTTATATCACATGGTACAGTAACAGTCCTGGAGTTATATCACAAGGTACAGTAACAGCCCCGGAGTTATATCACACGGTACAGTAACAGTACCGGAGTTATATCACACGGTACAGTAACAGTCCCGGAGTTATATCACACGGTACAGTAACAGTCCTGGAGTTATATCACAATGTACAGTAACGGTCCTGGAGTTATATCACACGGTACAGTAACAGTCCTGGAGTTATATCACACGGTGCAGTAACGGTCCTGGAGTTATATCACATGGTACAGTAACAGTCCTGGAGTTATATCACAAGGTACAGTAACAGCCCCGGAGTTATATCACATGGTACAGTAACAGTCCTGGAGTTATAACACAAGGTACAGTAACGGTCCTGGAGTTATATCACAATGTACAGTAACAGTCCTGGAGTTATATCACATGGTACAGTAACGGTCCTGGAGTTGTATCACACGGTACAGTAACGGTCCTGTAGTTATATCACACGGTACAGTAACAGTTCTGGAGTTATATCACACGGTACAGTAACAGTCCTGGAGTTATATCACACGGTACAGTAACAGTCCTGGAGTTATATCACAAGTTACAGTAACGGTCCTGGAGTTATATCACACGGTACAGTAACGGTCCCAGAGTTATATCACATGGTACAGTAACAGTCCTGGAGTTATATCACACGGTACAGTAACGGTCCTGGAGTTATATCACACGGTACAGTAACAGTCCTGGAGTTATATCACACGGTCCAGTAACGGTCCTGGAGTTATATCACATGGTACAGTAACAGTCCTGGAGTTATATCACAAGGTACAGTAACAGCCCCGGAGTTATATCACACGGTACAGTAACAGTACCGGAGTTATATCACACGGTACAGTAACAGTCCCGGAGTTATATCACACGGTACAGTAACAGTGCTGGAGTTATATCACAAGGTACAGTAACGGTCCTGGAGTTATATCACACGGTACAGTAACAGTCCTGGAGTTATATCACACGGTGCAGTAACGGTCCTGGAGTTATATCACATGGTACAGTAACAGTCCTGGAGTTATATCACAAGGTACAGTAACAGCCCCGGAGTTATATCACATGGTACAGTAACAGTCCTGGAGTTATAACACAAGGTACAGTAACGGTCCTGGAGTTATATCACAATGTACAGTAACAGTCCTGGAGTTATATCACATGGTACAGTAACGGTCCTGGAGTTGTATCACACGGTACAGTAACGGTCCTGTAGTTATATCACACGGTACAGTAACGGTCCTGGAGTTATATCACACGGTACAGTAACAGTCCTGGAGTTATATCACAAGGTACAGTAACGGTCCTGGAGTTATATCACAAGGTACAGTAACGGTCCAAGAGTTATATCACATGGCACAGTAACAGTCCTGGAGTTATATCACATGGTACAGTAACGGTCCAAGAGTTATATCACATGGTACAGTAACAGTCCCGGAGTTATATCACACGGTACAGCAACGGTCCCAGAGTTATATCACATGTTACAGTAACAGTCCTGGAGTTATATCACACGGTACAGTAACGGTCCTGGAGTTATATCACACGGTACAGTAACAGTCCTGGAGTTATATCACACGGTCCAGTAACGGTCCTGGAGTTATATCACATGGTACAGTAACAGTCCTGGAGTTATATCACACGGTACAGTAACGGTCCTGGAGTTATATCACACGGTAC
Organism: Squalus acanthias; assembly: GCA_030390025.1. Taxonomy (NCBI): domain Eukaryota; kingdom Metazoa; phylum Chordata; class Chondrichthyes; order Squaliformes; family Squalidae; genus Squalus; species Squalus acanthias. The sequence goes on along the minus strand of JASTWF010000359.1, from coordinate 214,417 downwards.
AGTAACAGTCCTGGAGTTATATCACACGGTCCAGTAACGGTCCTGGAGTTATATCACATGGTACAGTAACAGTCCTGGAGTTATATCACAAGGTACAGTAACAGCCCCGGAGTTATATCACACGGTACAGTAACAGTCCCGGAGTTATATCACACGGTACAGTAACAGTCCCGGAGTTATATCACACGGTACAGTAACAGTCCTGGAGTTATATCACAAGGTACAGTAACGGTCCTGGAGTTATATCACACGGTGCAGTAACGGTCCTGGAGTTATATCACATGGTACAGTAACAGTCCTGGAGTTATATCACAAGGTACAGTAACAGCGCCGGAGTTATATCACATGGTACAGTAACAGTCCTGGAGTTATAACACAAGGTACAGTAACGGTCCTGGAGTTATATCACAATGTACAGTAACAGTCCTGGAGTTATATCACATGGTACAGTAACGGTCCTGGAGTTGTATCACACGGTACAGTAACGGTCCTGTAGTTATATCACACGGTACAGTAACAGTTCTGGAGTTATATCACACGGTACAGTAACAGTCCTGGAGTTATATCACACGGTACAGTAATAGTCCTGGAGTTATATCACAAGTTACAGTAACGGTCCTGGAGTTATATCACACGGTACAGTAACGGTCCCAGAGTTATATCACATGGTACAGTAACAGTCCTGGAGTTATATCACACGGTACAGTAACAGTCCTGGAGTTATATCACACGGTACAGTAACAGTCCTGGAGTTATATCACACGGTCCAGTAACGGTCCTGGAGTTATATCACATGGTACAGTAACAGTCCTGGAGTTATATCACAAGGTACAGTAACAGCCCCGGAGTTATATCACACGGTACAGTAACAGTACCGGAGTTATATCACACGGTTCAGTAACAGTCCCGGAGTTATATCACACGGTACAGTAACAGTGCTGGAGTTGTATCACAAGGTACAGTAACGGTCCTGGAGTTATATCACACGGTACAGTAACAGTCCTGGAGTTATATCACACGGTGCAGTAACGGTCCTGGAGTTATATCACATGGTACAGTAACAGTCCTGGAGTTATATCACAAGGTACAGTAACAGCCCCGGAGTTATATCACATGGTACAGTAACAGTCCTGGAGTTATAACACAAGGTACAGTAACGGTCCTGGAGTTATATCACACGGTACAGTAACGGTCCTGTAGTTATATCACAAGGTACAGTAACGGTCCAAGAGTTATATCACACGGTACAGTAACAGTCCTGGAGTTATATCACACGGTACAGTAACAGTCCTGGAGTTATATCACAAGGTACAGTAACAGTCCTGGAGTTATATCACACGGTACAGTAACAGTCCTGGAGTTATATCACACGGTACAGTAACGGTCCTGGTGTTATATCACACGGTACAGTAACAGTCCTGGAGTTATATCACAAGTTACAGTAACGGTCCTGGAGTTATATCACAAGGTACAGTAACGGTCCAAGAGTTATATCACATGGCACAGTAACAGTCCTGGAGTTATATCACATGGTACAGTAACGGTCCTGGAGTTATATCACACGGTACAGTAACGGTCCCAGAGTTATATCACATGTTACAGTAACAGTCCTGGAGTTATATCACACGGTACAGTAACGGTCCTGGAGTTATATCACACGGTACAGTAACAGTCCTGGAGTTATATCACACGGTCCAGTAACGGTCCTGGAGTTATATCACATGGTACAGTAACAGTCCGGGAGTTATATCACAAGGTACAGTAACAGTCCCGGAGTTATATCACACGGTACAGTAACAGTACCGGAGTTATATCACACGGTACAGTAACAGTCCCAGAGTTATGTCACACGGTACAGTAACAGTCCCGGAGTTATATCACACGGTACAGTAACAGTCCTGGAGTTATATCACACGATACACTAACAGTCCTGGAGTTGTATCACACGGTACAGTAATAGTCCTGGAGTTATATCACATGGTACAGTAACAGTCCTGGAGTTATATCACATGGTACAGTAACAGTCCTGGAGTTATATCACACGGTACAGTAACAGTATCGGAGTTATATCACACGGTACAGTAATAGTCCTGGAGTTTTATCACACGGTACAGTAATAGTCCTGGAGTAATATCACACGGTCCAGTAACAGTCCCGGAGTTATATCACACGGTCCAGTAACAGTCCCGGAGTTATATCACATGGTACAGTAACAGTACCGGAGTTATATCACATGGTACAGTAACAGTCCTGGAGTTATATCACATGGTGCAGTAACAGTCCCGGAGTTATATCACACGGTACAGTAACAGTATCGGAGTTATATCACACGGTACAGTAATAGTCCTGGAGTTTTATCACACGGTACAGTAATAGTCCTGGAGTAATATCACACGGTCCAGTAACAGTCCCGGAGTTATATCACATGGTACAGTAACAGTCCTGGAGTTATATCACAAGGTACAGTAACTGTCCTGCAGTTATATCACACGGTACAGTAACGGTCCTGGAGTTATATCACACGGTACAGTAACGGTCCTGGAGTTATATCACACGGTACAGTAACAGTCCTGGAGTTATATCACAAGGTACAGTAACGGTCCTGGAGTTATATCACATGGTACAGTAACAGTCCTGGAGTTATATCACACAGTACAGTAACAGTCCTGGAGTTATATCACATGGTACAGTAACGGTCCTGGAGTTATATCACACGGTACAGTAACGGTCCTGGAGTTATATCACACGGTACAGTAACAGTCCTGGAGTTATATCACACGGTACAGTAACGGTCCTGGAGTTATATCACACGGTACAGTAACAGTCCTGGAGTTATATCACACGGTACAGTAACGGTCCTGGAGTTATATCACACGGTACAGTAATAGTCCTGGAGTTATATCACACGGTACAGTAACAGTCCCGGAGTTATATGACACGGTACAGTAACAGTCCTGTAGTTATATCACACGGTACAGTAACAGTCCTGGAGTTATATCACACAGTACAGTAACAGTCCTGGAGTTATATCACACGGTACAGTAACAGTCCTGGAGTTATATCACACGGTACTTTAACAGTCCTGGAGTTATATCACATGTTACAGTAACTGACCTGGACTTATATCACACGGTACAGTAACGGTCCTGGAGTTATATCACACGTTACAGTAACAGTCCTGGAGTTATATCACATGGTACAGTAACAGTCCTGGAGTTATATTACACGGTACAGTAACGGTCCTGGAGTTATATCACACGGTACAGTAACAGTCCTGGAGTTATATCACATGGTACAGTAACAGTCCTGGAGTTATATCACACGGTACAGTAACAGTCCTGGAGTTATATCACACGGTACAGTAACAGTCCTGGAGTTATATCACACGGTACAGTAACAGTCCTGGAGTTATATCACACGGTACAGTAACAGTCCCGGAGTTATATCACACGGTACAGTAACAGTCCTGGAGTTACATCACAAGGTACAGTAACAGTCCTGGAGTTATATCACACGGTACAGTAACAGTCCTGGATTTATATCACACGGTACAGTAACATTCCTGGAGTTATATCACACGGTACAGTAACGGTCCTGGAGTTATATCACACGGTACAGTAACAGTCCTGGAGTTATATCACACGGTACAGTAACAGTCCCGGAGTTATATCACACGGTACAGTAACAGTCCTGTAGTTATATCACATGGTACAGTAACGGTCCTGGAGTTATATCACACGGTACAGTAATAGTCCTGGAGTTATATCACACGGTACAGTAACAGTCCCGGAGTTATATCACACGGTACAGTAACAGTCCTGTAGTTATATCACACGGTACAGTAACAGTCCTGGAGTTATATCACACAGTACAGTAACAGTCCTGGAGTTATATCACACGGTACAGTAACAGTCCTGGAGTTATATGACACGGTACTTTAACAGTCCTGGAGTTATATCACACGTTACAGTAACAGTCCTGGAGTTATATCACACGGTACAGTAACAGTCCTGGAGTTATATCACACGGTACAGTAACGGTCCTGGAGTTATATCACACGGTATAGTAACAGTCCTGGAGTTATATCACACGGTACAGTAACAGTCCTGGAGTTATATCACACGGTACAGTAACAGTCCTGAGTTATATCACACGGTACAGTAACAGTCCTGGAGTTATATCACATGGTACAGTAACAGTCCTGGAGTTATCTCACACAGTACAGTAACAGTCCCGGAGTTATATCACACGGTACAGTAACAGTCCTGGAGTTACATCACAAGGTACAGTAACAGTCCTGGAGTTATATCACACGGTACAGTAACAGTCCTGGATTTATATCACACGGTACAGTAACATTCCTGGAGTTATATCACACGGTACAGTAACGGTCCTGGAGTTATATCACACGGTACAGTAACAGTCCTGGAGTTATATCACACGGTACAGTAACAGCCCCGGAGTTATATCACATGGTACAGTAACAGTCCTGGAGTTATAACACAAGGTACAGTAACGGTCCTGGAGTTATATCACAATGTACAGTAACAGTCCTGGAGTTATATCACATGGTACAGTAACGGTCCTGGAGTTGTATCACACGGTACAGTAACGGTCCTGTAGTTATATCACAAGGTACAGTAACAGTCCAGAGTTATATCACACGGTACAGTAACAGTCCTGGAGTTATATCACACGGTACAGTAACAGTCCTGGAGTTATATCACAAGGTACAGTAACAGTCCTGGAGTTATATCACACGGTACAGTAACAGTCCTGGAGTTATATCACACGGTACAGTAACGGTCCTGGAGTTATATCACACGGTACAGTAACAGTCCTGGAGTTATATCACAAGTTACAGTAACGGTCCTGGAGTTATATCACAAGGTACAGTAACGGTCCAAGAGTTATATCACATGGCACAGTAACAGTCCTGGAGTTATATCACATGGTACAGTAACGGTCCTGGAGTTATATCACACGGTACAGTAACGGTCCCAGAGTTATATCACATGTTACAGTAACAGTCCTGGAGTTATATCACACGGTACAGTAACGGTCCTGGAGTTATATCACACGGTACAGTAACAGTCCTGGAGTTATATCACACGGTCCAGTAACGGTCCTGGAGTTATATCACATGGTACAGTAACAGTCCTGGAGTTATATCACAAGGTACAGTAACAGTCCCGGAGTTATATCACACGGTACAGTAACAGTACCGGAGTTATATCACACGGTACAGTAACAGTCCCAGAGTTATGTCACACGGTACAGTAACAGTCCCGGAGTTATATCACACGGTACAGTAACAGTCCTGGAGTTATATCACACGATACACTAACAGTCCTGGAGTTGTATCACACGGTACAGTAATAGTCCTGGAGTTATATCACATGGTACAGTAACAGTCCTGGAGTTATATCACATGGTACAGTAACAGTCCTGGAGTTATATCACACGGTACAGTAACAGTACCGGAGTTATATCACATGGTGCAGTAACAGTCCCGGAGTTATATCACACGGTACAGTAACAGTATCGGAGTTATATCACACGGTACAGTAATAGTCCTGGAGTTTTATCACACGGTACAGTAATAGTCCTGGAGTAATATCACACGGTCCAGTAACAGTCCCGGAGTTATATCACATGGTACAGTAACAGTCCTGGAGTTATATCACAAGGTACAGTAACTGTCCTGCAGTTATATCACACGGTACAGTAACGGTCCTGGAGTTATATCACACGGTACAGTAACGGTCCTGGAGTTATATCACATGGTACAGTAACAGTCCTGGAGTTATATCACAAGGTACAGTAACGGTCCTGGAGTTATATCACATGGTACAGTAACAGTCCTGGAGTTATATCACACGGTACAGTAACAGTCCTGGAGTTATATCACATGGTACAGTAACGGTCCTGGAGTTATATCACACGGTACAGTAACGGTCCTGGAGTTATATCACACGGTACAGTAACAGTCCTGGAGTTATATCACACGGTACAGTAACGGTCCTGGAGTTATATCACACGGTACAGTAACAGTCCTGGAGTTATATCACACGGTACAGTAACGGTCCTGGAGTTATATCACACGGTACAGTAATAGTCCTGGAGTTATATCACACGGTACAGTAACAGTCCCGGAGTTATATGACACGGTACAGTAACAGTCCTGTAGTTATATCACACGGTACAGTAACAGTCCTGGAGTTATATCACACAGTACAGTAACAGTCCTGGAGTTATATCACACGGTACAGTAACAGTCCTGGAGTTATATCACACGGTACTTTAACAGTCCTGGAGTTATATCACATTTTACAGTAACTGACCTGGACTTATATCACACGGTACAGTAACGGTCCTGGAGTTATATCACACGTTACAGTAACAGTCCTGGAGTTATATCACATGGTACAGTAACTGTCCTGGAGTTATATTACACGGTACAGTAACGGTCCTGGAGTTATATCACACGGTACAGTAACAGTCCTGGAGTTATATCACATGGTACAGTAACGGTCCTGGAGTTATATCACACGGTACAGTAACAGTCCTGGAGTTATATCACACGGTACAGTAACAGTCCTGGAGTTATATCACACGGTACAGTAACAGTCCTGGAGTTATATCACACGGTACAGTAACAGTCCCGGAGTTATATCACACGGTACAGTAACAGTCCTGGAGTTACATCACAAGGTACAGTAACAGTCCTGGAGTTACATAGATACATAGATACATAGAAGATAGGAGCAGGAGTAGGCCATCCGGCCCTTCGAGCCTGCTCCGCCATTTAATGAGATCATGGCTGATCCTTCAATTCAGTATCCCGTCCCCGCCTTCTCTCCGTAACCCTTAACCCCTTTTGCCTGTAGAAATATATCTAATTCCCTCTTAAATATATTTAATGAGCTGGCGTACACTGCCCTCTGTGGCAATGAGTTCCACAGGTTCACCACTCTCTGAGTGAAGAAATTCCCCCTCATTTCTGTCCTAAATGGTTTAGCCCTTATCCTTAAATTATGTCCTCTAGTTCTGTTCTCACCCGCCAAGGGAAACATTCCTTCTGCATCTAATCTGTCTAGACCTGTCAGAATTTTATACACTTCTATGAGGTCCCCTCTCAATCTTCTAAACTCCAGTGTGTACATCCCTAAACTACATAGTCTCTCCTCATAGGTCAATCCCGCCATTCCTGGTATCAGCCTGGTGAATCGCCGCTGCACCCCCTCCATGGCAAGAACATCTTTCCTCAGATGAGGCGACCAAAACTGTACACAGTACTCGAGGTGTGGTCTCACCAGTGCCCTGTACAGCTGCAGCAAGGTATCCCTGTTCCTGTATTCCAACCCTTTTGCTATGAAGGCCAGCATACCGTTTGCCTTCTTGACCGCCTGTTGCACCTGCATGCTCGCCTTCAGTGACTGGTGTACAAGAACACCCAGGTCTCTCTGTACTTCCCCCTCTCCCAATTTATTGCCATTTAAATAATAATTTGCCCTCCCGTTCCTGCACCCAAGGTGGATAACTTCGCACTTGTCCACATTATAGTGCATCTGCCATTTATCCGCCCAATCACCCAGTCTGTCCAAATCGCTCTGGAGCTTCCTGGTCTCCTCCTCTGAGCCCACCCCCCCTCCTAGTTTAGTGTCGTCTGCAAATTTGGAAATGCTGCATTCGACTCCCTGATCCAGGTCATTAATGTAAATTGTGAACAGCTGGGGACCCAGGACAGATCCCTGTGGTACCCCACTTGTTACTGCCTGCCATTCAGAAAATGAGCCGTTTATTCCAACTCTCTGTTTTCTATCTGACAGCCAGTTCTCTATCCACGTCAATACTTTCCCCTTTATCCCATGAGCTTCAATTTTCCATGCTAATCTTTTATGTGGGACCTTATCGAAGGCCTTTTGGAAGTCCAGGTACACCACATCTACTGGCTCTCCCCCATCTATTTTACCAGTTACTCCCTCAAAAAATTCCAATAGATTAGTCAAGCACGATTTACCCTTTGTAAATCCATGTTGACTCTGTCCTATCCTGTCCCCATTTGCTAAGTGCTCGGCTATTTCATCCTTAATGATGGACTCCAGCATTTTGCCCACAACTGATGTAAGGCTTACAGGTCTGTAATTACCTGCTTTTTCCCTACCCCCCTTTTTGAATAGTGGGGTAACGTTAGCTACCCTCCAATCCATGGGCACTGTTCCCGAGTCTAATGAATTCTGAAAAATCATGCTTAGTGCATCCGCTATCTCTAGGGCCACCTCCTTCAGTACCCTAGGATGCATGTTATCAGGCCCTGGGGATTTGTCCGCCTTCAATCCCTTTAGCTTCCTTAACACCATATCCTTAGAGATATTGATTTGCGTCAGTTCCTCCTTTGCCAATGTCCCTATTTTTCCCGATATCCCAGGGAGGTTTTTTGTGTCTTCCTTCGTAAAGACTGACCCAAAGTATGCATTTAGTTGGTCTGCCATTTCCTTATTTCCCATTATATATTCCCCCGTATCTGACTGCAATGGACCAACTTTGGTTTTCACCAGTCTTTTCCTCTTGATATACTTATAAAAGCTTTTGGAGTTAGTTTTTATATTTTCCGCCAGCTTGCTTTCGTAAGCTATTTTGCCCTTCTTGATTAAGCCCTTTGCCCTCCTTTGCTCTATCTTAAACTGTTCCCAATCTTCCGCTCTGGCGCGTTTTTTGGCTATTTTATACGCCCTATCTTTGGATTTTATGCTGTCTCTAATTTCCCCTGTTATCCACGGTTGAGTCACCTTTTTAGATTTCCTTTTATGCCAGATTGGTATAAACAATTTTTGCAATTTTGTCATTCTATCTTTAAATGCTTGCCATTGTTTATCTACCTCCAGTCCTCCCAGGAACGTTGTCCAATCAGACCTACTCAGTTCCCGTCTAATGGCATCATAATTCCCCTTGTTTAAATTCAGGACCTGAGTCTCTGAGTCAATTTCTTCGCTCTCCATTTCGAGTGAGAAATCGATCATGTTATGATCGCTCTGACCCAAGGGTCCCCGTACAACAAGATTACTAATTAGTCCCTTCTCATTGCACAGTACCCAGTCCAATATAGCCTGTTCCCGAGTTATATCACACGGTACAGTAACAGTCCTGGATTTATATCACACGGTACAGTAACATTCCTGGAGTTATATCACACGGTACAGTAACGGTCCTGGAGTTATATCACACGGTACAGTAACAGTCCTGGAGTTATATCACACGGTACAGTAACAGTCCCGGAGTTATATCACACGGTACAGTAACAGTCCTGTAGTTATATCACATGGTACAGTAACGGTCCTGGAGTTATATCACACGGTACAGTAATAGTCCTGGAGTTATATCACACGGTACAGTAACAGTCCCGGAGTTATATCACACGGTACAGTAACAGTCCTGTAGTTATATCACACGGTACAGTAACAGTCCTGGAGTTATATCACACAGTACAGTAACAGTCCTGGAGTTATATCACACGGTACAGTAACAGTCCTGGAGTTATATGACACGGTACTTTAACAGTCCTGGAGTTATATCACATGTTACAGTAACAGTCCTGGAGTTATATCACACGGTACAGTAACAGTCCTGGAGTTATATCACACGGTACAGTAACGGTCCTGGAGTTATATCACACGGTATAGTAACAGTCCTGGAGTTATATCACACGGTACAGTAACAGTCCTGGAGTTATATCACACGGTACAGTAACAGTCCTGGAGTTATATCACACGGTACAGTAACAGTCCTGGAGTTATATCACATGGTACAGTAACAGTCCTGGAGTTATCTCACACAGTACAGTAACAGTCCCGGAGTTATATCACACGGTACAGTAACAGTCCTGGAGTTACATCACAAGGTACAGTAACAGTCCTGGAGTTATATCACACGGTACAGTAACAGTCCTGGATTTATATCACACGGTACAGTAACATTCCTGGAGTTATATCACACGGTACAGTAATGGTCCTGGAGTTATATCACACGGTACAGTAACGGTCCTGGAGTTATATCACATGGTACAGTAACAGTCCCGGAGTTATATCACACGATACAGTAACAGTCCCGGAGTTATATCACACGGTACAGTAACAGTGCCGGAATTATATCACACGGTACAGTAACAGTCCTGGAGTTATATCACACGGTACAGTAATGGTCCTGGAGTTATATCACACGGTACAGTAACGGTCCTGGAGTTATATCACACGGTACAGTAACAGTCCTGGAGTTATATCGCACGGTACAGTAACGGTCCTGGAGTTATATCACATGGTACAGTAACGGTCCTGGAGTTATATCACATGGTACAGTAACAGTCCTGGAGTTATATCACACGGTACATTAACAGTCCCGGAATTATATCACACGATACAGTAACAGTCCCGGAGTTATATCACACGGTACAGTAACAGTCCCGGAGTTGTATCACACGGTACAGTAACAGTCCCGGAATTATATCACACGATACAGTAACAGTCCCGGAGTTATATCACACGATACAGTAACAGTCCCGGAATTATATCACACGATACATAACAGTCCCGGAATTATATCACACGATACAGTAATAGTCCTGGAGTTATATCACACGGTACATTAACAGTCCCGGAATTATATCACATGATACAGTAACAGTCCCGGAGTTATATCACACGGTACAGTAACAGTCCCGGAGTTGTATCACACGGTACAGTAACAGTCCCGGAGTTATATCACACGATACAGTAACAGTCCTGGAGTTGTATCACACGGTACAGTAACAGTCCCGGAATTATATCACACGATACAGTAACAGTCCCGGAATTATATCACACGATACAGTAACAGTTCCGGAATTATATCACACGATACAGTAACAGTCCCGGAGTTATATCACACGGTACAGTAACAGTCCCGGAGTTGTATCACACGGTACATTAACAGTCCCGGAGTTATATCACACGGTACAGTAACAGTCCCGGAGTTATATCACACGGTACAGTAACAGTCCCGGAGTTATATCACACGGTACAGTAACAGTCCTGGAGTTATATCACACGATACAGTAACAGTCCTGGAGTTATATCACACGGTACAGTAATAGTCCTGGAGTTATATCACATGGTACAGTAACAGTCCCGGAGTTATATCACACGATACAGTAACAGTCCTGGAGTTATATCACACGGTACAGTAATAGTCCTGGAGTTATATCACATGGTACAGTAACAGTCCCGGAGTTATATCACACGGTACAGTAACAGTCCCGGAGTTATATCACACGGTACAGTAACAGTCCCGGAGTTATATCACAAGGTACAGTAACAGTCCCGGAGTTATATCACACGGTACAGTAACAGTCCTCGAGTTATATCACATGGTACAGTAACAGTCCCGGAATTATATCACACGGTACAGTAACGGTCCTGGAGTTATATCACACGGTACAGTAACTGTCCTGGAGTTATATCACACGGTACAGTAACGGTCCTGGAGTTATATCAGAGTGTACAGTGAATCTTGGGATTTGAGGGTCATTATAATAGCCCATGCCCCGGATTGATATGTGTCCCTCTAACCTGGGACAGTCAGTGTCTGATCTTTTCGTGGTCGGTGTAACAAATCAATGCTTCCTGCAACGGGATTGCACATCAGGAATTCTGGCATGGGGTCAGTGCATCCACAGTAACTTTCCCTTTGTTATGGAGCTCCGTGCCCAAATTCCGGACCTGCAGATGAAGATCAGCAGCACCGATCCATGAATCAACATCGATAGAATAACTCGATTCAGTGTCCAATCTACAGGCTCCTCGCACTGTCGGCGGTGCGGAGTTAGAGGGGAGTCACTCACACTCACAGGCTGAGAAATTGGGTTCATTAGCTCCCGTATTTTGGGCGCTACGAGTGCCCTTCGAGCTCCAAAATGGCATCCGCTCTTGTGGGGCAAATCGCGCCAGACTCCATATTGTTGCAGGCATTAGCGCGCGAGCAGTGAGCGCCCGCTGGAAGCATGCAGAATAGGCAGATCATGGCGTCAATCAGCGTGCAACTCATACTCCATGCTGCAGTCAATACCCTCTCTTAAACTGGCACAGCTGAACACGCGTTCAGTAGCAGGGAGGATCCCCCACCAGTGCTAATTCAAGGGACCTACAGCCCTGACCACCAGCTATACGGCGAGCAGCTAAGGAGCATGAGGAGGAGGAGGAGGAAGAGGAAGGGAGGAGGAAGGGAGGAGGCAACTTCGACAGCTCCTTTCTGCCCGAGCTGTCCGTGAAGAACTCATCCGAGTGCAATATCAGTCACTGTAACCCCAATTCCCCATTCACCAACAGTCCCACACCTTACCTTCTCTCTGTCACTGACCATCACAGCATCCACTTGGTCACAATGCAAAAATAAAAGCCATCACAAAATAAACATTCCAAACCAAATTTATAAATGAAATCATGCAATATTGCAAATAAAAGTCAACTAATCACTCTTGTGCATTCCCTTAGGGGGAGAAATTGGGTGCCGCCTATTTTAGGACGCTAAAGTGCTGGCCACAATCTCTCAGCCTGGCACTCCTCTTGAGTGCCAGGCTGCAGCCACAATGCACCTCCCCTTGAAAAGGTGCAGGTTGGCTTTAAGCAGCTCAGGTTGGCTTTAAGCAGTGCAGGCTGGCTTTAAGCAGTGCAGGTTGACTTTAAGCAGTGCAGGCTGACTTTAAGCAGTGCAGGTTGGCTTTAAGCAGTGCAGGCTGACTTTAAGCAGTGCAGGCTGGCTTTAAGCAGCTCAGGTTGGCTTTAAGCAGCTCAGGTTGGCTTTAAGCAGTGCAGGTTGGCTTTAAGCAGTGCAGGCTGGCTTGAAACAGTGCAGGTTGGCTTTAAGCAGTGCAGTTTGGCTTTAAGTGCAGGCTGGCTTTAAGCAGTGCAGGTTGGCTTTTAGCAGTGCAGGCTGGCTTTAAGCAGTGCAGGCTGGCTTTAAGCAGTGCAGGCTGACTTTAAGCAGTGCAGGTTGGCTTTAAGCAGCGCAGGTTGGCTTTAAGCAGCGCAGGTTGGCTTTAAGCAGCGCAGGTTGGCTTTAAGCAGCGGAGGTTGGCTTTAAGCAGTGGAGGTTGGCTTTAAGCAGCGCAGGTTGGCTTTAAGCAGCGCAGGTTGGCTTTAAGCAGCGCAGGTTGGCTTTAAGCAGCGCAGGTTGGCTTTAAGCAGTGGAGGTTGGCTTTAAGCAGTGCAGGCTGGCTTTAAGCAGCGCAGGTTGGCTTTAAGCAGCGCAGGTTGGCTTTAAGCAGTGGAGGCTGGCTTTAAGCAGTGCAGGTTGGCTTTAAGTAGTGTAGGCTGGCTTTTAGCAGCACAGGCTGGCTTTAAGCAGCGCAGGTTGGCTTTAAGCAGGTAGGCTGGCTTTAAGCAGTGCAGGTTGGCTTTAAGCAGTGCAGGTTGGCTTTAAGCAGCACAGGCTGGCTTTAAGCAGTGGAGGTTGGCTTTAAGCAGCGCAGTTTGGCTTTAAGCAGTGCAGGCTGGCTTTAAGCAGCGCAGTTTAGCTTTAAGCAGCGCAGGCTGGCTTTAAGCAGCGCAGGCTGGCTTTAAGCAGTGCAGGCTGGCTTTAAGCAGTACAGGCTGGCTTTAAGCAGCGCAGGCTGGTTTTAAGCAGTGCAGGCTGGCTTTAAGCAGCACAGGCTGGCTTTAAGCGGCGCATTTTGGCTTTAAGCAGTGCAGGCTGGCTTTAAGCAGCACAGGCTGGCTTTAAGCAGCGCATTTTGGCTTTAAGCAGCGCATTTTGGCTTTAAGCAGCGCAGGCTGGCTTTAAGCAGCGCAGGCTGGCTTTAAGCAGCGCAAGCTGGCTTTAAGCAGTGTAGGCTGGCTTTAAGCAGCACAGTTTGGCTTTAAGCAGCACAGGCTGGCTTTAAGCAGCACAAGCTGGCTTTAAGCAGTGCAGGCTGGCTTTAAGCAGCACAGTTTGGCTTTAAGCAGCACAGGCTGGCTTTAAGCAGCGCAGGTTGGCTTTAAGCAGTGCAGGTTGGCTTTAAGCAGTGCAGGCTGGCTTTAAGCAGCACAGGCTGGCTTTAAGCAGCGCAGGCTGGCTTTAAGCAGTGCAGGTTGGCTTTAAGCGGTGGAGGTTGGCTTTAAGCAGCACAGGCTGGCTTTAAGCAGTGGAGGCTGGCTTTAAGCAGTGCAGGTTGGCTTTAAGCGGTGGAGGTTGGCTTTAAGCGGTGGAGGTTGGCTTTAAGCAGCGCAGGCTGGCTTTAAGTGGTGCAGGTTAGCTTTAAGCGGTGCTGGCTGGCTTTAAGTGGTGCAGGTTAGCTTTAAGCAGTGCAGGCTGGCTTTAAGTGGTGCTTGCTTTCATTGGCCCCCTGCTGATGTGTCCAGCCAATGAACAGCGTGGTTAACACTGGCTGGATGCAGCGATCATGCGAATGAGCAGGCAGCTAAAGTTGGCGTGCTGCCTACATTGCAATCAACGTATTGTTGATAATCGCGCTTTGCGATCGCTGCGCCCGTGTTCAGGGGCTATTCCACTTAGCCCCCACGGTGTCTGATGTCAGACCCTAGGAGTGGTGAAGTTCCAGGCCCACACGCAGTTACCGTCTGAAACTGTCTGAAAATAGAAACAAGCGATTCAGTTGATGTGAATTCTTGTTATTCAATGCAGCATCATGTAGTCTTGTTTGATATCAAGTGTCAAGTTCTAAAATTGAAACCCATTTGATTGTTCAATGAAAGGGAGCAATCACAGAAGGTCTGAAAGAAGAATTAAACAAATTTGAGAAGTTTATTTTTCTCCCACTCCTGCCTGGATTATCCGTTGGGTGCCGGACTGTGCCTTTAACTGAACAGTCGCTGGGACGTTTCACTTTCAGAAACTCCAGGCCGGAAGTGAGGGACTGGGCTTCTTCTGGGAAATGACCAGCTCATGTGATGCTGATCGGGAGGTAAGAATGGGAAAAGGCTATACGTGGAACCCTAGAGAGTTACACAGCAGAAGGAGGCCATTCGGCCCATCGTGTTGGGCGGGCTCTGTGCTGGAGCAATCTGGAGCCCTGCTCTCTCCTCATATATTTCCTCTGTATCTTCCTCTGCTTCAAATATTTATCCAGTTTTTTCCTTAAAGATACCTCAACCACTCCCTGTGACAGAGAATTCCATGCTCCAACAACTCTCGGTGCACAGAAATGTCACCTGACCTCTCTCTTAAAGTGACCCCTCGTCAGTGACTCCCCAACAAGAGGAAATATTCTTTCCCGATTCACTCTATCAAAACCTTTCATAATTTTAAAACATTTCTATTCAATCTTCCCGTAGCCTTCTCTGCTCCAGTGGAAATAGTCCCATTATCTGAAGTCTCTCTTTATAACTATAGTTTCCCATCCCTGGCATCAGCCTGGTGAATCTACACTGTACGCTCTCTTTGGCTTTAGTGTCCTTTCTATAATGGGGGCTCCAAATCTGCACACAGTACTCGAACTGTGGGCTGACCTTGTATAAATATATCATTCCCTTTTTATTCTGGTACTCTGTGCCGACCAAGAAGCTCCTGAGTTCTGTTCCCTATCTGTGCTGGATTATCTGATCTCATCTAGGACAGCAATAACCCTGCTCCAATCAGCTTCGGAGGGATAAAGGTCAGGCAGGGCTCTCACTCCCATTCACTGTCGAGCTACCTGTGTTATAAGTGTGTGTGTGGACATCGTGTCTCAGATCCCCTGCCCACACTCACCAGGGTGGACACTTGGGCAAGTCACTGAAAGGTCAGACAAAAACAGAAAATGCTGCAAATACACAACAGCTCCATCAGCATCTGTACCGAGCAAAGTCAGGAGAAAAGATAGGACGTAGACCCTTCATCTGAACTCTGACAGGCTACCAGAGCCTGTGGAACTCTACCCCATTAAGAACATAAGAAATAGGAGCAGGAGTTGGCCATACGGCCCCTCGAGCCTGCTCAGCCATTCAATAAGATCATGGCTGATCATCGACCTCAACTCCACTTTCCTGCCCGATCCCCATATCCCTTGATTCCCCTAAGAGTCAGAACCTTCAGGAGCGACCGAGGGAGACTTGAGGGAGTATGGAAGAGTATGGGAAACGGTCATTCATTTCCTGGGTAATGAGGCCCTCCCTACCATGCTGATCACTGAGACATGAATATGTGGGATACAGCCCACTATGGTCTTCAACAACAACAAGTTGCATTTATTTAGCGCCTTTAACATAGTAAAACGTCCCAAGGCGCTTCACAGGAGTATTATAAGACAAAAAATTGACACAAAGCCACATAAGGAGATATTAGGGCAGATGACCAAAAGCTTGGTCAAAGAGGTAGGTTTTAAGGAGCGTCTTAAAGGAGGAAAGAGAGGTAGCGAGGCGGAGAGGTTTAGGCAGGGAATTCCAGAGCTTAGGGCCCAGGCAACAGAAGGCACGGCCACCAATGGGTGAGCGATTATAATCAGGGATGCTCAAGAGGGCAGAATTAGAGGAGCGCAGATATCTCGCGGGGTTGTGGGGCTGGTGGAGATTACAGAGATAGGAAGGGGTGAGGCCACGGAGGGATTTGAAAACAGGGATGAGAATTTTGAAATCGAGGCGTTGCTTAACCAGGAGCCAATGTAGGTCAGCGAGCACAGGGGTGATGGGTGAACGGGACTTGGTGTGAGTTAGGACACGGGCAGCCGAGTTTTGGATGACCTCAAGTTTATGTTGGGTAGAATGTGGGAGGCCAGCCAGGAGTGCGTTGGAATAGTCAAGTCTAGAGGTAACAAAGGCATGGATGAGGGTTTCAGCAGCGGATGAGCTGAGACAGGGGCGGAGACGGGCGATGTTACGGAGGTGGAAATAGGCAGTCTCGTTATGCCATGGATGTGTGGTCGGAAGCTCATTTCAGGGTCAAATATGACAGAGGCGGCGGACCTGGGTGGAGCAACAGCGGCGAGGCGGCGGCGGTAAAAGGCGGCAGCGACCAGGTAGGCCCACAGAGGCGGCGGACCTGGGTGGAGCAACAGCGGCGAGGCGGCGGCGGTAAAAGGCGGCAGCGACCAGGTAGGCTTTCATCAAGCCGAGAGCAGGAGAGAGGTAAAAATAATCGAAGTGTGACGTCACCAGAAAGCAGGTAAGTGATTGGTTGGTGAGTATTTCTCTTTTTTTTTATACAAAACTTCAATTTTATTGTTTCTCGGGTATCTGTGGTGTAGCAGAGACTGCTGGCATAAATTAACTGAAGGGTAAATAATACATTTTTAATTAATTACATAGAATGGGAGAGCAGGTGATGTGTTACTGCTGCAATATGTGGGAGCTGGTGGACACCATTGATGTTCACGGTGAACACATTTGCAGTAAGTGTTGGCTGCTCGAGGAACTCCGGCTCCGTGTTGATGAGCTGGAGTCCGAGCTTCAAACACTGCGACACATCAGGGAGGGGGAGAGTTACCTGGACTCCGTGTTTCAGGAGGTAGTCACACCAATTAGAGTAACTAATTCAGAAGTAGCCCGTGGTCAGGGACAGGAAGGTGTGACTACGAGTGAGGCAGGTACAGGGATCCAGGAGGTAGTGTTGGAGGAGCCGCAGCCCTTGCTCTTGTCCAACAGGTTCGAGGCTCTTACTCCCTGTGTGGATAGGAGCGGGGACTGCAGGGAGGATGAGCAACCTGGCCACAGCACCGTGGTAAGGGGGGCCATTCAAGTGGGGGGAGTAAAAAGAAATGTTGTAGTGGTAGGGGATAGTATCATTAGGGGGATAGATAGGGTTCTTTGCAGCCAAGAGCGAGAGTCCCGAAGGCTGTGTTGCCTGCCCGGTGCCAGGGTTAAGGACATCTCCTCTGGGCTGGAGAGAAACTTGGAGTGGGAGGGGGAGGATCCAGTTGTCGTGGTCCATGTTGGTACCAATGACATAGATAGGACAAGGAAAGAGGTTCTGCTGAGGGAGTTTGAGCAGCTAGGGGCCAAATTAAAAAGCAGAACCTCGAGGGTAATAATCTCTGGATTACTACCTGAGCCACGAGCAAATTTGGCTAGGGTAAATAAAATCAGGGAGTTGAATGCGTGGCTCAAAGACTGGTGTGGGAAAAATGGGTTTTGCTTCTTGGGACACTGGCACCAGTACTGGGGCAGGAGAGACCTGTTCCGTTGGGACGGACTTCACTTGGCCAGTGCTGGGACTAGTGTCCTGGCGAATCGAATAACTAGGGCTGTGGAGAGGGCTTTAAACTAATTAGTGGGGGGGAGGTTTCAAGAGAGCAAAAAATAAAAATGACAACAGAGAGGGTCATAGACATAGGTAGCAGTAGGGGAATCACAAATCAGAGCGTGGCAGGAAGGGACAGAGTGTGTGGAGTAAAAGGTAAACTGGTAAAAAGTGAAAAAGCAGGAACTAAGTGCCACAAAGCATATTTGAAAGTTCTCTATCTGAATGCACGTAGCATTCGTAACAAAATAGACGAGTTAATGGCACAAATAACTACATATGGTTATGATATTGTGGCCATTACAGAAACATGGCTGCAGGGTGACAATGCCTGGGAATTAAACATACCAGGTTATTTAACGATCAGGAAGGACAGGCAGGAAGGAAGGGGAGGTGGGGTGGCTATGTTAATAAAGGAAGGAATCACTGTAATACAGAGTAATGATATTGGGTCAAAAAATCATGATAATGAAACAGTTTGGGTGGAGATAAGGAATAATAAGGGGAAAAAAACATTAGTGGGCGTAGTCTATAGGCCTCCGAACAGTTGCAACTCTATTGGACGGAGTATCAATCAGGAAATAGTTGAGGCATGTAATAAGGGAACATCTATAATTATGGGGGATTTTAACTATCATATTAATTGGACAAATCAAATGGGGCAGGGCTGCCTTGAGGATGAGTTCATTGAGTGTATTAGGGATGGGTTTCTTGAGCAGTATGTAACTGAACCGACCAGGGGGCAAGCAACCTTAGATCTGGTCCTGTGTAACGAGACAGGATTAATTAAAAATGTCCTAGTAAAGGATCCCCTTGGAATGAGTGACCATAACATGGTTGAATTCCATATTCAATTAGAGGGTGAGAAGGTTGGATCTCAAACAAGCGTGCTAAGCTTGAATAAAGGAGACTATGAAGGTATGCGAGCGGAATTGAGTAGAGTGGATTGGGAAAATAGATTAAAGGGTAAGACGACACATGATCAGTGGTGTACATTCAAGGAGTTATTTTACAACTTCCAAAAAATATATATTCCACTGAAAAGAAAAGGGTGTAAAAGAAAGGACAGTCATCCGTGGCTAAGTAAAGAAATTAAGGATAGTATTCGACTAAAAACAAGGGCATATAAGGTAGCGAAATCTAGTGGGAGGACAGAGGATTGGGAAAACTTTAAAAGGCAGCAAAAAATAACAAAAAGATTGATGAAGAAAGGGAAGATAGATTATGAAAGTAAATTAGCAAAAAATATAAAAACAGATAGTAAGAGTTTTTATAGTTATATAAAAAGAAAAAGGGTGGCTAAAGTAAATGTTGGTCCCTTAGAGGATGAGACCGGGAAATTAATGGTGGGAAATATGGAGATGGCAAAAACACTGAATGAATATTTTGTATCAGTCTTTACAGTAGAGGACACTAAGAATATCCCAACACTGGACAAACAGGGGGCTATAGGGGGAGAGGAGCTAAACACGATCAAAATCACTAAGGAAGTGGTACTCGGTAAAATAATGGGACTCAAGGCGGATAAATCACCTGGACCTGATGGCTTACATCCTAGAGTCTTGAAGGAAGTGGCGGTAGGGATTGTAGATGCATTGGTAATAATTTTTCAAAACTCCCTGGATTCCGCTAAGGTCCCGGCAGACTGGAAAACTGCTAATGTAACACCCTTATTTAAAAAGGGCAGTAGACAGAAGGCTGGTAACTATAGACCGGTTAGCCTAACATCTGTGGTAGGTAAAATTTTGGAGTCCATTATTAAGGAAACAGTAACAGGACATTTGGATAATCATAATTTAATAGGACAAAGTCAGCATGGTTTTACGAAGGGGAAGTCATGTTTGACAAATTTGCTGGAGTTCTTTGAGGAAGTAACATATAGAGTGGATAAAGGGGAACCAGTGGACGTAGTGTATTTAGACTTCCAAAAGGCATTTGACAAGGTGCCACACAAAAGATTATTGCTTAAGGTAAAAAATCACGGGATTGGGGGTAATATTCTGGCATGGATAGAGGATTGGCTATCTAACAGAAAGCAAAGAGTTGGGATAAATGGTTCATTCTCAGACTGGCAATCAGTAACTAGTGGTGTTCCACAGGGGTCAGTGCTGGGTCCCCAACTCTTCACAATCTATATTAACGATTTGGAGGAAGGGACCAAGTGTAACATATCAAAATTTGCAGATGATACAAAGATGGGAGGGAAAGTAGTGAGTG
This sequence comes from Squalus acanthias, assembly GCA_030390025.1. NCBI lineage: Eukaryota > Metazoa > Chordata > Chondrichthyes > Squaliformes > Squalidae > Squalus > Squalus acanthias. The sequence goes on along the minus strand of JASTWF010000359.1, from coordinate 194,017 downwards.
AGGAGGACATAAAAAACCTGCAAGGGGACATAGACAGGCTAAGTAAGTGGGCAGAGATTTGGCAGATGGAATACAACACTGGAAAGTGTGAGGTGATGCACTTTGGCAGGAAAAATCCTAGAGCAATTTATTATCTTAATGGCAAGAAACTGGAGAGTACTGAAGTGCAAAGGGATCTGGGGGTCCTGGTGCACGAAACTCAAAAGGTTAGTATGCAGGTGCAGCAAGTGATTAAGAAGGCAAATGGAATGTTGGCTTTCATTGCTAGGGGGATAGAATATAAAAATAGGGAGGTATTGCTTCAGTTGTACAAGGTATTGGTGAGACCGCACCTGGAATACTGCATACAGTTTTGGTGTCCTTACTTAAGGAAAGACATCCTTGCTCTCGAGGCAGTGCAAAAAAGGTTCACTCGGTTAATCCCGGGGATGAGGGGGTGGTCATATGAGGAGAGGTTGGGTAGATTGGGACTCTACTCATTGGAGTTCAGAAGAATGAGAGGCGATCTTATTGAAACATATAAGATTGTGAAGGGGTTGGATCGGGTGGATGCGGGGAGGATGTTCCCGATGACGGGTGAGACGAGAACTAGGGGACATAGTCTTAGAATAAGGGGCTGCTCTTTCAAAACTGAGATGAGGAGGAACTACTTCACTCAGAGGGTGGTAGGTCCATGGAATATGCTGCCACAAAAAGCTGTAGAAGCTACAACATTAATTAAATTTAAAACAGAAATAGACAGTTTCCTAGAAGTAAAGGGCATTAAGGGTTACGGGGAGCGGGCAGGAATTTGGACATGAGTCTAGGTTCGGATCGGTCATGGCCCTGTGGGTAGTGGAGCGGGCCCAGGGACTGTGTAGCCTGATTCTGCTCCTATTTCGTGTGTGCAATTCTGTTAGATGCAGGAGATGGTTCTGTGATAGATAGTAGATTGGCGGTTAGGATCAGATCAGCCATGATCTTATTGAATGGCGGAGCAGGCTCGAGGGGCCGATTGGCCTACTCCTGCTCCTATTTCTTATGTTCTTATGTTCTTATGACACCAAGGTTGTGAACAGTCTGGTTCAGCCTCAGACAGATGTTAGGGAGAGGGATGGAGTCAGTGGCTAGGGAACGGAGTTTGTGGCGGGGACCAAAGACAATGGCTTCGGTCTTCCCAATATTTAATTGGAGAAAATTTCTGCTCATCCAGCATTGGATGTCGGACAAGCAGAGTGACAATTTAGAGACAGTGGAAGGGTCGAGAGAAGAGGTAGTGAGGTAGAGCTGGGTGTCGTCAGCGTACATGTGGAAACTGGCGCTGTGTTTTCAGATGATGTCACTGAGGGGCAGCATGTAGATGAGAAATAGGAGGGAGCCAAGGATAGATCCTTGGGGGACACCAGAGGTAACGGTGCGGGAGCAGGAAGAGAAGCCATTGTGGGTGATTCTTTGGCTACGATTCAATAGCTTCAGGCCAAGCTGGACACAGTGGGGTCTAAATTTAGCTTTGTGCCTGTTTTAGGCCTTTTTTAGGTGGCCCTGGCGGTTGCCTGAATTGTGCACTGGCTTCATTTCAATATTGAAATGAGGATCTGCGCTCATCTCAGACCCGGATTGGTAAATTTGTTTGCCCTAGTTAGACTTTGGGCTGTGCCAGCTCAGACTCACATTTCAGGGTCTTGAGCAGCGTAACCACAGACCAGAAATCATTTCTAAGTTCTCCTTTTTTTCTCGTGATAACTCCATGTATATGTTTCCTTGTTACCAATTCACCAACCCTCTCAAGACCTATGTGCGAATCATTTTGATAAATGAACAATAGAAGAGGTCCTATCTCACCACGACCCACATCTCACCAATCTCAAACATGTCGATTTATCTATACTCTCTGCTTTCTCTTACCATGACCATCCCTCTATCTCTGCAGACACAGGCCCTCTAAAACTACCTGGCTTCATTTTTGTTTTAAGACCCCCACCATCTGAGTCACGTGTCAGCTCTCTCGGTTAACAGCCCTCTTGTCTCTGAGTCGGAGGGTTGTGGGTTTGAGCTCCACTCCAGGATGTGAGTGCAGATTCCATGCTGACACTCCAGTGAGGTATTGGGGGAGTCTTGCACTGTCAGAGGTGTCATCATTTGGCTGAGATATTGGGCCGTATTTTGCGACCCCCACGTGTGCGTACGAGGTGCGCACGCGCCCGTAGGGGCCGTGCAAGTTCCGGGTTTAGGCGTGCGAAGTGCATGCGCCAAAACCCACCACTTGCGATCTGTCAAGAATCTTCTTGACAGATCCTCCGCATCCCTGGGAGACGGGCCTCTGCTGGCGGAGAGTTGCGTTATTTGCCCAACTTCTGCCCAGCAAATGCCCGTGAAATTCTTACGCCTGGTAAAAGCAGGCGTAAGGCTTGCTTTTACCAGCATAAGGGTTTTGAAAAATAAAATTTTATCACTCATTTATACATTAAAAACCCAGTCCAATAAATAAGTTTATTTTTAGCCTCGTTAAAACATATACATTTTTGTTTAAAATATGGGATTTTAATTAATTTTAAATATGTAATTTAAAAAAATTTATTTCATGAGTTCGTGTATTTTTTAAATGATCCCCATTCATACTTATGAGAGTACGCACAGAACTCCCAGAAGTATGATTGGGGATTCCCTTCTTTTATTGGTTGGGCCGGCCCACGTGATCCCAGGGGTGCTTGCGAACCGCCTGCGCCCCTGAGATACGTGGGGCTATGCCCGCGCGGACCCAGAGACGCCCAGGATCGCAAGCCTCCGTATCTCCCAGGCCACCAAGTAAATGCGGAGATATTTTACAGGAAGCCTCTGATCGCACATGTTGGGCCTTTAAACACAGGCCTTTTCACCTATTCAGGTGGATGTAAGAGATCCCGATGGTGGGGGAGTCCAGAACCAGGGGTCACAGTCTAAGGATAAGGGGTAAGCCATTTAGGACTGAGATGAGGAGGAATTTCTTCACCCAGAGAGTGGTAAACCTGTGGAATTCTCTACCACAGAAGGTAGTTGAGGCCAAGTCATTAAATATATTCGAGAATGAGTTAGATATATTTCTTAAGGCTAAAGGGATCAAGGGATATGGGGAGAAAGCAGGGACAGGGTACTGAATTTGGATGATCAGCCATGATCTCATTAAATGGCGGAACAGGCTCGAGGGGCCGAATGTTTCTATGCTTCTATCCCAGTGCACAAAGTCAAAGAAGAGCAGGGAGCTCTCCTGGTCTCCCAGTCAATTCCTCCCTCAACGAACACCACAAAAAACAGATTATCTGCTCAGTCAGTTATTTGTTGTTTGTGGGATCTTGCTGCGTGCAAGATTGGCTGACATGTAAAAGATGCAGAGTCACATGCACAGAGTAACGCACAGTGAGTGACACATTGACACATGTACGCCGTGTCATGTACTTCGATTTCTGCTTTGACTGTGACGACATGAATTTGCTGTGGGATATTGTCGGCAGTAACGTTTCCATCTTGTGATTACTGATTGTGACTCAAAGTGCTGGAGACCAGAGTGAAGGGAAGGCTGTTCCTCAAGGACTTTCTCATTCCCCAGTTAGAGGCTCAGTTTCTCTGGCCCAGTGCATTGCTGCTAATATTAGACAGGGCCACACAGTTCAGCGTGTGAGGGGTTAGAGGCTGCTTGAGGAGTGTTGCAGCTGGCCGGACTTGGAAACTAACTGACCTCTGCCCTCGGTGGGCTGACATGTGGGTCGTGCGTGGGTTAGAAAGCTACAATAACTAACGGCAGAAGTATGAGAAATGAATATCTTCAACTTAGACATGAAATATTCCAAGAAACGCCAGCCTTCTCTCAGAAGGCTGAGTGATTCATTCCCTCTGACTGTATTATGCTTGGCAGTGTTGCATCAAGCTAGAGATAACGTTACTGACCAAGAACAGAGAGGATGGCGAGGTTAGTTTGGAATTCTTGAGTTCATTATCCCTGTTTACTTGCTTCTTAAACAGGCGCTATCTCATGAAGACGTGCTGAGCATCCCTTTGTTCCTTTGTTTATCAAGGCTGGTAATGTGAGGATCTCATTTTTGTCAAAGTGTATCCATTGCTTTGAAAAAATGCAATCGTATAAAGTGTGTGATATCACTGTGAAAGTGGGAAGCTGCCCCTCCCTGAGACAGAAATCCACCCGCGCCCGAACTGGGAGGCCTTAGGCCTGAGGCTAGCCTGAACATAGGCCTCAGGCCTCATTAACATTCAGTATGAGAGCTGCCGGCGCCTGCCACACTTCCACAGGCAGCTCGCCCATTCCAAGAAATGAATATGGGGCCGAGAGGGGGTGCATGGTCGGGGGAGCTCTCCTGCTCCTCCTGGCTCCACAGCAACCATTGTTTTCCAAACACTTACCTTTTGGTGGCGGTTGCTCAGCAACCGCTTAAGAATCCCAAGCTTCCGCTCCACTCGGTGATATTGAATTTCAGCGAAGGGGACGAAAGCAAGCATTAGCCCCTCGCTTACATATGCAAGGGGCCTAACGCCTGCTTTAGGTGGCCATCAGGGATGCCTGAAAAATTGCCCGACCAATATCGAGTTGGACATCTATCAGGCGTCTTTTGGGCGCAGGACGTTAGTCATTGTGCCTATTTTACGCCCATAAAAAGGGCACAACAAGGTCCAATTTCTACTCCATTGTCTCATAAGATCCAGGCAGTCACACCAGGATCATGCCCACTGCTGACCCCAGCAAAGTTTCCAGGGCGACACCTGTCCAGCGCTGGAATCACCCATTTAAATGGCCCAGTGGCAGCCCCAGTGCAGGCCCCTAATATACCCAGAGAATGCTCCGAGTTAAGATAATTGGTGTAAAAGTACAATGTTCAATTTCACATTGTTGACCTCAAACATAACTGGAGAGCAGGGCTCCATCACTGAGCTACATGGTATGTTTGACTACATACTGGCAACAATTCAATCCAGTATGGAGATAATGTCAGCCAGAGTGAAGGCAGTGTTACAGAGCGCTCTGGCCCAGACTGTGTCAGACATGGGGTCAACATTCCAACCAACTCTGAGGACAAGGTTGGACAATGGCTGTAGTCAGCAATTCATGAAGGTTGATCAGAGGACAAATTGGTTCCTATCTTCAACCTTCAGCATCTGCAAAACACAATGGAGAAATGCTTGAGACATCCCAGAGTGAACGATGGGTCTAAGAACATAAGAAATAGGAGCAGGAGTCGGCCATTTGGCCCCTCGAGCCTGCTCCGCCATTCAATAAGATCATGGCTGATCATCGACCTCAACTCCACTTTCCTGCACTATCCCCATATCCCTTGATTCCCTTAATATTCAAAAATCTAACGATCTCTGTCTTGAATATACTCAACGACTGAGCCTCCACAACCCTCTGGGGTAGAGAATTCCAAAGATTCACCACCCTCTGAGTGAAGAAATTTCTCCACATCTCAGTCATAAATGGCCGACCCCTTATCCTGAGACTGTGACCCCTGGTTCTAGACTCCCCAGACAGGGGAAACATCCTCCCTGCATCTACCCTGTCAAGCCCTGTAAGAATTTTGTATGTTTCAATGAGATCACCTCTCATTCTTCTAAACTCGAGAGAATATAAGCCTAGTCTACTCAATCTCTCCTCATAGGACAATCCCCCCATCCCAGGAACCAGTCTGGTGAACCTTCGTTGCACTCCCTCTATGGCACGTATATCCTTCCTTAGGTAGGGAGACCAAAACTGTACACAATACTCCAGGTGTGGTCTCACCAGGGCCCTATATAATTGCAGTAAGACGTCTTTACTCTTATACTCAAATCTTCTTGTAATAAAGGCCAACATACCATTTGCTTTCCTAATTGCTTGCTGTACCTGCATGTTAACTTTCAGTGATTCGTGTACAAGGACACCCAGTCCCTCTGAACACCAACATTTCCCAATCTCTCACCATTTAAATAATACTCTGCTTTTCTATTTTTCCAACCAAAGTGGATAACTTCACATTTCTCCACATTAGATTCCATTTGCCATGTTCCACTTAGCCTGTCTATATCCCCTTGAAGCCTCTTTGCATCCTCCTCACAACTTACAATCCCACCCAGCTTTGTATCATCAGCAAACTTGGATATATTACATTTGGTCCCCTCATCCGAATCATTGATGTAGATTGTGAATAGCTGAGGCCCAAACACTGATCCTTGCGGTACCCCACTAGTTACAGCCTGCCAACCTGAAAATGACCCAAAAAGATCAATGGATTGTCTGTACTGAGGTCTACAATGAGGCACAATCCTTGTAAACACCACTAGAAGATACTGAGCCTACAGGGAGGTGGTTAAACATTCCCTACCCTGATACACAGCCATTAGGGAATACTACTGATCCCATCATTTCCAAAACACAAACTGTGCATCAAGATAAGGATGTTACTCATGCCTCCATGGCCTGCTACCAGTGACTAAAAGCTTGTATAATTGTCTTTTGCCAGTAACATAACCATAGTGAACCATTCAGTACACCAGATGTGACATTACAGGAGGTTCTCCCCAATGGTTCAGCTGATTGAGGTGGTCATTACAGACCAGCAAACTCCCAGGTCCCATCCATGGTCTGTGCCAGGGATCTCAGCCAGGGCAACAGTTCAGGATCTACACCTGACCTTGGCATCATTGTCAGCCATGTCTCAGTGGGCAGCACTCTTTCCTTTGAGTCAGAAGGTTGTGGGTTCAAGTCCCACGCCAGAGACTTGAACACAATATCTGGGCTGAGGGAGTGCTGCACTGTCGGAGGTGCCGCCTTTCGGATGAGACGTTAAACCGAGGCTCCGTCTGCTCCCTCAGGTAGACATAACAGATCCCATGGCATTATTTTGAAGAAGAGCAGGGGAGTTCATCTTGTCATTATCACATTGCTGTTTGTGGGATCTTGCTGTGTGCAAATTGGCGGCCGCGTTTCCTACATTACAACAGTGACTCCACTTCAAAAAGTACTTCATTGGCTGTGAAGAGCTTTGGGCTGTCCCGAGGTCGTGAAAGGCGCTATAGAAATGCGAGTCTTTCTTACTTTTAATCAGTCAGTAAGGGAGGGGAAAATTGGCCAGGCTCCCATTGCTGAGCATCCAGTCACCGCTGCTGTGTGAACATTGAGTGAGAACAGGATCGGAGTCAGTCACGATGGCCCTCTCAGTCAATTACCCTGCTGACAGTCACTATCTAGGGACTACATGAAGAATACCAAAGGGCACCCAGCACCCGTGGAACTGTAACCCAGAAAGGGGCCAGTGAAGCAAGAAAAGTGGATGATTAACAAAAAGCTTGAAGGGATAGCATATGATGTGACATCATTCATAGCAGCTTTTAAATTCGACAGATTCATTGAATTGAAGCGTTCTTGGACGAGATGAGCAGGGGCTTTTCTAGGCAGAGCTTGGACATCACTTCCTGGCACAGTCTGATAAAAGCTTCTCTTCATCGACAGCTGGGACACATATCTGTTCTTCTGGGGTCTTAATGTGGTGGTCCTCCTTTTACTCAGGGAATTGTTGTGATCTGGAATGCACTGCTTGAAAGGGCGGTGAAAGAAGATTCAATCGTAAATTCCAAAAGGGAATTGGAGGTATACTTGAATGGGAGAAAGAGCGGGTGAGTGGGACTAATTGGAGAGCTCTTTCAAACAGCCGACACAGGCACGACCGGCCGAATGGCCTCCTTCTGTACTGTATCATTCTATGAAATGCTTAAATACAAATTATTATGCAGGTGTGAGCCCTGTGTGTCTGTCTTATTTGCTCTCTCAGCCACTCTAGTGCTCCTCCAAGGTGCTCCCCCAGTGGCTACAGGATGGGAGGTTGAGGGCTACTGTGTATCAGTCAAGGCCTCATGAGCTGCTCAGGGTCAATGACCTCTGGGAGCTCGGGACTGAGAGGGTCCGGCTGCAGACTGCAACAACTCAGTGTTTGCCGGGGCTGTATGGCCCAGCTGGCTTTCTGGCACTGAGGTGGGTATCAGTTGAGAGGGAGGTGAGGGTCCGGATCTGCTGTCATTTTGAAGATGACACATTCCGTCCCCATTGCTATGGGGCTGCGGCTTACACTGCCACTGATCTGCAGGAGAGCAGACTATAGATCAGTGATGCGACTGAAGCCCCTGTCCGTATGTTAGATGGTTGAGCCCAGAGCCTGCTTAGCCCCAGCATGAGCATCCCTGATATTACTGATGCTATAGGCTCTTGTAGTGAGGGCCCATTGAGGTGACCATGGATGACTGCAGACTGTCGATGCCATGCACCAGAACCCCACACAGGTTGGTTGGGGATTCTGCTGTACTATCCGATATTGTGCCGAAGCTCCCTAGCAGGCAGTGCAACGCATTGAGCAATTGCTGGGGCACAGAAAGTATCCTTCTTTTAAAGGCTGAGCCCTTGAAGTCTGCATCTCTGTCCTCTTTAGTAGAGTTACGACATGAGCTTGCTGGCTGATGAGCCGTTTCCTGGGCCATCCTTTCCACCTGCACTTGCTGCTGCTCATTAGTGCTCGGTCAATCATCCAGTTCAGACCCCTCGAGCTCACCAACTAAGTTATACAAGGAGCCGATTGCTACACTGGTGCTTGGAATGGCGAGAGTGAGTAATGGTGCGTCTTCTGGAGGGTTCTCCACCTCAGTGTCGGCAATCGGTGGACCTCGAAAGTGGGGAGGGGGATAAGGGTCAGCAAGTAGTGGCAGGGGGGAGCAGCAGCAGATGAGTGGCAGCACAATGCATCAACAGGGTGTCATGCTGCGTGTGTGAGAGAGTTAAGTAGAAATAAAAGCAGTACGCACAAAGACCCTGCTGTGTGTGGCCCAAAGCCTCGGCATCTCCAAAGCTGCATGCACTCCCTCGCTGCCAGTGATACTGATGGCGACCTTTTACGTTGGAGTTAGGGTGTGTATGGCGCACGGCCCTCCTGTCCTCAGACTTTCCCTTTTGTTGTGTGCCAGCTTCTCCTACAAGAAGTGTGCCAGTGGGCTGGTGCGTGTCCTGCGGAAGGGTTCTGAAGCAGTGTGAGGCAGTTTAACATCTTGGGCATGCAGAGAGGAAGAAGTAGTTGTGAGGGTGGTAGCGGGTGTTGAGTGTGGGAGAGAGTGAGGTATGGTGAAGTGTTCCATTGTGATTGGAGGAGAGGCATGGGAAGCGGGGGAGGGAAGGAGTGCTGGGGTAACGCAGGGTGATGCAAAGAGTAAGAGCTGTGAAGGACAGCCTTACCTTGGTACTCCCATTGAGTTCCTGGAACAATGTTGGTGGCATTTGCTTGCTCTGCCACCTGACTCCATTGCTGCTGAGAATTTGTTGGGCACCTGTCACCCATCGGTGGGGAAGAGGACCTCCTTCCTGCTGCTCACATGCTCTATGAGTAACCGCCTGACCACATCAGAGAATCTGAGGGCCCTGGATGAAGTCATGCTGCCTGCTGCTCCAGAAAAATCACGTTCCACTATCAATAAGTGCACCTCCCATTTAATGGGCTGCAAGCTACCTTTAAGTAGCCTCCACCACCAGCGTACCGTGGCTGCAGTGTGTACCATCTACAAGATGCACTGCAGCAACTCACCAAGGCTTCTTCGGCAGCACCTCCCAAACCCGCGACCTCTTCCACCTAGAAGGACAAGGGCAGCAGGCACATGGGAACACCACCACCTCCAAGTTCCCCTCCAAGCCACACACCATCCTGACTTGGAAATATATCACCGTTCCTTCATCGTCGCTGGGTCAAAATCCTGGAACTCCCTCCCTAACAGCACTGTGGGAGTACCTTCACCACACGGACTGCAGCAGTTCAAGAAGGCGGCTCACCACCACCTTCTCAAGGGCAACTCGGGATGGGCAATAAATGCTGGCCTTGCCAGCGACGCCCACATCCCATGAACGAATAAAAAAAAATAGTGCCTGCCCACCAGATTTTCTCTAGGGAGGGTGATTAGCGCTGGCACCTCACTGATGGCATTCAAATTAGGCTCGATTGCAAAAATGGCACATCCCACTGCCCGACCGATCTACACCAGACACAAAAATTGACTCCATGATTTCAAGCCTTACCTGGGTTTTCAACAGCAACAGCAACAATTTGCATTTAAATAGCACCTTCAACATAGTAAAAGGTCACGGGAGCGATTCACAAACAACATTTGACATCGAGCCACACAAGGAGGTATTAGGGCAGATGAAGTATACGGAGCATGTTGAAGGAGGAGAGGGAGGTAGAGAGGCGGAGAGGATTCGGGTGGGAATTCCAGAGCTTAATCTTCTTCAAAAACATGTAAGTATGGCGAAATTATTTTAAGTATTGGGAAACCCATCACAGTAATAATAATGAGGTTCGGACAAAAATGTTTCTTGATCAACAGTTGCCACAAAGGGGCCAGGATACACAAGTCAGAAGAAGAAAAAAGGAATATGGGGTGTAAATTTTCCTTTGTAGATGTCGCACGACTGTCAACTGCTCCGGTTCTATCGACTGTGTGTGCCCATTTTAATGCTTTATTTGTGTGGAGGAACGGAAGACATCACTGCGGATTGATTAATATATGCTGAGCGAGAAATTGGGCTCTGTAGCGCCCGCTGTTAGGTGCTAATTGGCCTCCGAACGGTGGAAAATGGCGTCCGAGGTGCGCGTGCACATTACCGTGGGAAGTGCGCCGGACACCACCTTGGTAAAGGGGTTTGCACGCGCACCCAACGAGCGCCAGCAGCATGCAGAGCAGGCAGGTTATGACGTCAATCAGTGTGTGACGCTGGTTTGACCCCAGCGCTGCCATTGCCGAATGTCACGCTTCAGCCTTAACCTCGCACAGCTGAACACGAAGTTCAACAGCGTGACGGACCCGCCACCAGTGCTGCTTAAAGGGATCATGAACTACTTACAGGCTAGTTCCTGGATTATTTCTTCCGGCTGCTGGTGCAATTGTATGTGTTTTTGGAGCTTTTCTATACTTGGCTATAGTTTGAATTGTCTACAGGGAGTGGGTCTGGCTGGTGCTGAAGTACTTTTTTGTTCATTTAAAAGCTTGTACTGAAAGAAGTTGCTTCCAGACATGGGTGGCCTGGTAGGGCTTCCTCTGGGAATTGAGCATGACTGGGAGAATGAAGAGAGGCCACGCAGAGCAGGACAAGCTGCTGGAAGAGGGAGGAGGAGGAGGGGGGGGGCGAAGGACTCTCCGCAGGAGGCCATATACACCCGGGGTCTTTTGGGAGCAATTCTCTTACCTCAACTTCAGCGATGACCAATGCTTGAGACATCTTTGCTTCACTAAAAACTGAGTAAAATCTGCCAACTTCTGCATTGGCGGAGTGGCAGGGGTGGGAGCAGGAATGCTGTCATCCTGAGAAAGGATAGCAGGTTCATGGTCCATGGAGCCACTGCCCCTCTCCCGGTGCATGCGGCGCCCCAGCAATCCTACTCCTCTGTTGGAGAACAGATTGATGGCCTGCTCGGAGTCTCTCGATTCAGGAACCGCTCCTTCAGATTGGAAAATTGCGCATGTCACTCCGCTATTTAAGAATGGCGAGAGAGGGAAACCAGGGAATTATAGACTAGTTAGCCTAACATCTGTTGTCGGGAAATTGCTAGAGTTTATAATTAAGGATAGGGTGACTGAACACCTTGAAAATTTTCAGTTGATCAGAGAGAGCCAGCATGGATTTGTGAAAGGTAGGTCATGCCTGACAAACCTGATTGAATATTTTGAAGAGGTGACTAAAGTAGTGGACAGGGGAATGTCTATGGATGCTATTTATATGGACTTCCAGAAGGCATTTGATAAAGTCCCACAAAAGAGACAGTTAACTAAGGTAGAAGCCCAAGGAATTGAGGGCAAATTATTGACCTGGTTAGGAGACAGGCAGTAGGGATAATGGGCAGGTACTCAAATTGGCAGGATGTGACTAGTGGTGTCCCGCAGGGATCTGTGTTGGGACCTCAACTATTCACAGTATTTATTAACGACTTAGATGGCATAGAAAGTCATACATCTAAATTTGCCGATGACACAAAGATAGGCGACATTGTAAGCCATGTAGAATGCCATAAACAGCAGTAGTCTCCCCTGTATAGTGATTGGACAAACCAACTGGCGGACCCCCTGAAATCTTCTCACGGACCCCCTAGGGAGTCACGGACCCCCGGTTGTGAACCCCTGGTGCAGATGGAAGCATAAAATTATAGAGATATTAATAGATTAAGCGAATGGGCAAAACTTTGGCAAATGTATTTCAATGTAGGCAAATGTGAGGTCATCCACTTTGGACCTAAAAAGGATAGAACAGGGTACTTTCTAAATGGTGAAAAGCTAAAAGAAGTGGAGGTCCAAAGAGACTTGGGGGTCCAGGTACATCGATCATTAAAATGTCATGAACAGGTACAGAAAATAATCAAAAAGGCTAATGGAATGCTGGCCTTTATATCTAGAGGACTAGGGGGGTAGAAGTTATGCTGCAGCTTTACAAAGCCCTGGTTAGACCACACCTGGAGCACTGTGAGCAGTTCTGGGCACCACACCTCAGGAAGGATATATTGGCCTTGGAGGGAGTGCAGCGTAGGTTTACCAGAACGATACCCGGACTTCAAGGGTTAAGTTACGAGGAGAGATTACACAAACTAGGGTTGTATTCCCTAGAATTTAGAAACTTTCAAGATATTAAGGGGAACAGATAGGGTAGATAGAGAGAAACTATTTCCGCTGGTTGGGGAGTCTAGGACTAGGGGGTATAGTCTAAAAATGAGAGCCAGGCCTTTCAGGAGTGAAGTTCGGAAACACTTCTACACACAAAGGGTGGTAGAAGTTTGGAAATCTCTTCCACAAACAGCAATTGATTATGGGTCAATTGTTAATTTTAAATTTGAGATTCGTAGATTTTTGTTAACCAAAGATATTAAGGGATATGGGGCAAAGGCGGATATGTGGAGATAGGTCACAGATCAGCCATGATAAAGAATGGGGGAATAGGCTAGAGGGGCTTAATGGCCTCCTTCTGTTCCTATGCTGTAATGCCCTGGAAGCCCCTTTGAACACTGGCACCCAGAGCCATGAGGACAGCAGTCTGAGCTTCCACTGCAGCACTCAGACGTTGGATGGATGCTGCTGGTGCTGCAATGGAAGCGGAGACATCGACCATCAAACGCTGCATCATGGTGGGTTCCACAGGTGTGTTGATGGAGGTGGCTACCAGTTCCATGTTGGAAATGATGGGCTCCAAGCTCTGCGCAAAGCCCTGTGCTAGGATTCCTCCATGCTCCTTGATATTGTGCGCAGGCTTTCTGACAGACTTTCCCGTGCACCAAGTATTTGGTTATGTACACCCATCAGCCTTCTTCTGTAGCCTGGCCCATCGAAGTCCTCACCTGACTCCTCTGCAGCAGAACTAGTGTGCGACCTCTCCCTCCGGCGAGCAGGCACGTACGCTATCCTTTTCCCCCCGCTCTGGCTCCTGCGCACTTGTGCCTGGTGTCTCACCACGTGCAAATCCTTCCTCTAAACTCGCCTCTAAAATACGAGCAGTGTCAGTCTCTGAGCTGGTGGCTGCAAGTGTCAGATCGAGTGATGGTGTCCCCTCATCATCACTGTCTTCTTCCTCTTCCTCCACTGTCTGGCCAGGTTCCAGTTCTTGGGTATCTGAAATGAAAAGGGACAAGGGTTGGGTTGTGGTGAAGGGAGAGGAGAAAGTAAGAACTGCGTGCTTACACCATCTGCAGCTTATGAGTCAGAAGAGATTGTAGGATGAGGGAGAAGTGGGAATAGAGAAGGAGGATTAGGTGTGCAGATATCCTCATCATCGATCCCTCCAGCCCCACCAGTGGCCACGGCCTCAGCGGTGCCGCTTCCCATGATGGCCAGCACCGTCTCCTCCATGGGGGTTCGAACATGCAGGCGTGCTTGTCCTCCTCCAGTTCTTTGCTGCTGCCTGCTGTTATGCGCCACCTTCTCCTGCAAGAAAGAGGGAAGTGTGTCAGTGAGTGTCCTGCAATATGTTTGGGTGATGTGGCTGTCATGGTTGAATAGCTGCTGGTGTGTGTGAGTTGTGAGTGTGAGGCTTGCAACAGTGCCAAGTGTGTGAGGGTGAGGTGAAGCATATGAATGGTAGGGTTGCGTCCTGATTGTCGAGATTGTTGGTAGGCGGGTGAAGGAGGTGTGGTGAATTGAGCACTGGATGAGGCTATTGGTGTAGTTGGCAGGCTGTACCATTTGAAGATGAACTCACTCACCTACCTTGACAACTCGTGTCAGATGATTAAACTTATTCCCGCACTGCATCCATGTTCTTGGAGCTACACTTCTGACATTGACCTCAGCCACTACTTCTTCCCACTGCTTCCTGAGCATATGTCTGGAGGGCCTCCTGCCCTCTGCGGATGCAGGACATCTCTCCTCCTCCATCTCTTCCACCAAGGCCTCTAGTACATTGTCAGAAAACCTCGGTGCTCTCTCTCTGCCATGGTCAGCCATTCCTCAATCTTTGACAGCACAGATTCGGCTCCCACCACCTATTCCAGCCACAATGCACCTCCCCTTTAAGAGGTGCAGGCTGCCTTTGAGTTGTGCTGGCCACTCGCGATATCGGGCCCCCTGCTGACTTGTGCAGCCAATGAACAGTGCAGGGAGCGCTGGCTGCATGCAGCAATCCTGTAAAACAGCAGGCAGCATGAACGGGCGCGAGTTAATTGCGCACCGCAATCCCCACGCCTGTTTTCGGATCGTATCCAACCTAATCCCCGCTAACTCCTCTATGGGCAGGCACCACCAGTCACAGAAGAAAATACCAGTGGAAACTTGCTCAGGGCTCTAAGTAGATGGAAAGCTGGAGTCATGGCTCTCCACCCTGACTTTCAGTCGATCTTGCCAAGTTTAGTTCTGTTTTTGGACAAAACCGATCAGAAAATCTCAGCTGGCAGGTCTGCGTGATAGGCAGCCCTGGGCTTTGAACTCATGAGGACCTTCACGTTGATTGCATCAATCCTACTCTGTAACAAATGACACAGATGTAACTCACTTTCCCATCCCACATTTTTTCACAATATGTACAGGAATTTCACTGCCTCCGCTTCATGAGTCAGTGGAGTTAGTCTCAAAGGCTCTGACCTCTCTGTAATGCAGCGTGCAGCTGGTTACTCCTCTCAGTGCGTTATAAATCAGCAATTAGGGAATTTGTTCCTAAATGTTTAAACATGGTTCAACTATTCCCACAAAAACATTGCTGGTGTCCCTGCCTAGTAACCGCTACAATTACTAACATCCCTTGTTGCCCTCTCCTACACACGTCCCTCAACTGGCTTCTTGGCTGAGCCTTCAGGCCTCTCCCAGGTCACAGCACTAGAGCACAAGCACACACTTCACATCGGGTCAGGGAGGACATTCGGAAGATGCATTGGCTGTCATTTTGCGTGCAATTCCAGTCACTTAATGACAACGTCTTCTGAGCCGAGCAAGTTACTGAGGAGGGGAAGCCAGCGGCCATTCATCGGGGAAGGAAGAGCAGACAGGAGGCAGAGCAGGCTTCTCCTGAGAGTGTCGAATTGACCTTGGCAGCAATTCTGAGGAGGTTAACAATGAGCAACGCCAGGGCAAGGAGGCGCAAGGTGTTGCCAAAAGTGCTGAGGGGAGTGAAGAGCAGAGACGCAGTCGGAATAGTAGGTCTGGCACTCAGGCGAGTAGAAGTCCCAAGTGGCTCCAGGTGCCAGGGTCAGGGTTACAACGGCCTAGGTGTAAATGATTTAGGGGGGAACGAGATCATGGTTCATGTTGGAACCAATGACATCGGAAGGAATAGAACTGAAGTCTAAAAAAGAGTTTCAGGAATTGGCACATAGATTAATAATCAAGACTTTGAGGGCAGGAATTTCAGGATTACTCCCAGTGTCACGTGCAAGTCAATGTAGTGAAGAGTAAGATAAGGGAGTTAAATACATGGCTGGAGATATGGTGTAGCAGGGAAGAGTTCAGATTCCTGGAACATTGGGACCAGTTCTGGGCAGGAGTGACCTGTACAGGATAGACTTAAGGTATATTGAGGAAGGGTGCCAAACATTCCTATATTAAAATACTCCAGAGGAAATTCCAGGCCCATGTTTTATGAAAGGGGAAGAGTACAAAAGAAGAGATAATGCGAAACCTGCACACATTGTTGGTTAGACCACAGTTAGAATACTGAGGGGAAATTTCAGTGACAGAGATGCAAAACTCTGCCATTTTTCTGGGGTTTCTGCGTCTCATCTACCGAACTTACAGCGAACAAGGGGGAGACTCCGCCCGCTGCCCCACCCACCCCCTAACCCCACGGGAAATTCACCCCAACGTGTCCAGTTTTGAAGACCCTACTTTGGGAAGAATGAAAAGACCTCAGAGAGGGTACAGAAGAGGTGGACTCAGATAGTAGCAGGGATGAGAGGCTTTGATTACGTGAAGAGATTCGTTCACTAATCACTCAATCAAACAAGGAAGATCAAGAGGAGATCAGAGAGAAGTGTTCAAAATAAAAAGGTTTTGATCTCTCCCCCGTGATCTCTCTCCCCGTGATCTCTCCCCGTGATCTCTCCCCTTGATCTCGCTCTCCGTGATCTCTCCCCGTGATCTCTCCCCGTGATCTCTCCCCGTGATCTCTCTCCCCGTGATCTCTCCCCGTGATCTCTCCCCGTGATCTCTCCCCGTGATCTCTCTCCCCGTGATCTCTCCGTGATCTCTCTCCCCGTGATCTCTCCCCCATGATCTCTCCCCGTGATCTCTCCCCGTGATCTCTCTCCCCGTAATCTCTCCCCGTGATCTCTCTCCCCGTGATCTCTCCCCGTGATCTCTCTCCCCGTGATCTCTCCCCGTGATCTCTCCCCGTGATCTCTCCCCATGATCTCTCCCCGTGATCTCTCTCCCCGTGATCTCTCCCCGTGATCTCTCCCCGTGATCTCGCCCCGTGATCTCTCCCCGTAATCTCTCCCCGTGATCTCTCTCCCCGTGATCTCTCCCCGTGATCTCTCCCCGTGATCTCTCCCCGTGATCTCTCTCCCCGTGATCTCTCCCCCATGATCTCTCCCCGTGATCTCTCCCCGTGATCTCTCTCCCCGTGATCTCTCCCCGTGATCTCTCTCCCCGTGATCTCTCCCCGTGATATCTCTCCCCGTGATCTCTCCCCGTGATCTCTCCCCGTGATCTCTCTCCCCGTGATCTCTCTCCCCGTGATCTCTCTCCCCGTGATCTCTCCCCGTGATCTCTCCCCGTGATCTCTCTCCCTGTGATCTCTCTCCCCGTGATCTCTCTCCCCGTGATCTCTCCCCGTGATCTCTCCCCGTGATCTCTCTCCCCGTGATCTCTCCCCGTGATCTCTCCCCGTGATCTCTCTCCCCGTGATCTCACTCCCCGTGATCCCTCCCCGTGATCTCTCCCCGTGATCTCTCCCCATGATCTCTCTCCCCGTGATCTCTCCCCGTGATCTCTCCCCGTGATCTCTCTCCCCGTGATCTCTCTCCCCGTGATCTCTCCCCGTGATCTCTCTCCGTGATCTCTCCCCGTGATCTCTCTCCCCGTGATCTCTCCCCGTGATCTCTCTCCCCGTGATCTCTCCCCGTGATCTCTCCCCGTGATCTCTCCCCGTGATCTCTCTCCCTGTGATCTCTCCCCGTGATCTCTCCCCGTGATCTCTCCCCGTGATCTCTCTCCCCGTGATTTCTCCCCATGATCTCTCTCCGTGATCTCTCCCCGTGATCTCTCCCCGTAATCTCTCCCCATGATCTCTCACCCCCGTGATCTCTCCCCGTGATCTCTCTCCCCGTGATCTCTCTCCCCGTGATCTCTCCCCGTGATCTCTCCCCGTGATCTCTCCCCGTGATCTCTCTCCCCGTGATCTCTCCCCGTGATCTCTCCCCATGATCTCTCTCCCCGTGATCTCTCCCCGTGATCTCTCCCCGTGATCTCTCTCCCCGTGATCTCTCTCCCCGTGATCTCTCCCCGTGATCTCTCTCCGTGATCTCTCCCCGTGATCTCTCTCCCCGTGATCTCTCCCCGTGATCTCTCTCCCCGTGATCTCTCCCCGTGATCTCGCCCCGTGATCTCTCCCCGTAATCTCTCCCCGTGATCTCTCTCCCCGTGATCTCTCCCCGTGATCTCTCCCCGTGATCTCTCCCCGTGATCTCTCTCCCCGTGATCTCTCCCCATGATCTCTCCCCGTGATCTCTCCCCGTGATCTCTCTCCCCGTGATCTCTCCCCGTGATCTCTCTCCCCGTGATCTCTCCCCGTGATATCTCTCCCCGTGATCTCTCCCCGTGATCTCTCTCCCCGTGATCTCTCTCCCCGTGATCTCTCTCCCCGTGATCTCTCCCCGTGATCTCTCCCCGTGATCTCTCTCCCTGTGATCTCTCTCCCCGTGATCTCTCTCCCCGTGATCTCTCCCCGTGATCTCTCCCCGTGATCTCTCTCCCCGTGATCTCACTCCCCGTGATCCCTCCCCGTGATCTCTCCCCGTGATCTCTCCCCATGATCTCTCTCCCCGTGATCTCTCCCCGTGATCTCTCCCCGTGATCTCTCTCCCCGTGATCTCTCTCCCCGTGATCTCTCTCCCTGTGATCTCTCCCCGTGATCTCTCCCCGTGATCTCTCCCCGTGATCTCTCTCCCCGTGATCTCTCCCCGTGATCTCTCCCCGTGATCTCTCCCTGTGATCTCTCCCCGTGATCTCTCCCCGTAATCTCTCCCCATGATCTCTCACCCCCGTGATCTCTCCCCGTGATCTCTCTCCCCGTGATCTCTCCCCGTGATCTCTCTCCCCGTGATCTCTCCCCGTGATCTCTCTCCCCGTGATCTCTCCCCGTGATCTCTCCCCGTGATCTCTCTCCCCGTGATCTCTCTCCCCGTGATCTCTCTTCCCGTGATCTCTCCCCGTGATCTCTCCCCGTGATCTCTCTCCCCGTGATCTCACTCCCCGTGATCTCTCTCCCCGTGATCTCTCCCCGTGATCTCTCCCCATGATCTCTCTCCCCGTGATCTCTCCCCGTGATCTCTCCCCGTGATCTCTCTCCCCGTGATCTCTCTCCCCGTGATCTCTCCCCGTGATCTCTCTCCGTGATCTCTCCCCGTGATCTCTCTCCCCGTGATCTCTCCCCGTGATCTCTCTCCCCGTGATCTCTCCCCGTGATCTCTCCCCGTGATCTCTCCCCGTGATCTCTCTCCCTGTGATCTCTCCCCGTGATCTCTCCCCGTGATCTCTCTCCCTGTGATCTCGCCCCGTGATCTCTCCCCGTGATCTCTCCCCGTGATCTCTCTCCCCGTGATCTCTCCCCGTGATCTCTCTCCGTGATCTCTCCCCGTGATCTCTCCCCGTGATCTCTCCCTGTGATCTCTCCCCGTGATCTCTCCCCGTGATCTCTCCCCATGATCTCTCACCCCCGTGATCTCTCTCCGTGATCTCTCCCCGTGATCTCTCCCCGTGATCTCTCCCTGTGATCTCTCCCCGTGATCTCTCCCCGTGATCTCTCCCCGTGATCTCTCTCCCCGTGATCTCTCCCCGTGATCTCTACCCGTGATCTCTCCCCGTGATCTCTCCCCGTGATCTCTCCCCGTGATCTCTCCCTCTGATCTCTCTCTCCGTGATCTCTCCCCGTGATCTCTCCCTGTGATCTCTCCCCGTGATCTCTCCCCGTGATCTCTCCCCGTGATCTCTCCCCGTGATCTCTCTCCCCGTTATCTCTCCCCGTGATCTCTCTCCCCGTGATCTCTCCCCGTGATCTCTCTCCCCGTGATCTCTCCCTGTGATCTCTCTCCCCGTGATCTCTCTCCCCGTGATCTCTCCCCGTGATCTCACCCCCGTGATCTCTTCCCGTGATCTCGCCCCGTGATCTCTGCCCCACTTGGCGAGTTGCTGCAGTGCATCTTGTAGATGGCACACACTGCAGCCACGGTGCGCCGGTGGTGGAGGGAGTGAATGTTTAAGGTGGTGGATGGGGTGCCAATCAAGCGGACTGCTTTGTCCTGGATGGTGTCGAGTTTCTTGAGTGTTGTTGGAGCTGCACTCATCCAGGCAATTGGAGAGTATTCCATCACACTCCTGACTTGTGCCTTGTAGATGGTGGAAAGGCTTTGGGGAGTCAGGAGGTGAGACACTTGCCACAGAATACACAGCCTCCGACCTGCTCTTGTTGCCACAGTATTTATGTGGCTGATCCAGTTAAGTTTCAGGTCATAGGTGACTCCCAGGATGTTGATGGTGGGGGATTCGGCGATGGTAATGCCATTGAATGTCAAGGGGAGGTGGTTAGACTCTCGCTTGTTGGAGATAATCATTGCCTTGCACTTGTGTGGCCAAATGTTATTTGCCACTTATCAGCCCAAGCCTGAATGTTGTCTAGGTCTTATTGCATGCGGGCATGGACTGCTTCATTATCTGAGGAGTTGCGAATGGAACTGAACATTGAGCAGTCATCAGTGAACATCCCCACTTCTGACTTTATGATGGAGGGTCAGTCATTGATGAAGTAGTTGAAGATGGTTGGGCCTAGGACACTGCACTGAGGAACTCCTGCAGCGATGTCCTGGGGCTGAGATGATTGGCCTCCAACCACCACAATCATCTTCCTTTGTGTTAGGTATGACTCCAGCCAGTGGAGAGTTTTCCCCCTGATTCCCATTGACCTCAGTTTTACTAGGGCTCCTTGGTGCCACACTCGGTCAAATGCTGCCTTGATGTCAAGGGCTGTCACTCTCACCTCATCTCTGGAATTCAGCTCCTTTGTTCATGTTTGGACCAAGGCTGTAATGAAGTCGGGAGCCGAATGGTCTTGGCGGAACCCAAACTGGGCATCGGTGAGCAGGTTATTGGTGAGTAAGTGCCACTTGATAACACTGTCAATGACACCTTCCATCGCTTTGCTGATGATTGAGAGTAGACTGATGGGGCAGTAATTGGCCAGATTGGATTTGTCCTGCTTTTTGTGGACAGGACATACCTGGGCAGTTTTCCACATTGTCGGATAGATGCCAGTGTTGTAGCTGTACTGGAACAGCTTGGCTAGAGGCGCGGCTAGTTCTGGAGCACAGGTCTTCAGCACGGTAGCTAGGATGTTGTCGGGGCCCATAGCCTTTGCTGTATCCAGTGTGCTCAGCCATTTCTTGATATCACGTGGAGTGAATCGAATTGGCTGGAGACTGGCTTCTGTGATGGTGGGGACCTTGGGAGGAGGCCGATATGGATCATCCACTTGGCACTTCTGGCTGAAGATGGTTGCAAACGCTTCAGCCTTGTCATTTGCACTCACGTGCTGAGCTCCACCATCATTGAGGATGGGGATATTCATGGAGCCTCCTCCCGTTAGTTGTTTAATGGTCCACCACCATTCGCGACTGGATATGGCAGGACTGCAGAGCTTTGATCTGATCCGTTGATTGTGGGATCGCTTAGCCCTGTCTATAGCATGCTGCTTCCGTTGTTTAGCAATCTCTCTGGGGTCTCATTGGGGTTTCAGGGCTCTCTTTGGGGTCTCTCTGGAGTACAGGCTCCCAGTATCACAACCAAATCACCATTTTGCATGTGTAATACAGGAATTGAGTTTCAGCAAGGCTGTTCAACTGTGGAGGCATCATATCCAAGCCCAATCCTGGCTGAGATTCTCAAACTCAACGCAGACCAGGGTCTAGTCCGACGGTGAGTGGTGCCTTTACCCATGATAATACAGTTACCTCTATTCTTTTTGTTAACTGCAGGATTCAACATCTTGAGGTCAGACCGAGGGGCTCTGCGGGACTCAGTATGAGGCCACGAGCAGACCATTGCAGACTGAATAATGGGCAAGGCTGTCAAAATGATGTCCTGCTTTTATCACGGGAATTGCACAACTCTGACTTTGTGGAAGATTATGTCAGCATGTTCCTGTCAAGTAACAGACAGCTTGTGATGTTTACAGCTGATGAGGCTCACTGTCTGACCAGAGACTGCTCAAGAATCTCATGCCCTCGGCTGAGGTTTAGCAGACTTGACAGTTTAACAGAAATGATACTGGAGCATCACATTAGAGAATTCGAACGTCAGCAATAATCAAAGCTAACCAGTAATATCTGAATCATTTCCCAAACCTGATGTCCCTGCTATTCATCATCGGAAGTGGTGAGGACTAGAGAGCTAATACAGCCAAGGGAGGACTCCTCACACAAGCATCATCTCGAAGCAGTACATGTATGTGTGAGTAAGATTAGAATATGATCAAAAGCACATGGGACTTCCCAAAATATTTTCATAAAAGACAGTCAGACCATTACAGAGCAACAAATGGATACTGGGAACAATCACAGGGAGAATGAGACATACCAGAAATGAGTACGGAGAGTGACAGATATCTACGAATGGTCACTCTTCGTAGATCTTCGGCCAAACATTTTACCTTTTTGTTCAGTTTACAACCTTGCGCCAGTCTCACTCTTCCTCCAGTCTCACTCTTCCTCCAGTCTCTCTCTTCCTCCAGTCTAACTCTTCCTCCAGTCTCACTCTTCCTCCAGTCTAACTCTTCCTCCAGTCTCACTCTTCCTCCAGTCTCACTCTTCCTCCAGTCTCACTCTTCCTTCAGTCTCACTCTTCCTCCAGTCTCACTCTTCCTTCAGTCTCACTCTTCTTCCAGTCTCACTCTTCCTCCAGTCTCTCTCTTCCTCCAGTCTAACTCTTCCTCCAGTCTAACTCTTCCTCCAGTCTAACTCTTCCTCCAGTCTCACTCTTCCTCAAGTCTCACTCTTCCTCCAGTCTCACTCTTCCTCCAGTCTCACTCTTCCTCCAGTCAAACTCTTCCTCCAGTCTTACTCTTCCTCCAGTCTCACTCTTCCTCCAATCTAACTCTTCCTCCAGTCTCACTCTTCCTCAAGTCTCACTCTTCCTCCAGTCTCACTCTTCCTCCAGTCTCACTCTTCCTCAAGTCTCACTCTTCCTCAAGTCTCACTCTTCCTCCAGTCTCACTCTTCCTCCAGTCTAACTCTTCCTCCAGTCTAACTCTTCCTCCAGTCTCACTCTTCCTCCAGTCTCACTCTTCCTCCAGTCTAACTCTTCCTCCAGTTTCACTCTTCCTCCAGTCTAACTCTTCCTCCAGTCTCACTCTTCCTCCAGTCTCACTCTTCCTCCAGTCTCACTCATCCTCCAGTCTAACTCTTCCTCCAGTCTCACTCTTCCTCCAGTCTAACTCTTCCTCCAGTCTCACTCTTCCTCCAGTCTCACTCTTCCTCCAGTCTAACTCTTCCTCCAGTCTCACTCTTCCTCCAGTCTCACTCTTCCTCCAGTCTCGCTCTTCCTCCATTCTCACTCTTCCTCCAGTCTCACTCTTCCTACAGTCTCACTCTTCCTCCAGTCTAACTCTTCCTCCAGTCTAACTCTTCCTCCAGTCTCACTCTTCCTCCAGTCTCACTCTTCCTCCAGTCTCACTCTTCCTCCAGTCTAACTCTTCCTCCAGTCTCACTCTTCCTCCAGTCTCACTCTTCCTCCAGTCTCACTCTTCCTCCAGTCTAACTCTTCCTCCAGTCTCACTCTTCCTCCAGTCTCACTCTTCCTCCAGTCTCGCTCTTCCTCCAGTCTCACTCTTCCTCCAGTCTCACTCTTCCTCCAGTCTAACTCTTCCTCCAGTCTCACTCTTCCTCCAGTCTCACTCTTCCTCCAGTCTCACTCTTCCTCCAGTCTCACTCTTCCTCCAGTCTCACTCTTCCTCCAGTCTCACTCATCCTCCAGTCTCACTCATCCTCTAGTCTCACTCTTCCTCCAGTCTCACTCTTCCTCCAGTTTCACGCTTCCTCCAGTCTCACTCTTCCTCCAGTCTCACTCTTCCTCCAGTCTAACTCTTCCTCCAGTCTCACGCTTCCTCCAGTCTCACTCTTCCTCCAGTCTCACTCATCCTCCAGTCTCACGCTTCCTCCAGTCTCACTCTTCCTCCAGTCTAATTCTTCCTCCAGTCTCACTCTTCCTCCAGTCTCACGCTTCCTCCAGTCTCAATTTTCTGTTTAACGTTGAGAGGCAGCAATCAGCCAGTAGGGAATGGAAAATGGTTGAAAGTCCCAACCTGCTTGAACGCCGTCCACTTTCCACGCTGATACATCTTCCGGTGAGCAAGACCTGCAGTGATGGAAGGCAGGTGGGCACGTCATTTAAATCTGCCGTTGAAAGTGAAGACTTCCTGCACATTCTCCCATCATTCTGCAGGACGTCCAACTTAAGTCGCACCCACCTGAAATGGGAGTCCATCCAAAAGGGAAATCATGCCTGACTAATCTACTGGAATTTTTTGAGGATGTAACTGGTAGAATAGATAAGGGAGAACCAGTGGATGTGGTGTATTTGGACTTTCACTTGACTTTCGATAAGGTCCCGCATAAGAGATTAGCGTGCAAAGTTAAAGCACATGGGATTGGGGGTGAGGTACTGATTTGGATAGAGAACTGGTTGGCAGACAGGAAGCAAAGAGTTGGAATAAACGGGTCTTTTTCCGAGTGGCAGGCAGTGACTAGTGGGGTACCACAGGGATCGGTCCTTGGACCCTAGCTATTCACAATATATATTAATGATCTAGACGAGGGAACTAGATGTAATATCTCTAAATTTGCAGACGACACAAAGCTGGGTGGGTGTGTGTGCTGTGAGGAGGATGCAGAGAAACTCCAGTATGATTTGGACAGGTTGAGTGATTGGGCAGATGCATGGCAGATGCAGTATAATGTGGATAAATGCGAGGTTATCCACTTTGGTGGCAAAAACAGGAAGACAGATTATTATCTGAACAGCAATAGATTGGGAAAAGGGGAAGTGCAACGAGATCTGGGAGTCCTTGTGCACCAGTCGCTGAAGGTAAGCATGCAGGTGCAGCAGGCGGTTAAGAAGGCAAATGGTATGTTGGCCTTCATAGCGAGAGGATTCGAGTACAGGAGCAAGGATGTCTTGCTGCAGTTGTACAGGGCCTTGGAGAGACCACACCTTGAGTATTGTGTGCAGGTTTGGTCGCCTTATCTGAGGAAGGATGTTCTTGCCATGGAGGGAGTGCAGCGAAGATTTACCAGACTGATACCTGGGATGGCAGGAACGACGTATGCAGAGAGATTGGGTCGATTAGGCTTATATTCGCTCGAGTTTCGAAGAATGAGAGGGGATCTCATTGAAACTTATAAAATTCTAACAGGACTAGACAGACTAGATGCAGGAAGGATGTTCCCGATGGCGGGGGAGTCCAGAACCAGAGGTCACAGTCTAAGGATAAGGGGTAAGCCATTTAGGACTGAGATGAGGAGGAATTTCTTCACCCAGAGAGTGGTGAACCTGTGGAATTCTCTACCACAGAAGGCAGTTGAGGCCAATTCATTAAATATATTCAAGAAGGAGTTAGATATATTTCTTAAGGCTAAAGGGATCAAGGGATATGGGGAGAAAGCAGGGAGAGGGTACTGAATTTGGATTGACTTGGATAGAGAACTGGTTGGCAGACAGAAAGCAAAGAGTTGGAATAAACGGGTCTTTTTCCGAGTGGCAGACAGTGACTAGTGGGGTACCGCAGGGATCGGTCCTTGGACCCCAGCTATTCACAATATATATTAATGATCTAGACAAGGGAACTAGATGTAATATCTCCAAGTTTGCAGACGACACAAAACTGGGTGGGCGTGTGTGCCGCGAGGAGGATACCGAGAAACACCAGGATGATTTGGACAGAAGTGATTGGGCAGAAGCATGGCAGATGCAATATAATGTGGATAAATGCGAGGTTATCCACTTTGGTGTCAAAAACAGAAAGGCAGACTATTATCTGAATGGCAATAGATTGGGAGAAGGGGAAGTGCAACGAGACCTGGGTGTCCTTGTGCACCAGTCGCTGAAGGTAAGCATGCAGGTGCAGCAGGCGGTTAAGAAGGCAAATGGTATGTTGGCCTTCATAGCGAGAGGGTTTGAGTACAGGAACAAGGATGTCTTGCTGCAGTTGTACAGGGCCTGGGTGAGACCACACCTTGAGTACTGTGTGCAGTTTTGGTCGCCTTATCTGAGGAAGGATGTTCTTGCCATGGAAGGAGTTCAGCGAAGATTCACAAGGCTGATACCTGGGATGGCAGGAATGACGTATGAAGAGAGATTGGGTCGATTGGGCTTATACTCGCTGGAGTTTAGAAGAATGAGAGGGGATCTCATTGAAACTTATAAAATTCTGACAGGACAGGACAAACTAGATGCAGGAAGGATGTTCCCAATGGTCGGGGAGTCCAGAACCAGGGGTCACAGTCTAAGGATAAGTGGTAAGCCATTTAGGACAGAAATGAGGAGGAATTTCTTCACCCAGAGAGTGGTGAACCTGTGGAATTCACTACCACAGAAGGCAGTAGAGGCCAATTCATTAAATAGATTCAAGAAGGAGTTGGATATATTTCTTAAGGCTAAAGGGATCAAGGGATATGGGGAGAAGGCAGGTACAGGGTACTGAATTTGGATAATCAGCCATGATCGCATTGAATGGCGGAGCAGGCTCGAGGGGCCGAATGGCCTACTCCTGCTCCTATCTTCTATGTTTCTATGTTTCCAGGGTTGCTAGGCAACAGTAAGTATCATGCAGGTTGTAGAAAAGACAGGGCAGTAGAAATGCAAGCCCATTTTATCCATTTCTTAACCACAGTTCTTTTTCCTGCTGGTAATTAGTCTGGCTTGATTCTTTGTGCCAGTTGAAGAAAGAACATGCAGTTATATAGTGCCTTTCACACATTCAGGATAACCCTTGCAATCTATGAATTGTTCTGAAGTGTAGTCACTGTTGTTTTGGAGGGAACTGCAGAGCAATTTGCGCACAGCAAGGTCCCACAAGCAGCAATGAAATAAATGACCAGTTAAATAATTTTGATGGCGTTGGTTGAGGGATCAACGTTGGGCCAGGTAAAGAGGAGAACTCTTCTTTGAATAGTGCCATGGGATACTTTGCATCCATCTGAACAGGCAGACGGAGCCTCGGTTTAACGTCTCATCCAAAAGACGGCACCTCCGACAGTGCCGCTCTCCTTCAGTCCTGCACTGGAGTGTCAGTCTAGATTAGGTGCTCAAGTCTCTGGAGTGGGACTTGAGCCCCAGACGTTCTCAGTCAGAGGTGAGAGTGCTGCTCCCAAGCCAAGGTTAAGAATTGATGTTGTAAATTGCTTAATTTTTGTGCCAGCACCATTACTGGTACCAATGGGTTTCCCAATGGGAATTTCCCTATCTGACATGTCTGAAAGAAGAGGGGGGACAACCTTCCACTTGTTCTGGCACAGTCATATCTGCGGAGAGAGATGAACATGCCTTGCTTTTTCAGATGCAGGTAGAGGCTGTTCTTCCCAAAGGAAGCTGGGAGAGGAGACCTCATAGAAGCACTCAGATATATTAATGGCTGTGGAACCATGATGTTGAATGCTCTGTTGGAAGCAGCCCCAATCACAGTATGTGATACTATCAATGGCATTGCATGAAGGCTTGCCAGCATGATCAAGAGCCACGTTTCCTGATTGGCCACTCTTGCCAAGATGCCACCAACCATTTCTGTGGGCATTGACATGGACCTTGCAAGGACTGCGAGGACCAACCTCCCCAGGGGCGGTGTTAAGAGAGGCAAACGTGACGGCATCTTCTCCCAGACAGGCTGCAGTGCTGACCTCTGGGAATGGTGCAGTGAGCGGAGGTCCCAGTCTTTGCACCACCACCACTCGAAACAAGGACTCAGGCACTGAGCTGCTCTGTCACTCGCCCACAGACTCATCCCTGCGCTGAGGGTATCCTTTCTCTTTATTTTGGTCTGTCTCTTCCTAATGCACTGGCCTGCTGCCTGGATAGACAGCTGATAATGGGGTTGAGATGCCTTTTGAGCCTCTCCAAAGGCTTTCAGAAATGTTTACCGCCATATTGTGTCACCTCCTTTAACCAACCTCATCTCTTTAAATTGCACTTACACATGATTTTCCACTGCCACCACTCGTGTGGTCCAAACACCCATCACCATCCCCACCCACACCTGGAGCTTTGCGAACAAGCTGAAAATTGGGTGCAAAAGCCCACTTCATTTGACTCAGGAGGGAATTGATGTTGTATATATGGACTTTCGGAAGGCATTTGACAAAGTGCCACACAGGAGGCGTGTTAAGAAGATGGCAGCCCATGGAATGAAGGGGAAAGTGGTAAAATGGATACGGAATTGGCTCAGTCACAGGAAGCAGAGGGCGGTGGTGGATGGATGTTTTTCAGACTGGGAGGTGGTTTGCAGTGGTGTTCCCCAAGGGTCAGTTTTGGGTCCATTACTCTTTTCAATTTTTATGAATGACCCAGACTCGGGTGTAGGGAGCAGCATTATAAAGTGTGCAGATGATGCGAAACTTGGCAACGTAGTAGATAGTGAGGAGGATAGTTATAGTCTTCAGGATGACAGAGAGTAGATGGAGAAAAACTATTCCCTCTGGCAAGTGGGTCAATAGATTCAAAATCATTGGAAAAAGATCTCGAGGGGAGATGAGGAGAAATGTTTTCACTCCCGAGAGTTGTGGGGATCGGGAACGCGCGACCTGAAAAGATGGTGGAAGCTGATTCCATCAATAATTTTAAAAGGGAGTTGGACAGGTGCTGGAGGATGAGGAACTCAGTGTTACGGACAAAAAGCGGGGATGTGGGACTGAGCACGGCTGATCTTTCTCAGAGCCGAAACAGGCACGATCGGCCGAATGGCCTCCTTCTGTGCTGTAAGTTTCTATGATTCTATGATCTATGAGTCTGTCAAAAGCCATTCGGAGGGGGATTTTAACTTGGGCCGACCAGCATAAAGGAGGTGGTAGTGGCTTTCCAATATCTGTGCAGCACTTACCGCCCCATTTACTCTGAGGTGGGTCGAGGAGCATCATTTTAATATTAAAATGACGACAGCGCTCATTTCAGAAGGCCTAAAAAAAGGCTCCGACCAATTTAGCAGCGGCCCGATCACCCGTGCAGATCAGGCACAGGCCTATGCCCCGATAAAGTGCATATCATTGCACCTGTTTTATGCCCATTAAATGGGTGCAACGATGATAAATTTTGGTCCCATAGAATTTTACAGTCAAGATGGAGATGATTCGGCCCATTGTGCTGCCTCTGTGAAAGAGCTTTCCCCCTAATCTCATCCTTGGCCTTTTCCCCATTCCCCCATCGCCCCTGTGCTCTCTCTCTCTGAAAGAGCTCAGTCCCATTCCCCTGCCCTTTCCCCATTCCCCCATCGCCCCTGTGCTCTCTCTCTGAAAGAGCTCAGTCCCATTCCCCTGCCCTTTCCCCATTCCCCCATCGCCCCTGTGCGCTCTCTCTTTGAAAGAGCTCAGTCCCATTCCCCTGCCCTTTCCCCATTCCCCCATCGCCCCTGTGCTCTCTCTCTTTGAAAGAGCTCAGTCCCATTCCCCTGCCCTTTCCCCATTCCCCCATCGCCCCTGTGCTCTCTCTCTGAAAGAGCTCAGTCCCATTCCCCCATCGCCCCTGTGCTCTCTCTCTGAAAGAGCTCAGTCCCATTCCCCTGCCCTTTCCCCATTCCCCCATCGCCCCTGTGCTCTCTCTCTGAAAGAGCTCAGTCCCACTCCCCCATCGCCCCTGTGCTCTCTCTCTCTTTGAAAGAGCTCAGTCCCATTCCCCTGCCCTTTCCCCACTCCCCCATCGCCCCTGTGCTCTCTCTCTCTTTGAAAGAGCTCAGTCCCATTCCCCTGCCCTTTCCCCACTCCCCCATCGCCCCTGTGCTCTCTCTCTCTCTCTGAAAGAGCTCAGTCCCATTCCCCTGCCCTTTCCCCACTCCCCCATCGCCCCTGTGCTCTCTCTCTCTGAAAGAGCTCAGTCCCATTCCCCTGCCCTTTCCCCACTCCCCCATCGCCCCTGTGCTCTCTCCCCCTCTCTCTGAAAGAGCTCAGTCCCATTCCCCTGCCCTTTCCCCATTCCCCCATCGCCCCTGTGCTCTCTCTCACTCTCTCTGAAAGAGCTCAGTCCCATTCCCCTGCCCTTTCCCCACTCCCCCATCGCCCCTGTGCTCTCTCTCTCTCTCTGAAAGAGCTCAGTCCCATTCCCCTGCCCTTTCCCCATTCCCCCATCGCCCCTGTGCTCTCTCTCACTCTCTCTGAAAGAGCTCAGTCCCATTCCCCTGCCCTTTCCCCACTCCCCCATCGCCCCTGTGCTCTCTCTCTCACTCTCTGAAAGAGCTCAGTCCCATTCCCCCATCGCCCCTGTGCTCTCTCTCTCTCTGAAAGAGCTCAGTCCCATTCCCCTGCCCTTTCCCCATTCCCCCATCGCCCCTGTGCTCTCTCTCTCTCTGAAAGAGCTCAGTCCTATTCCCCTGCCCTTTGCCCAGACATGCTTATAAATGTTTCTTTTTCAATGTGGTGCTGTCTCAGACGACTCTGTGTAGTGGGCCTGCTGTGTTTTAATTGCTGTGTCGTTTGCAAATTACTTCAGGCTAGGTACTCAGGAGGCAGCTGTAAAACCAGATGTCTCTCTATCACAAGACTGGGCTTCCAAACACCTCATATAAAGAAGCATTTGCAGAAGTCGTTCACTCTTTGTGTACTGACCACAATGATGTGTTTGGCAGTAGCTGCTTTGAGAGAGGTTCAGATGAATAGAAATTAAGATTGATTCCTACTTGCAATGCAAACTCTTCTTTAATGACCTTAGTTGTGTTTTGTAAAAGGTTTCTGGCACCAGGGAGCATGTTGCAAAGTAGTAACACAACATGAGCTTAAACATCATAAACCTTGAACACACACTCCTCCGTATTTATTATTTATGTTGCAAAAAACTTGAGGAAACTTTATTGGCTGTCAGCTGTGACTCAGTGGGCAGCACCCTCGCCTCTGGGTCAGAAGGTCGTGGGTTTAAGTCCCACTCCAGAGACTTGAACACAAAAATCTAGGCTGACACTCCAGTGCAGTACTGAGGGAGCGCCGCACTGTCGGAGGGGCAGTACTGCGGGAGCGCTGCACTGTCAGAGGGGCAGTACTGACGGAGTGCCGCACTGTCGGAGCGGCAGTACTGAGGGAGTACCGCACTGTCGGAGGGACAGTACTGAGGGAGCGCCGCACTGTCGGAGGGGCAGTACTGAGGGAGCGCCGCACTGGCGGAGGGGCAGCACTGAGGGAGCGCCGCACTGGCGGAGGGACAGTACTGAGGGAGCGCTGCACTGTCGGAGGGGCAGTACTGAGGAATCGCCGCACTGTCGGAGGGGCAGTGCTGAGGGAGCGCCGCACTGTCGGAGGGGCAGTACTGAGGGAGCGCCGCACTGTCGGAGGGGCAGTGCTGAGGGAGCGCCGCACTGTCGGAGGGGCAGTACTGAGGGAGCACCGCACTGTCGGAGGGGCAGCGCTGAGGGAGCGCTGCACTGTCGGAGGGGCAGTGCTGAGGGAGCGCCGCACTGTCGGAGGGGCAGTACTGAGGGAGCGCCGCATTGTCGGAGGGGCAGTGCTGAGGGAGCGCCGCATTGTCGGAGGGGCAGTGCTGAGGGAGCGCCGCATTGTCGGAGGGTCAGTACTGAGGGAGCGCTGCACTGTCGGAGGGACAGTACTGAGGGAGCGCCGCACTGTCGGAGGGGCAGTACTGAGGGAGCGCCGCACTGTCGGAGGGGCAGTACTGCGGGAGCGCTGCACTGTCAGAGGGGCAGTACTGACGGAGTGCCGCACTGTTGGAGGGGCAGTACTGAGGGAGTACCGCACTGTCGGAGGGACAATACTGAGGGAGCGCCGCACTGTCGGAGGGGCAGTACTGAGGGAGCGCTGCACTGTCGGAGGGGCAGTACTGAGGGAGCGCTGCACTGTCGGAGGGGCAGTACTGAGGGAGCGCCGCATTGTCGGAGGGGCAGTGCTGAGGGAGCGCCGCATTGTCGGAGGGGCAGTGCTGAGGGAGCGCCGCATTGTCGGAGGGTCAGTACTGAGGGAGCGCTGCACTGTCGGAGGGACAGTACTGAGGGAGCGCCGCACTGTCGGAGGGGCAGTACTGAGGGAGCGCCACACTGTCGGAGGGGCAGTACTGAGGGAGCGCTGCACTGGCGGAGGGACAGTACTGAGTGAGCGCCGCACTGGCGGAGGGGCAGTACTGAGGGAGCGCCGCATTGTCGGAGGGGCAGTGCTGAGGGAGCGCCGCATTGTCGGAGGGGCAGTGCTGAGGGAGCGCCGCATTGTCGGAGGGTCAGTACTGAGGGAGCGCTGCACTGTCGGAGGGACAGTACTGAGGGAGCGCCGCACTGTCGGAGGGGCAGTACTGAGGGAGCGCCGCACTGTCGGAGGGGCAGTACTGCGGGAGCGCTGCACTGTCAGAGGGGCAGTACTGACGGAGTGCCGCACTGTTGGAGGGGCAGTACTGAGGGAGTACCGCACTGTCGGAGGGACAATACTGAGGGAGCGCCGCACTGTCGGAGGGGCAGTACTGAGGGAGCGCTGCACTGTCGGAGGGGCAGTACTGAGGGAGCGCTGCACTGTCGGAGGGGCAATACTGAGGGAGCACTGCACTGTCGGAGGGGCAGTACTGAGGGAGCACCGCACTGTCGGAGGGGCAGTACCGAGGGAGAGCTGCACTGTGGGAGGGGCAGTACTGAGGGAGTGCCGCACTGTCGGAGGGGCAGTACTGAGGGAGCACCGCACTGTCGGAGGGGCAGTACTGAGGGAGAGCCGCACTATCGGAGGGGCAGTGCTGAGGGAGCGCTGCACTGTCAGAGGGTCAGTACTGAGGGAGAGCTGCACTGTGGGAGGGGCAGTACTGAGGGAGCGCCGCACTATCGGAGCGGCAGTACTGAGGGAGTGCCGCACTGTTGGAGGGGCCGTCTTTCAGATGAGACGTTAAACTGAGGCCCCGTCTGCTCTCTCAGGTGGACGTAAAAGATCCCACAGCACTATTTCGAAGAAGAGCAGGGGAGTTCTCCCCGGTGTCCTGGCCATTATTTATCCCTCAACCAACATCACTAAAAAGAGATTAGCTGATGATTATCACATTGCTGTTTGTGGGAGCTTGCTGTGCACAAACTGGCTGCCATGTTTCCTACATTGCAACAGCAACTACACTTCAAAAGTACTTCATTGGCTGTAAAGCATCCGGTGGTCGTAAAGGCGCTATAGAAATGCAAGTCTGTCTTTCAACATGGGGGAGGTGACAGAGCCAAGTAGTAATGAACTGTAATTGCTAGTATGACATGTGAGAGAGTCGATGGAAGATGGAGTGCTTTGCCACAGGGAGTTCGACTCCGGGGAGTGTTAATAGAGGCTGTTAAAATTAAAAAGGTTTTGATAGAGTGAATGGAACTTGCTGGGGGTGATTTTCATGTCACTGCCACTCTGTGTTTAAAAACTGCAATGGCACCAAAATCAAGGGACGGGCAGTCGTGCCAACTTCTAATTCCGTTAAGGTCTCTTCCTAATTTTGGGCAGAGTTGCAGTCGGAAACTGATGGCAGCCTCACACATACGCACATCGGGGTCAAGTGATGCAGTTAGGTCTCCAACACCATTTCCATCTCAGCCTGACTGACGACCAGTTCCTTCTCCGAACACCAAACATGGTAGAAGTCAGGGAAAGCACGATGGAATTTTAGGAGACATTTTTACAGCCAAGACTTCTGGGTTAGGCACATTAAAGGCTTCCAAAATGTAATGTATTTGCAGCTCTGAGCTGCAGCTTCCTTTCATTCCTGTCTCTAATACCCCTCTCCTTTAAGGTGCTGTCTCTTTTCATTCCTGACTCTAATACCCCTCTCCTTTAAGGTGCTGTCTCTTTTCATTCCTGTCTCTAATACCCCTCTCCTTTAAGGTGTTGTCTCTTTTCATTCCTGACTCTAATACCCCTCTCCTTTAAGGTGCTGTCTCTTTTCATTCCTGACTCTAATACCCCTCTCCTTTAAGGTGCTGTCTCTTTTCATTAATGACACTAATACCCCTCTCCTTTAAGGTGCTGTCTCTTTTCATTCCTGACTCTAATACCCCTCTCCTTTAAGGTGCTGTCTCTTTTCATTAATGACACTAATACCCCTCTCCTTTAAGGTGCTGTCTCTTTTCATTCCTGACTCTAATACCCCTCTCCTTTAAGGTGCTGTCTCTTTTCATTCCTGACTCTAATACCCCTATCCTTTAAAGTGCTGTCTCTTTTCATTCCTGACACTAATTCCCCTCTCCTTTAAGGTGCTCCCTCTTTTCATTCTTGACACTAATACCCCTCTCCTTTAAGGTGCTCCCACTTTTCATTCCTGACACTAATACCCCTCTCATTTAAGGTGCTCCCACTTTTCATTCCTGAATCTAATACGCCTCTCCTTTAAGGTGCTGTCTCTTTTCATTAATGACACTAATACCCCTCTCCTTTAAGGTGCTCCCTCTTTTCATTCCTGACTCTAATACCCCTCTCCTTTAAGATGCTCCATCTTTTCATTCCTGACTCTAATTCCCCTCTCCTTTAAGGTGCTGTCTCTTTTCATTAATGACACTAATACCCCTCTCCTTTAAGGTGCTGTCTCTTTTCATTAATGACACTAATTCCCCTCTCCTTTAAGGTGCTCCCTCTTTTCATTCCTGACTCTAATACCCCTCTCCTTTAAGGTGCTGTCTCTTTTCATTAATGACACTAATTCCCCTCTCCTTTAAGGTGCTCCCTCTTTTCATTCCTGACTCTAATTCCCCTCTCCTTTAAGATGCTGTCTCTTTTCATTCCTGTCTCTAATACCCCTCTCCTTTAAGGTGCTCCCTCTTTTCATTCCTGACTCTAATACCCCTCTCCTTTAAGGTGCTGTCTCTTTTCATTAATGACACTAATTCCCCTCTCCTTTAAGGTGCTCCCTCTTTTCATTCCTGTCTCTAATACCCCTCTCCTTTAAGGTGCTGTCTCTTTTCATTAATGACACTAATACCCCTCTCCTTTAAGGTGTTGTCTCTTTTCATTCCTGACTCTAATACCCCTCTCCTTTAAGGTGCTGTCTATTTTATTACCTGTTTCTAATACCCCTCTCCTTTAAGGTGCTCCCTCTTTTCATTCCTGACTCTAATTCCCCTCTCCTTTAAGGTGCTGTCTCTTTTCATTCCTGACACTAATACCCCTCTCCTTTAAGGTGCTGTCTATTTTATTTCCTGTTTCTAATACCCCTCTCCTTTAAGGTGCTGTCTCTTTTCATTCTTGACACTAATACCCCTCTCCTTTAAGGTGCTGTCTCTTTTCATTCCTGACACTAATACCCCTCTCCTTTAAGGTGCTGTCTATTTTATTTCCTGACTCTAATACCCCTCTCCTTTAAGGTGCTCCCTCTTTTCATTCTTGACACTAATACCCCTCTCCTTTAAGGTGCTCCCTCTTTTCATTCCTGACTCTAATACCCCTCTCCTTTAAGGTGCTCCCTCTTTTCATTCCTGACTCTAATACCCCTCTCCTTTAAGGTGCTCCCTCTTTTCATTCCTGACTCTAATACCCCTCTCCTTTAAGGTGCTCCCTCTTTTCATTCCTGACTCTGATACCCCTCTCCTTTAAGGTGCTCCCTCTTTTCATTCCTGACTCTGATACCCCTCTCCTTTGAGGTGCTGTCTCTTTTCATTCCTGGAACATCAGAAATAGGAGCAGGAGTCCGCCATTCGGCCCTTCGAGCCTGCTCCGCCATTCAATGAGATCATGGCTGATCTTCTGCCTCAACTCCATTCACCAGCCCTATCGCCATATCCCTTGATCCCTTAATATTCAAAACTGTATTGATCTCTTTCTTGAATACACTCAACGACTGAGCCTTCACAGCCCTCTGGGGTAGAGAATTCGAAAGATTCACCACCCTCTGAGTGAAGAAATTTCTCCTCATCTCAGTCCTAAATGGCCGACCCCTTATTCTGAGACTGTGACCCCTGGTTCTAGACTCCCCAGCCAGGGGAAACATCCTCCCTGCATCCACCCTGTCAAGCCCTGTAAGAATTTTGTATGTTTCAATGAGATCACCTCTCATTCTTCTAAACTCTATTTAATATAGGCCTAGTCTACTCAATCTCTCCTCATAGGACAATCCCCCCATCCCAGGAAGCAGTCCGGTGAACTTTCGTTGCACTCCCTCTATGGCAAGTATATCCTTCCATAGTCATAGACATAGACATAGAAGATAGGAGCAGGAGTAGGCCATTCGGCCCCTCGAGCCTGCTCCGCCATTCGATGAGATCATGGCTGATCATCCAAACTCAGTATCCTGTACCTGCCTTCTCCCCATATCCCTTGATCCCTTTAGCCTTAAGAAACATATCTAACTCATTCTTGAATATATTTAATGACTTGGCCTCAACTACCTTCTGTGGTAGAGAATTCCACAGGTTCACCACTCTCTGGGTGAAGAAATTCTTCCTCATTTCTGTCCTAAATGGCTTACCCCTTATCCTTAGATTAGGACCCCTGGTTCTGGACTCTCCGACCATCGGGAACATTCTTCCTGCATCGAGTTTGTCCAGACCTGTCAGAATTTTATATGTTTTGATGAGATCCCCTCTCATTCTTCTATACTCCAGCGAGTATAAGCCCAATTGACCCAATCTCTCCTCAAATGTCATTCCTGCCATCCCAGGTATCAGCCTTGTGAATCTTCGCTGAACTCCCTCCATGGCAAGAGCATCCTTCCTCAGATAAGGTGACCAAAACTTCACACAGTACTCAAGGTGTGGTCTCACCAAGGCCCTGTACAACTGCAGCAGGACATCCCTGTTCCTATACACAAACCCTTTCGCTATGAAGGCCAACATACCATTTGCCTTCTTCACCGCCTGCTGCACCTGCATGCTTACCTTCAGCGACTGGTGCACAAGGACACCCAGGTCTCGTTGCACTTCCCCTTCTCCCAATCTATTGCCATTCAGATAATAGTCTGCCTTTCTGTTTTTGACACCAAAGTGGATAACCTTATATTTATCCACGTTATATTGCATCTGCCACGCTTCTGCCCACTCACCCAACCTGTCCAAATCATCCTGGAGTTTCTCGGTATCCTCCTCGCAGCACACACGCCCACCCAGCTTTGTGTCATCTGCAAACTTGGAGATTTAGTTCCCTTATCCAGATCATTAATGTATATTGTGAATAGCTGGGGTCCAAGGACCGAACCCTGCGGTACCCCACTAGTCACTGCCTGCCACTTGGAAAAAGACCCATTAATTCCTACTCTCTGCTTTCTGTCTGCCAACCAGTTCTCTATCCAAGTCAATACCTTGCCCCAAATCCCATGTGCCTTCACTTTACCTTAGGTAAGGAAACCAAAACTGTACACAATACTCCAGGTGTGATCTCACCAGGGCTCTATATAATTGCAGTAAGACGTCTTTACTCTTATTCTCAAATCCTCTTGTAATAAAGGCCAACATACCATTTGCTTTTGTAATTGCTTGCTGTACCTGCATGTTAATTCTCAGTGATTCGTGTACAAGGACACCCAGGTCCCTCTGAACACCAACATTTCCCAATCTCTCACCATTTAAAAAATACTCTGCTTTTCTATTTTTCCTACCAAACTGGATATCTTCACATTTCTCCACATTATATTGCATTTGCCATGTTCTTGCCCACTCACTTAGCCTGTCTATATCCCCTTGAAGCCTCTTTGCATCCTCCTCACAACTTACATTCCCACCCAGCTTTGTATCATCAGCAAACTTGGATGTATTACATTTGGTCCCCTCATCTAAATCATTGATGCAGATTGTGAATAGCTGAGGCCCAAGCACTGATCCTTGCAGTACCCCACTAGTTACAGCCAGCCAACCCAAAAATGACCCGTTTATTCCTTCTCTCTGTTTTCTGTCCATTAACCAATCCTCAATCCATGCTAGTATATTACCCCCAATCCCATGAGCCCTAATTTTGTTTAATAACCTCTTGTGTGGCACCTTATCGAATGCCTTCTGAAAATCCAAATACACCACATCCACTGGTTCCCCCTTATCTATTCTGCTAGTTACAACCTCAAAAAGACTGAGTGCAGTGAGCACAGAGTGAGCATCTGGGAAGTTGGTAAGTGTGGGAGTTCGGTGAAGTGGCGGAAGGAGGTGCTTGCTTTTCCTAACTTCTCCCGCAGAGCGGCGGCAGACCTGATAGGGAGCAGACCGAGGCCCGAGAGCGGGGATAAAAACAGCAGCAGACCTGCAACAACAAGAGAAAACGGCAGTGTGACGTCACAGTTCAGGCAGGTAAGTGATTGGTAGTGACTGTGGGCTAAGCTTTAAGTTAACAAATAACATATAACTAAATTTTAAAAACTAAACTTAATTGAATTAATTTAATAAACTAAACGAGGTAAATAATTTGATTAACACTAAACTAATTAATTAATAAATAAAATAATGGGCGAACAGGACATGTGTTGCTGCTGCAATATGTGGGAGCTTGTGAACATTTATGTCCAGGGCGACTACATCTGCGGTAAGTGTCTGCGGATCGAGGAACTTCGGCTCCGAGTTGAGGAGCTGGAGTCCGAGCTGCAGACATTGTGAGACATCAGGGAGGGAGAAAGTTACCTGGACCTTTTGTTCCAGGAAGGCAGCCACACCCCTTAGATTAAATACTTTAGAATTGACACGTGGTCAGGGACAGGAGGGTGTGACTGCGAGTGAGGCAGGCACGGGGAGCCAGGAGGTAGTATTGCAGGAGCCTCAGTCCCTGCACTTGTCCAATAGATTCGAGGTTCTTGCAACCCTTGTGGACAAGTGTGGGGACTGCGGGGAGGACGAGCAAACTGACCACGGCACCGTGGCACAGGAAGCCGTTCAAGTGGGGGAGTAAAAAGGAAGGTGGTTGTAGTAGGCGTCCGTATAGTTAGGGGGATAGACGCTGTTCTCTGCAGCCAGGAGCGTGAGTCCCGAAGGCTATGTTGCCTACCCGGTGCCAGGGTAAAGGACATCTCCTCCGGGCTGCAGAAGAACTTGGAGTGGGAGGGGGAGGATCCCGTTGTCGTAGTCCACGGAGGTACCAACGACATAGGTAGGACAAAGAAAGAGGTTCTGCTGAGAGAGTTTGAGCAGCTAGGGACTAAATTAAAAAGCAGAACCACAGAGGTCATAATCTCTGGATTATTACCGGAGCCACGAGCAAATTGGCATAGGGTCAATAGGATCAGGGAGATGAATGCGTGGCTCAAAGATTGGTGTGGGAGAAGTGGGTTTCGAT
Source organism: Squalus acanthias (assembly GCA_030390025.1). Taxonomy (NCBI): domain Eukaryota; kingdom Metazoa; phylum Chordata; class Chondrichthyes; order Squaliformes; family Squalidae; genus Squalus; species Squalus acanthias. The sequence goes on along the minus strand of JASTWF010000359.1, from coordinate 154,946 downwards.
TCATGGGGCACTGGCACCAGTACTGGGGAAAGAGAGAGCTGGTCCGTTGGGATGGACTACACCTGAACCATGCTGGGACCAGAGTTCTGCCGGATTGAATAACTAGGGAGGCTTTAAACTAAATAAGGGGGGGCGGGGGGAGGGTCCCGGTGGAGAGAAATCTAGAATGCTAAAGAGAAAAGACAAGGAAGCAGTGCAGGAAAGTGATTGGGGTAAGGATAACCAGATTGTGTCAGGAAGGGACAGAGCGTACAAACAAAGGAGTGCACTAACAAATAGGGTCCGGGTAAGAAAAAATGGTAATAAGACAAATAGGGCCATAGTACAAAAAATGTTAAGATGTCTAAAAATGTTAAAAAGACTAATCTAAAGGCACTGTATCTGAATGCACGAAGCATTCGTAATAAGGTAGACGAATTAACAGCACAAATAGATGTAAATGGATACGATATAATTGCGATTACGGAGACATGGCTGCAGGGTGACCAAGGCTGGGAGCTGAATATCCAAGGATATTCGATATTTAGGAAGGACAGGCAAAAAGGAAAAAGAGGTGGGGTGGGGTTATTAGTAAAGGATGAAATCAGAGCAATAGTGAGAAAGGATATTGGCTCAGAAAATCAAGATGTAGAATCAGTCTGGGTGGAGCTAAGAAGCACCAAGGGGCAGAAAACATTGGTGGGAGTTGGCTATAGGCCACCAAACAGTAGTGGTAATGTAGGGGATGGCATCAAACAGGAAATTAGAGATGCATGTAACAAGGGTACTACAGTAATCATGGGTGACTTTAATCTACATATAGACTGGCCAAACCAAATTAGCAATAATACTGTGGAGAATTAATTCCTGGAGTGTGTACGAGACGGTTTTTTAGACCAGTACGTTGAGGAGCCAACTAGGGAACAGGCTATCCTAGATTGGGTATTGTGCAATGCGAAGGGGTTAATTAATAATCTTGTTGTGCGGGGTCCTTTAGGGAAGAGTCACCATAACATGATAGAACTCTTCATTAAGATGGAAAGTGAAGAAGTCCAATCCGAAACTAGGGTCCTAAATCTAAACAAAGGAAACTACGAAGGTATGAGGAGTGAGTTGGCTATGATAGATTGGGGAGCTTCATTAAAAGGCATGACGGTGGATAGGCAATGGCTAACATTTAAGGAACGAATGCATAAATTGCAACAGTTATACATTCCTTTCTGGCGCAAAAACACAAAAGGAAAAGCGGCCCAACCATGTCTAACAAAAGAAATTAAGGATAGTATTAGATCCAAAGAGGAGTCATATAAAGTTGCCAGAAAAAGTAGCAAGCCTGAGGATTGGGAGCAGTTTAGAGTTCAGCAAAAAAGGACCAAGAGATTGATTAAGAGGGAAAAAATAGAGTATGAGAGTAAACTTGCAAGGAACATGAAAGCGGATTGCAAAAGCTTCTACAAGTATGTAAAAAGAAAAAGATTAGTTAAGACAAATGTAGGTCCCTTACAGTCAGAAACAGGAGAATTTATAATGGGGAACAAGGAAATGGCAGAGTAATTAAACAAATACTTTGGTTCTGTCTTCACGGAAGAGGACACAAATAACTTCCCAGAAATGCGAGGGAACCAAGGGTCTAGTGAGAAGGAGGAATTAAAGGAAATTAGTATTAGTAAAAAAATAGTGCTGGAGAAATTAATGGGACTGAAAGCCGATAAATCCCCAGGGCCTGATAATCTGCATCCCAGAGTACTAAAAGAGGTAGACATGGAAATAGTGGATGCAGTGGTTGTCATCTTCCAAAATGCTATAGATTATGGAACAGTTCCTGCAGATTGGAGGGTGGCAAATGTAACCCCACTTTTTAAAAAAGGAGGGAGAGAGAAAACAGGGAACGACAGATCGGTTAGCCTAACATCAGTAGTAGGGAAAATGCTAGAGTCTATTATAAAGGATGTGATAACAGGACACTTAGAAAATATCAACGGGATTAGACAAAGTCAACATGGATTTATGAAAGGGAAATCGTGTTTGACAAACCTACTGGAGTTTTTTGAGGATGTAACTGGTAGAATAGATAAGGGAGAACCAGTGGATGTGGTGTATTTGGATTTTCAGAAGGCCTTTGATAAAGTTCCACATAAGAGGTTAGTTTGCAAAATTAAAGCACATGGGATTGGGGGTAATATACTGGCATGGATTGAAAATTGGTTAACAAACAGGAAACAGAGAGTAGGAATAAGTGGGTCTTTTTCGGGGTGGCAGGCGGTGACTAGTGGAGTACCACAGGGATCAGTGCTTGGGCCCCACCTATTCACAATATATATCAATGATTTGGATGAGGGAACCAAGTGTAATATTTCCAAGTTTGCTGATGACACGAAACTAGGTGGGATTGTGAGTTGTGAGGAGGATGCAAAGAGGCTTCAAGGTGATTTAAACAAGTTGAGTGAGTGGGCAAATACATGGCAGATGCAGTATAACATGGATAAATGTGAAGTTATCCACTTCGGTAGGAAAACCAGAAAGGCAGAGTATCATTTAAATGGTGATAGATTGGGAAATGTTGATATACAAAGGGACCTAGGTGTCCTTGTACACCAATCACTGAAAGCAAACATGCAGGTGCAGCAAGCAGTTAAGAAGGCAAATGACATGTTGGCCTTCATTGCAAGAGGATTTGAGTACAGGAGCAAGGATGTCTTACTACAGTTATACAGGGCCTTGGTGAGACCACACCTGGAGTACTATGTGCAGTTTTGGTCTCCTTACCTAAGAAAGGATATACTTGCCATAGAGGGAGTGCAGCAAAGGTTCACCAGACTGATTTCTGGGATGGCAGGACTGTCGTATGAGGAGAGATTGGGTCGACTAGGCCTGTATTCACTAGAGTTTAGAAGAATGAGAGGGGATCTCATTGAAACGTATAAAATTCTGACAGGGCTAGTCAGACTGGATGCAGGGAGGGTGTTTCCCCTGGCTGTGGGGGTCTAGATCGAGGGGTCACAGTCTCAGGATACAGGGTAGGACATTTAGGACTGAGATGAGGAGAAATGTCTTCACTCAGAGGGTGGTGAACCTGTGGAATTCTCTACCACAGAAGGCTGTGGAGGCCAAGTCTCTGAATATATTTAAGAAGGAGATAGATAGATTTCTAGACACAAAAGGCATCAAGGGGTATGGGGCGAGTGCGGGAATATGGTATTGAGATAGAGGATCAACCATGATCATATTGAATGGCGGAGCAGGCTCGAAGGGCTGAATGGCCTACTCCTGCTCCTATTTTTCTATGTTTCTATGTTTCTAAAAAACTCCAACAGATTTGTCAAACGTGATTTCCCTTTCATAAATCTGTATTGACTCTGCCCAATCCTATTATAATTTTTTAAGTGCCCTGTTACCACGTCCTTAATCATAGATTTTAGCATTTTCCCTACTACTGATGTCAGGCTCACTTGCCTGTAGTTCCCCCTTTTCTCTCTCACTCCTTTCTTAAATAGTGGGGTTACATTTGCTACCTTCCAATCCACAGGAACCGAACTAGAATCTCTGGAATTTGGGTAAATGACAACCAATACATCCACTATCTCTATAGCCACCTCTTTCAAAACCCTAGGATGTAGGCCATCAGGTCCAGGGGATTTATTGCCTTTCAGTCCTATTATTTTCTCCAGTACTCATTTTTTATTAATACTATTTTCTTTCAGTTCCTCATTCTCGCTCGGTTCCCTTGGCTCTCCACTATTTCCGGGAAGTATTTTGTATCTTCTTCTATGAAGACAGACACAAAGTATTTGTTTAATTTCTCTGCCATTTCCTTATTCTATGTCTATAAGTGTGTATGAGTGTGTGTGTGTGTGTGAGTGTGTGAATTTGTGTCTATGAGTGTGTGTGCAAGTGTGTATGAGTGTCTGTGCATGGGTGTACGTGTGTGTGTGGGTGAGTCTGTGTGTGTGTATGCGAGTGTAAGTGTGTGTGAGTGTGTGTGTGAGTGTGAGTGTGAGTGAGTGTGAGTGTGAGTGTGTGTGTGTGTGTGTGTGTGTGAGTGTGTGAGTGTGAGTGTAAGTGTGTGAGAGTGTGTGTGAGTGTGAGTGTGAGTGAGTGTGAGTGTGAGTGTGAGTGTGTGTCTGAGTGTGTGAGTGTGAGTGTAACTGTGTGAGAGTGTGTGTGTGAGTGAGTGTGAGTGTGAGTGTGTGTGTGAGTGTGTGCATGAGTGTATGTGTGTGTGTGAGTGTGTGTGTGAGAGTGTGAGTGTGTGTGAGTGTGTGTATGAGTGTATGTGTGTGTGTGAGTGTGTGTGTGAGAGTGTGAATGTGAGTGTGTGAGTGTGAGTGTAAGTGTGTGAGAGTGTGTGTGTGAGTGTGAGTGAGTGTGAGTGTGAGTGTGTGTGTGAGTGTGTGTATGTGTGTGTGTGAGTGTGTGTGTGAGCTAAAGGTATCAAGGGATATGGGGAGAAGACAGGTACAGGGTACTGAGTTTGGATGATCAGCCATGATCTCATCGAATGGCGGAGCAGGCTCGAGGGGCCGAATGGCCTACTCCTGCTCCTATCTTCTCTGTTTCTATGTTTCTATGAGTGTGTGTGTGAGTGTAAGTGAGTGTGTGAGTGTAGGTGTGTGTGAAGTGTAGGTGTGTGAAGTGTATGTGATTGAGATTTGTAGGGTTGAGTTGAGCGTAAGAGTGTGTGAGTGATTGTGGTGTGTGAGTGTGTGTGAGAGTGGTGTGTAGAGTGTGAGTGTAAGTGTAGTTTGAGTGTGTGTGGGTGGTGAGTGGTGTGTAGTGTGTGTGTGGAGAGTGAGTGTGTGTGGTGTGAGTGTGAGTGGGTGAGTGTGTGTGGGTGAGAGTATGTGTGTGTGTGAGTGAGTGTATTAGATTTGTGTTGAGTGGTGAGTGAG